>SWDT01000186.1:0-352027 GCA_009193035.1 Halicephalobus mephisto | reverse complement strand
TAAATATCAAAGGAATTAGCAGCGCATCCAAAACCATCGACAAATGTGTCAAGATAGTGATATCATTGTCCATATTCACCTAAAGTTACACAACTAATTCTTTATCTGAAAGGGAAATTAATTTCGTGGCTATAGACTTGGTTTTCCCTTTACTGACTATAGATCTATCTCTAATCATATGAAGAGTTATTTCGTATGACGAAGCCTTCGAACTACAGAAACCAAGTTCCAATCAATTGCCACAAAATTGATCATTTCATATTAGAAGTCACTGATGATTACAGCATTCATAATTTATCCTAATAAAATCCCACCATTAACTATATTTACAAGATTACTCCACACTATCGAACTTAAAACAACTATATTTCATTTTGTTGTAAAATCAATCCACCTTCTTGTCCAGTTCCTGAAGGCATGTAGTCCTTGGAAATTTTTCTAGTCTTTTCAATGCATTTCTGTTTCTCAGGGTTGTTGAAGTTTGAATAATAACTTACAACGTTTTCCGCCTTTGCTTTCAACCTACAGCATTTAAGTTCGAAAGCCTTTGTATTTTCGCGATCATAATATAACAGAACTAATCATTTTTATTATTTCCCACTTGATTGGCATTTTTGATGTTCATGAAATTGAGCTATATCTCACTAACAAGCTGCTCAAATTTGGTTGATGATCTCAGAAAACACGGTTGTCTATGTTCTCGTTGATTGCCATCTCCTCTCATAAAATAGGTGAATACTCTGAATACATGGAGGGAGGAAATCAGATAACAAATTCTGCATGAATTCATACGTCAGAGATTTCTAGTTTTCCAGTGAAGAACTAAGAACTCATTGTTCATGATTTCTATCTATTTGGTCAGGAGACTGAGAAATAAGTTGGGATTAAAGGGGGAAATTAACAAGCAATCTAGCCGATAATTCCAGTAATAGGAAAATAAGAACTCCCTCGCATATCCGAATCCACAGACTGTATTGTCATCTCCAAATAAGTTCAATGCACATTAAATATCATTTCTCGATAAAATAAACTAATGACGCAGAATATAAAGAGATCAATGTCGAAATCGAAATCGAATTAATAATTTGCATACAGCACTAGAGCGAACTGACTGGTTTGAATTTTCGTCAGTTTGCATACCGTAGTAGAAGCTGTCCTCTTGAACAAGATCGATCAACGTTTCAAAGAAGATATGCAAAATGCCTTTTGACTCCCGTTGTTTCCTTCTGCGCTTGTAGGTCACAACTTTGATTTTGTCTACGAGGATTTCTTAATTTCTGATTGCACTTTAAAACACGTTTTTCCACAGATTACTTCTCAAAAACTCAGAATAATCGAAATCTTATTATGCCCGAACTATGAATTGTGCTTGATCTCTCCGGAGCAAGTGATGGAGAAATATAGCTCTCATATCGACCATGTCTTTGGAAACTTGTGTATAGGATTCTCTTAATTCCGCCTCTCTCTCTTCCACCTCCCTCTGCCAATCAATGAGTTTCAGTGTTCTGCCATTCTTCCCATTGTTTTCTCGGACGCAATCTCGCAGATACTGATTGACTCTGTCGAATCGATTGTTGTAGTCTATGGTTCGAGGAACATCTGTTTTGCAATGTGGAATCGTGATGAAGTGCACAACGGGATATTGGGGTGAAACAACAGCAGCGGAATCCCCGCTTTTGAATCGTTGGGCTGACTCTTTCCCGAAGTCTTGATCCAGAGCCTTAAATAACTTCTCGATAAAGTCACAGAGCTGCTTCAAGCCATGTTCTGTGTTTAATCCTCTGATAGTCAGATCCATCCCATAGACGATGTAGATATTCGGAATAATGTAGGCATTCATTCTTGAGTTTCTAATTTCGTTTAGAGCTCGAAAGAAGGTCGAATACGGAGTGGGGAAACTAAGGTCTACTCCCTCAGAACCCTTGAAAACAGTATGAGTTTGAAGAGGTTGCAGTAAGGTGTCGTATATAAACAAGTTTCTTCTACGAGACTCCTCGACACAGTGGAATTTCAGCATAATACGTTTCACTTCATTCACTGTTTTCGGAGTAAGACCATCAGAATTGGAAATCCATTCATCTGCAGCACACGCTGGAGGAGCAGGAATGAGGTTGAAAGCGTAAGGAAGAGCCGCTAAGGGGTTCGCTTGAGAGTTGCCAACATTGGGCTTCATATCTTCATCTATACCTGGGCATTCAGTAAAGTTTATACTGGAAATGACTGATTGGGAATCTCCGTGCCTTGGCTCATCTGCTGGTTCCGCTTTGAACGTGATTCGACGTCGCTGAAAATCAATTATGCAAGAGAAATGAGACTTGAGATTCCTACCTTTCTCGGAGACTGATACTCTTCTTCAGAGTCGGACAGAGTGATTACTTCCACCATATAATTGTGCCCAATAGGTTTCCTTTGAGTATGGATAGTTTGTTCTAAAGATGTTGAGTACTGAACATCATTAGCTCCTAACAACTCGTCCCTGGAGTCGTCTTGTCTTGCTTCTTGCACCTGCATCTGACAACTTGGATGATGACACTTCAGAAGGTGACTAGTGTATCTCCGTGATCCGCAGGTGCAGAACAGGAGTGATTCTCCTGTAGATTTCTGCTCGACGCTGACAAAGTCACCACACTTTGTGCAAATCCAGCTTCTTACATCTTGAGTGCATTTCTCCGGGCACTCCGACTCTAATAAGCTTGAGTTACTGGAGACTTCACTCGTCTCCGCACCTTCCATGTCAACAAACCCGAACAAAACCCTGGTGTTGTCGTACCCGATATATGGTTCAACTACCTCATCATTGTTAATCACTAAGGAATTACTGAATTTGACTGTTCTGTGAAGTGTTTCTACAACGTGTTCATAACCGGAAGGAGTTGCAATGAAAGGACTCATGCAGTTGATCCATTTGCCGTTCACTTTGATCGGGAACCAAGTGTTCAATTGTGTGAGCCATGGCTCGATTTCGTCCGCAGTTCCCGGAAGATTGTCCCCTTCATCCATATCACTTGCATGACCTATTGAGTATCTAATATAATCGGTGTAACAGAAAAAGAGCTTTTTCACAACTGGGTACATCTCTAAGAAGTCGTTTCTATCCATCGATTTGTACTCTTCTTTTGTTCTTTCTAGATTGGACCCGATCTTAGAAAGTGACTTTTCTTCAGAGTCTAAATCGGAAAGAATATCAGGATATCCAGCGTTTTCCATCTTCATTTCAATTTTTCGATAAACACAGTAGAGATGTGAAAGGAAACATGCAAATTCACGTTGATTGTTGATGGGAGTTTCTTTGAAGTTCTGAACTATCTTCTTATGTTTGAAAGAAACAGCGATATCTTCGTCAGAAAATTCCTGCTTGTGTAGTTGTTCCATAAAGTCTGCAAGTTCTCGTAGTAGTATTACTCTGACTTCACCATAGTTGATCAACAATTTGCATTCGGTTTCTCCTTGAACTTCGTGTAGTTCTCCTTCTTTTAGTAGAGCTTTCATCTGAAAACAGTATTATTTAACGAAATAGACAATAGGAAGTCAATAAGTTGAAAAGTTTATCAGTTATGAAATCTACTGATTGTGTTGTGGATTTTAGTTGGAATAATCTCAAACTTGGGTAACGAAACCTTATTAAACTTACGAAATAAGGAAAATTACATGCGAAAAAACTATTGCCTTTAAGTGAGAAAAGAATGTTTTCCTCTCTCTGCTCGATAAAGGGTAGCGTCCTCCCAATCGGACAATTATCGTATTTTTGTATATTGTATATATTCATGAAAATAGAGTAGAATTGAATTTTATGCCAACGGTGATAGAAATCAATATTGACAGATCTCACCTCTTCAATTCCTTTCGGGAATTTCGTTTGTGGAAAGAGTATCCACAAATCAATACCGTAATCGATTGCACTGACGTAGTAGTGATTACATTCAGACGGGTATTCCCGAAGCTTCCTGCACCCATGTTTCTGTCTTCGAAGTTGACAGCGAATTACCCAATACTCATTATCGTCGAAAACAATTTGAAATTCCGGGCTTTCTGGCACCTGGTTCCAGGAAGGAACCAATGAACTTCTGAAACATCGGAAATGGGTTTATTCAACGAAAGGAAACTCACAGCACTTGAGATATTCGTTGATGACAAAGGGAAGACGGAATACCACCACACGTTCTTTGTCGCCGGCTTACTCCTGTAAAAAGAGCCCTCAACAGGTATCAATGTGTTGGAAGAATCATTGTATCCCCATGCTATTTACATTCACGGCCGAAGCAATTTTTCCGCACCATCCCGATGTGGAATATAAGTATTAATATTATTACAGAATCAATGTCAACTGACTGGACCGACGCTCGAATAAGCTTGCTTTATCAAGAATGTCAAAGAATCAATAACTTATCAAATCATCTTTTCGAAGAACGAATTTCTTAACCTGTTCAATTGTATTGATTTCCTTATAGAAAAACGATATAAATGAACTCACCACTTTACAAGTTTTCTTTTATATTTCGATAGCTGATTCTTTGACCTATACTTTAGACAGATTATTTGATGAATTATCCCTATGATGAGAGAGGATTTCACGATACTTACAGATATCTAATAGATTTTTTACATTAACACTTCAGAGCTCAATTTTTCACTTATCAAAGAACTATCATGTTTAATAATTAATTGAATTCAAAAAATCATTCTGCAGGGGAAATTGATTCCTGACATTACATCACTTTGAACCTCTTGAAATACAGCCCATTCGAATAGTTCACTTCGACGAGAGTTCGGTCGTCAGTTAGGTTCTCTTCAGAGAACGGATTTCTGAAAGGGAGCTTTTTCAACTGATGAGAGAAGGGGACGGACCGGATTTCAACTATTGTTATGAGCATTAATTCATGTTAATTTCTAATTTTCCGAATTTTATGGATAGATTATACTGGAAATAGTGGCCACAGGGTGGCGTTTTTGTGGGCTGGCCGGAGGAAGTTGTCCGCGCCCGAGTAGCTCAGTCGGTTAGAGCGTGGGTCTAATAAGCCCAAGGTCGTAGGTTCGACCCCTGCCCCGGGCATTCATTTTTGCTTTTTTTCCCAATACACTTTTATCAATATCAAATCCACAGAAAGAATGTTTACAGCAATCCCCACACGAAAATCAAGTGGTTCCAGCTGTTTTCTGGGAAATTCAGGTCGCAACTAACAACAATAGGAAATGCTCAGATTTTTTTGAAATCTGAACGCTACTGTTTTGGAATACTGACCATCGGACAATCTTCAGACCTTCCTTCTGAAATGCCAGAAAATGTTTGAGAAGTCACAAAGATTTTTTCTGCAAGTTGTGGATGTTGAGGATCTCCAATCCCACTCTTGCATTTCCAAATATTTGTTCCCGCCGGAAAGCGACTGAGAGCAGAGTGAAATCAACTGTTCCCACCCTCCAAACTGGCAGACCAAGTATCGTCACAATTGGATGCCAGTTGATTCAAAACCGAAGATACACGACATTCATGTTTTCTTTGCATTATTTACGAACATATTAATATTTTATCCTTCTAATTTATAGGATTGAACAGTGGTGAGATTTTCGATTGGACAGTTTGTGAGTTCAGACTCCCCTTTTCTGTTTCGTTGAATCGGTTCTTCGATTCCTCCGGATGAGTCTCAGGATTTGTATAAAAAATGAGTAACTGCACGAATTAACTATGAATTCGACTTTTCCACCAAGGAGAGCTTGTGGTGCACTTTTTGTTGTTGAGATGGATCCAAGGAAGTGGTGATCTCGGACTCTTTTCTAATTTACTCGCTGTTCGTTTTTAAAGCTGTTATATACTCTGTACAGACTCGAAATGCCAATTCCATAAACTACAGTACGTATTTGTTTCCGAAGATGAAATCAACTTTGTCTTGAAGCTAGAATATCCATATGCCATTTCTGATAACGACAGCAATTTCACTGACCTCGGGAATTACGGTAAAGATGACGTGGGTGGAGAATCCAGTAATAGTGAGAGATATTGCAAGGACACAGAAATCATAGTTCTCTTGTCCTCGGAGACTGTTGGATTCGGGGAACACCGTTTTCAGTTAAGGTATTCTGGGGAGTAATGAAGTTGATTGATAGCTCCCGTGGCCCGAATTGGGAATGAACAAACTAGAAAAGTGAGACCAAGGTTAGGAAACTGTTTACTAAGAGCTTGGGGGATTTCTTAATAGTCTCTTGCAGTCGATCTTCGGCGGTGATGTAGTAAAATAAGGTAGGGCGGTGATTCTTGGTTGGGCGGATAACTGTTGGTTCCTACTATTAGCAATTACGCTCGTTTATCTTAACAAACATAGAACAAAGGAGGAAAGGTCCTCGTTTGACCGAAGTCAAACTCGGACCAGTCTGAAGTTGGAATTTCTCAAAGACTGACTCTCTAACACTTTAGTCTCACTTCACAGGCGTCGGCTGACTGGGCGGAGCTTTAGGCATCCTGTCTAGGCCGTTCCGGTTTAAGTCCGATCTTTGTGCCTACAGGTATTTTGTCTAGGCCGTCTGCGGTTTAAGTCCGATCTTTGTGCCTACAGTGATTTCATAATACTCTCTGCTCTAAAAGGCGAGAAACAAAATCACTGATATGAGTTGGAAAGTGTGGAGCAATCAGATGAATCAAGGAACATTTTGATAAACTCAAAGCGAATTTTTTATTACTTTACTGTGAGGGACACGCCCGAGTAGCTCAGTCGGTTAGAGCGTGGGTCTAATAAGCCCAAGGTCGTAGGTTCGACCCCTGCCCCGGGCATTTATTTTTGTCTTCTTTCCAAGTATGTTTTTTTTGTTAACAAACTTTGAGAAACTACTTCCAAGGTGATCTCGAGACGAAAATGAACTGACTCACATTTTGATATGAGAGTTTATTTCATAATTTCAAACTCAGTTTCATCACAGAGCACTTCAAAAAACAAAATCTAACTTCTTTCTTGAGCATTGAGAACTTTTCGAGCATTTTAGCATTGTTCTTCACTAATTGTTCCTAGGAAGAGGAAATGCATCACATATATTACGACTTTCTACCTCCTCAAAGTTGCCTAATCTCAAGGGAAAAAATCTGAAAATCGAAAATGTCCAATTCTCAAAGAGTGGACAAGACGGTGATTATCGAACGAAAGAGGGTTGGTCAGAGCATATCGTTGCAGCGTTTAGTCCTGAGATAATTTCTTTGTGATTTTTGCCGATCGATTCTTTGATAACAGTCCGATTCAAATTTCCATGATTTTCTTCAAAACATGTCTAGACTTATCTTCATGGTCTGTGAAACAATAAGCAGTAAAAATCAGTCCAAAGTCAATTTCGAAGACTAGAATAATCAGTAAATACGTGGAAATACGACATAATCTTCGAAGAAGTCTTTGAATTATATCATAGTAAGTAAGACGATGAGTAATGAATAAGGTTATATGTGTTAGATTGTACACAAAAAAGCAGTAAATATTCTGAAATGTATCGGTATCTTAAAACAGCTCTGATGTATCGGATATATATATCATGTACCGATACATTGAAATAATATGCTTATGTATTATGTTTAATTTACGTACCCAATACATTAAAGTTATTTTTCGTATACATAGTGGTATAAGGATACAGAGATAGAGATAACGGAATATAAAATCATAAGAATGTAGAGATTGAGTTATAAATTTACAGAGAAGTACACGCAAAAATGGGTACATGGTATAGAATGTATGGATGCATTATATCTTATGTACCAATATGTTGAAATAATATACTTATAACTTATGTTCAGTCTATGTACCTGATACATTAGAGTTATTTTTACACGTATAGCAATCATTAGAGCCTGTGAATTTCTATAGGGTACGAAGACTATTGGTTCTTACTATACATGCAAGATATACTAAGGTCTATTTACTACACAAATCTAGACGGGTCGAAGAAGGTATTCTTGCTGATTGTTCCTAGCTGGATTTGAAAAAACCTTCAATACTCGGTTTTTTCCAACACAACGGTCATAGTTTAGGGCCGAAATTTGAACTTTTCAAACTAAAACAGTATTTATAGATCTTTTCTATTTCAAAAAGCTTTTATATTTGAATTCGTAGGTTGAACTTATCTGAATTTGTGAATAAGAAATTGGGTCCTAACACAAAAAATGTAAATTTCGACTTTGAATTCTGATCGTTAACTTTCACAAAACGGAGTACTGATCACTCAAAATAGATTGAATATACAATTACGAGATTATTCGATATCCTGGCCTTGTATTACATTTTTGCAACGTCTTTTAATTGGAGATTTTGCAGATAAAGTAGTATTGGTAGTGTGTTTGAGGCGCTGTAATCATGGTAGAAAATAGTAGGTCCTTATTGTACTATAGTTTGCAACGATGCTTTATTTCTTTCACAAAAGTATAGGTGAAAAGAAAAGAAAATTTTCCGTCCGATTGGAGATCATCTGGATCCGGATAACATTTTCTAGATTGGTCCTTTTGACCTTTTAGGGTATCAGATAGCTAAACAATTTTTTGGGACTCCATCTTTTACATTTTCAGGTGCTTTTTAGGTAGTTGGAAATCGTCGAACAAATTGAGCTCTGTCTTCCGTGTCTATACGATCATCAATGTCATGGAAAGTAATTGGAAATTCAATATAAAAAGTAGAATTACTATTCCAAATTTAATTTTCTTCTTAATTTTTATCTTCGAAAATTTAAAAAATAAATTTCTCAAATTGAAAATTTTGTGAAATTTTTGGTACAAGAAAATTAAAATAAAAACAGACAAAAATATAAATGTTCTTTCAAATATGGAATTGGAGGAAAAACCATTTATCAAAATACAAATGAAATTTTATAAAGAGAAGTTACAAGATAATTAATAAAAAATATTTATTATTATATATTTTACAATGAAAAAATATTTATTATTATGTCAATTATGTAAGTTATTCAGTAACACTTGGAAGTACTGTGTATTATAAAAATTATCTTCAAGACCAATCATAAAAATTGAATTTGATTATGTCAGTTATATATTTAGGTCGTCAATAGTATCACTATCATAAAAAGTAAAAATAGAAATTGTTGGGAATTTTCTCGACAGAATTTTTCAAATTTTCAAATTTAAAAATTGTTTTGAAAATTTTCAACAATTTACATTAAATTCTAATAAATTTCAAATTTTTTTACAAAATTTGAATCAATAAAAAATAACAAAAATATTCTATTAAAAGTTTATTTTAATAAAAAAATCTCCAAAAAATCATAAAAATAATTTTAAAGTTAATCGAAATTTTAAAAATAAATTTATTTTATTTACCGAAAATTATTTTGGATATGATTTGCTTCCTATAAAGTCAAAAAATATTAGATCGAAATTTTTATTGAGTTTATTTTATTTGTCGCAAATTGTTTTGGATATAATTTCCTTCCTCTAAGGTCAAAATCATAGTTGATCAAAATTCATATTAAATTTTGTTTACTCTCCAGTAGCTTGATTAAAGAAAGCAACAGGAGCCCTTATCAGTCAGTTTTTCCTTTTTATTACCATTCGATTCGTCTTTCTCGTGAAAGTTTGCCTACTTTACCGATTGGACTTCATAGTTATCAAAAAGTTTACAAGAAACGTGTTTTACAATCGTCACACTTCTATATTGATTTTTCGCGACTGATTCATCACTGTTCTAATTTCTACCGTAATTCGGAAAAACTATTATTGTTGTTCTTTTAAAATGCGCCCATGGCGCATCGCTGTGGTTACGGTAATTGGGTTATTTTTTGCGATTGGTGAAGGAAAGATCTCCAGTTTTAAAAATGCCAATAGTGAAAGAGAATCCATCGAGGAACTTCTGAAGAAGGAAGAAGCTGAAGATGTAAAATATCCAGAACACATCAGAAAGAAACGACAAGTATCGAGATTGAATTTCCAGCAGTATTTGGCTAACATGGCTAAAGGGGATTACGACGTCAGATATGAAGAAGGTTGGTTAGAGCATAGTGGCTAGGAAGAACCAATCAGATTTTAAAGTCACTATTCTATTTGGAGCAAAACTAAATTGGAATAGTGGCTTAAGAAGTGATATTTTATATTTTTCAGTCACTATTCAGAAAGAAAGCAAATTTGGATAGTGATTATGAGGAAAAATTAATTATTCATAATTAACGCTATCTGGAATTGCTATGGGAGTATTATTTCAACAGAGAATCTTCAATAATAATTTTGGATAGTGACTCGAAAATACAATTTATCTTATTTAGTTATTATTACGCTTTTTAGAAAATAAAAAAGCCATTTTAGATAGTGATTTGAATACTTGTTTATATAATACTTTAGTTATTATTTAGATGTTTATTGAGTTTCTAATAACTTTATGAAGAAGCCATGTATGACATTTTAGTAATTTTCCATTTACAGGCTGGCAAAACATCCTTTATCCTTTTGGCTCTTGGGCTCGGGATATGGAACTCATGGGTCAAGCCGGCAGAGAAACCCAAAGTAATCTCGGATTTGATTGTCCATTTTTCGGATTCAGATTCAATTACACATTTGTCTATCCTTCTGGATTCATCAGTTTTGCCCAACCTCCATTCATTGCTCCGCCATTCACGTTTCCGAATCCCGAATGGCCGACTCAGAGAGATCACAGTTTCATTGCTCCTTTCTATGCTGATTCGATGTTCCAATGGATTGGAAACGTGAAAATCAGCAATACTTTTTTCAGAAGTGTTCACAGACCGAGAGTGAGTTTCTTTACAAATTTTAAATTTTATTCGACTTTAACATAAACATAATAGTTGATTTTCGATTTTTATACGACAATCTATTGGATTTTTCTTATTAATTAAAATTTACTATAAATCTTAATTCCCAATGTGTCAATCTTGTCTGTAAACAAAAATTCCTTGTTTTTATTTTTCATATATCGAAAACTTGTGTTTATATATCCAATCCATTTGTATATATTCAATATAAAAACACATTACTCAGCACTTTTTTGTGCTCCCTTTTAGAGATCAGACCTGTTAG
Source organism: Halicephalobus mephisto (assembly GCA_009193035.1). NCBI lineage: Eukaryota > Metazoa > Nematoda > Chromadorea > Rhabditida > Panagrolaimidae > Halicephalobus > Halicephalobus mephisto. The sequence goes on along the minus strand of SWDT01000186.1, from coordinate 341,025 downwards.
TTTTTATGGATCGGCGTCGTCGAAAGAGACGTTTTCTAGGACATTTAGATAAGCGAAATTCAAACATCTTAGCCATTCCTTTTCAGCTCGATGATGACGAAATCTACGACCCTAATTATCGATTAAACTCTCAAAACAACGAACAGATAGCTAGCTATGCCTATGGTGGAGCAAATAGTCCTTATTTAAATACTCAAGTACAACAACAGTATGCCAACTACTATCAGAATTATCAGGGACAACAAGTGAATCAGGGATATTACGGGAATTCTGGCTTTGGTAAAAGGAAAAAAAGACAAATGCCAGGGAGAACTAATCAGCCGGGAATGGTCATTGATCCGTATTTACTGGACAACATTACTAGGGACGTTCAAAATGGATACAACGGAGCTAGAGGATGGAGAGCTGAACATGCTTTCATTGTTACATGGTACAGAGTAAGTTTCGATAATATTGCTTTGTTTTAAAGATCTACCCTGTGGACTTCACTTACGATATGGAGAATTCTTGTATCTTTAATTCCCAGCTGTACAGGAAATTCTTACATATCTTCATTTTGTGTCATAGAGACTTCTCATATCTTCAACGTTATACGATATGAGACAATTTAACATTCTTCTTTTTATACCATACAGAAACCTTTCGTATTTTTTCCTATATAATACAGTGGAATCCTTACGTAACTCAAAAAACAAATTCCATTTCCAAAATTAACCTTTTTCAGATGGCTTACGGTGGCGCTCCCAGGGCCCTTGATGTCTCCCAATTCGACTATGTAAAGGACTGGCAAAACACCTTCCAACTCGTTGTTGCCACGGACGAAATCCGAACTTTTGCTATTTTTAATTATGCTCGTCTCAACTGGACCAGCTCCAACGAAGCCGGAGGCCTCAATGGATTCGGAGGGAAACAAGCGGCAATGGTGGGTTTCAACGGGGGTAACGGAACTGGTTGGTACCAACTACCGTATTCTGGTCATGGAAGAGTCTGGAAACTTGGGTACTTTTCCAACGTCCTGACTCCTGGAAGATGGATTCACAGAATCGATGAAGTGATAATCCCTGGGGGATGTACTAACGCCTCCAGCGGAGCTACTTTAACAAGCCCCCCTTGGGGAGTCATGCAGGGAGGAATAACAGTCAACGTCTCTGGGCCTTGTCTACGACCAGCAGATAGTGTCAAAGTAGCGTTTGAGAGTTGGGTAGTGAGTTGTCGGATAGTCAACAGAGTCTTGGCCAGTTGCATCCAGCCAATGTTCCACAAGACAGGGATGGTCACGATAATGATGTCGAGAGATGGAGGACAGAGTTTTCCTTTTAAGGGGAAGTTCTATGTCTGTAAGTTATTATACGTTTTTAATTGTGAAGATTTTTAAAATCAAAACTACATTAACATTTATTTCTTCGAATATGTCAAATCGCATTTTGAACGAAGATTTCAGTATTATTTCCAAATCAAAAAGTTACCGAGATATTGAATCCAACAATTTCAGTGAGTCCCAATGTCCAGCCTTCTAGAGTAAAACTGATAGATGATGTTCAAATTGAACAGAATCGCTGGAACCACCCTGATGCAAATGAACTGACTCTCAAATGGCAAGCTCAGAATCTCACTTGGTCACTGTCCGCCCGGGTGGACATCAATATATGGGGTTACTGGGAAGATGCAGACAGATCTCATTTTATCAAAATTGACAGCATCGTCCAAGGAATCGCTAACAGTGGGAAGCACGTCTTCCGTCCGAATGCTCTCACTCGAACCCCGTTGATTTCTGATGCTTGGAAGAGATTCCATTTCGGATTCATTCAAGTGGCCTTGTCAGATCAGAATGAAGGAACAATTTGGTCTTCTGTGACCCCCTTCCCTTGGTACTATAAGCCTGTATGGGAGGACCACTATGGAGATTCTTGGGCAACAGACATGTGCATAGAGTGGTTCGAGTACGACGGACAGAGAAGGAACTTCATCATGGATCTCACTGCCCAGATACCTTGTCCCTGTAAACTCTCCCAAGCCCTTCTCGATCTCGGGAGGTTCATGCCTCTCAGAAACTGCGACAAGGATGGGGATACTAGTTGTCCTTACAATAAAGGAGCTCAACACTGCATCACTTCTGTGACTCCATCTTGGACAGGAGCTGCTCAGCAATGTTGCTACGACTTTGAGGGTTATTTGATGTTCACAGATGACTGGGAACCCGATGGAGACTACACAAGGTTCTTCCAGCCAGGAACCCCTGCTAGAGCTCATTCTTTCGGTGCTTATCCGTATAAGAACCCACCGTACATCCCATATTTGAGTCATTATCAGAATGACATCATGCCCTATCAACAGTGTTGCCAGTAAGTTTGGGGAGGCAGTTAGGTAAAATAAAACAAACTTTTCGTGGGTTCTTTGTAGCTTGAAGATTCCAATCCAAGTAAAATAATTTAGAATCTCTATTTTCAATATTCAGTTCTTATAAATTGAAAGTATCTTGTAATAGCTCAGATTCCCTGGGAACAGCTTTCAAAACATATTCAGGTGTATCTTATTCGATTACAAATTTATAAAAGTAGAACTGCATGTAAAAGGTACTCTATCACATAAGAGAAGCGGATTTTTGTAATTCTCACTTTTACGCTTAAAAATTGAACTTTTTCAAAATTGCTTGCTTTTACATTGCTTAGAAATGAAATATTTCTGATTTTTACACTACATGCAATATCTTTTCAATTATTTTGTAATCCAATTTCCTTTTCAGTTATGCTGGACATTGTGAATTCTTCTACTGGCGTCGGATGACCAACGGATGTCAAGATTACCGACCTCCTGCTGCGGGGTACATCTACGGTGAACCTCATGTTGTCACTTTTGACGGCAGCAAGTACACTTTCCCTGGGAAGGGCTACTTTGTCCTCGTTATGAGCGAAGATCCTATGCATAAACTCATGGTCCAAGTCAGGATGGAACAGCCCGATGATACTCTTTGGCATTCTCACGTGAATGCTACTGTAGTCACCGGGGTCGTTGTCCAGGAGAATGACAGCTCTGTCATCCAAGTCTTTGCACGAAAACCAATGAGACGATGGAGATACAAGATGGATTTGTATGTCGATGGAACCAGAAGGTTCTTCGATGCCCCTCATTGGAAGATTCAACAGTTCAACAAAGTCACCATCAGAAACCCATTACTGAACATGGATATGTCTGATCTGATTATCATGCTCAAATCCGGAACAGGAGTCAGAGTAAGAGAGTCCAACGGGATGCTAGATGTGATGGTGTTCCTCCCTCCGAGCTACAACACGACTTGTCGTCAAGGACAATCTACAACGAATTTGAATAATCTCTCGGAAAACCGCTGTTACACTACAATGGGGCTTCTGGGGACTTACAATGCGGATCCAATGGATGATTTGATGACAATAACAGGCCAAGTGACGAGAATAACAGGGGATACTCACAATGCAGCGACAACTCAAATGATTTACGAAACTTTTGGGATGCATTGGCTCATCGATGGAAGGAACGAAAGGATCGGGAATGTCCTCTTCCAAGACCAGTTCAAACCTATCTATAACCCCAAGTTATTCGCTTCGTCAGATTATTATCCAGTGTTCTGGCCGCAGTACTTAGACTTGAACGCGAGCAGAGTGTTTAGTATTGAACAGGTTAGTTGGGGATATATCGAAAAAATCAGAAAAAGATATTTACAAAAGTAAAAGGATTTCCGAATTTGATTTTTATATAGCTTCCATAAAACACTAACATTGTATTTATTTTATTGTAACGCTGTCTGTGATTAATTGCTATTTTGCAGTTTTCAGTTCATATAGTGAAAAAGAAAAATGTAGGATATAACAGAAAATTTACTAGTAAATGCCATCAGTTTGAGGATAAAAATTACTGTGTGATCGGAACGGCGATAACGTCAACGATCCAGAGAGACTACTAATAATCTTAGAAAAATTCTATCAATTATATTGCTTTTTTATATCGCGTTTTTATAAATTTTAAAACGTTTAGTCGTCCAACTTTGAAAGATTTGAAGTAAACCAAGGAATTAGCTTTCTGAATATTATGACTTTTCGGTCTGTTTTGTAGTATACAGTCATTTTGTATCTGATAATGTTTTACATAACTGTTTTATACGGCTTAGTGAATGTAAAACTGAAAATCACTTATTTATCTGCATTAGAATGTCTCTAAAAATAGTAAAGCAACACTTTTAATTAATTCTTTATTCTGTCTTATATTCTGAAATACGTATTAAAATCAAAAAATATTAAAACTTGAATTTTCCAAGGATTTTTATTTTGAAACTATTAGATAAACTTAGATCCTTGTTTGTTAGGGATAATAGTAAAAAAAGTTAAAGATTTCCGTAATCAATCCAATCTGAAGCGTTGGATGCGAGAACGAATCAGAGTTGTCTGATCTCCGATGTTAGCACCAGTCTCCTTCGAGTGTTGAAGGAAATAACATTAATTTTTTATTCTTCCAGGTCGAAGTAGACTGTATGGGGGTCTTGACCTGCGAGTACGACTACATGCTGACAGGAAGGAAAGAAATCGCTCTGGCCACGTTGCAGAAACAGAAGGAATTTTTGGGTCTCCAGAAGGCCGGAACAAAGAAATGTAACAATTGTTTAACTTTCATTCAACTTTATTATCAATTATTTTTACAGTAATCAGCTGCGGTCCTCTTCTGAAAAAAGAGGGCGTCATCAAGATCCCTCCAGCTGCGAACTATCTTGATGGAGATACAGTAACCTTCTCGTGTAAGCCAAAGTACTTTCTCCACGGCGATGCTACTAGAAAGTGCATTAACGGGACCTGGACCCCTGGGTGGTGGGTCTGGTGTCGTGACCGTAACCTGGAATACGCTCTGAAGTGGATGACGGCATTGCTGTCCATCTTCGCGATCGTTTTGGCCTTTACTATCTTCTTCTGTATTTTGTGGCACATCAGAAGACGAAAGGAAGCAGAAGCGATTGAAGCGGGGAAAGTGAGGAAGTACGGTAATCAGAGAAGAACCCCGTCTTCCAATGACCAAAGAAGATCAACTCCGAGATCGAGTTCTAGTTTCAATGGGAAAAACAGAAGGATATCGCAAATGCCGATGAGTAGTCAAGTCGTGAGAGAAGGCGCCGGATTGGGCCCTGCGGCAGTCCCGATGAGAAAACCGAGTTCAACAAGGAGCACCTACAGTATAGGAAGAAACGGATTCAGAGTAAGTGAAAATACAGAAATTAATGGATTTCTGTGGAAAATACTTTTTTAATTTCCTCATTTACGATTTGATTTTTAGCCCCCTCCACTGACCACTGATTTTAACACCCCTGGTGGTGGTCCCTATGGTCCAGAGATCTACATACCTAGACATGAACCTTTTCAACAATCTGCCATCTGAGATTTTCTAAAATTCATCTAAAGAACGAACTGAATTGTTCAACTTTGGTCCCGACACGAATGACAATCCCACTGCCGTTGATCCGACTTTCGATGAGTTCTGATTCCATTTTTGAATTTTCCACATTTCCTATATTCCGCCTGCCAAATATACCGAAATCGAAGGTGGATTCAGAAGTCTTCAAAAACAGGATAAAGTTAATACATCATTCGCGTTGGGGCCAAAGTTGGATAATTTGCTTTGTTCCTTTAACAATCTCACTGTCATTGATCTGAAATCTTAAATAATACGATTTAAAACGGTTATGTGACATTTGTGTCCTAGATATCTGCATTCTAATTCTAACGATTTTAATTCAAAAATTAAAAGCTATTTTAGGTAACTTTGTATTTTATATGGAATTTTAAAAGTTATTCTGGGTAAATTTTACTTTTTTAAGTGAAGTTCCAAGGTAAATTTTTAAATGCTTTTAGAATCAAGCAAAAAGTACCCAGAATGAAGTAATTAAACTCATAAATTCTGAATCTGAAGTCAGAATTATAGATTGGTCCTCATAATATGGAGATTTAGAATCCTGGAACCTAAAGGATAATCCTCAATTTTGACTTCAGAATTCGAATATAAGCGTCTAGGATATGGGTGTTTCAGCACGACTTTAAACGTATTGCAATACTTATGTTCCAGATATTTATTTTTAAATCTGGAGCTAGAACTGAACAAAAAGTACTTATAATAGGGTAATCGGACTCGTAAATTCTAAATATGAAGTCAGAATCGATAACCGATTTTCAGGATTCTAGATTCTGAAGACTAACCTTCAATTCTAGGAACATTTAAAATTTTTTACCAAAACTATAAAAAGTGGAAATTTATTTAACTTTTAAAATTCCATATAAAAATACAAAGTTATTTAAAATAGCTTTTTGCTTTTAATTTTTGATTTCAAGTTCCTAGAATTGGAACATTTCTGAAACACAAGTGTTGCATAAAAATTAAAAAATAACATCCTGCCAAATATGTAAAAAATTAATTTGTATATTTAATAATAAAATAAAACAGAAAAATGATCAATGAACACCCCCTAATTATTTTATAAATCGTCATGGATTCAGTTTCGCGATTTTTTGAAAGTCAAAACGAGTCAGAAACAATCATCAGAACTGGCGGTTTTCGAACTTCCGAATCGAACTGATTTCGGACTTCCGAATCGAACTGATTTCGGACTTCCGAATTGAACTGATTTCGGACTTCCGAATCGAACTGATTTCGAACTTCCGAATCGAACTGATTTCGAACTTTCGAATCGAACTGTTTTCGAACTTCCGAATCGAACTGATTTCGAACGTGACAGGACATTTCCGTTCCAAGCATTTATGTTTCAATTTTTACAACTTTAATTTAAAAACCAAAAACGAAAAATTATTTTAAATAACTTTACATATGTTATATAGTATTCCAAAAGTCATTTTAGGTAAATTTTTGTTTTTTAAATAAATTTTTTATATAAAATTTGATGTATGTTTAAAATTCCGAGTTAATTTCCAGAACCCTGGATTCTGAAGGTTGGATTTTGATTTGGATTTTGATTTTAGATTCAGAATCTACGGGTTTTATTACAATATTGTGTTTTTTGTTCAGTTCCAACTTTAAAATTGGAATAGAAATGTTCGAGACAGAAATATCATATAACCATTTCAAATTAATCGGAGTTCGAAAAGTTCAAATCGGAACTAAACAAGTCTGAGTTCAAAAACCGAAGATTTCGAAAATTCGACAGCTCTGGCAATTATGCGTCGGTCTTTTGTTTTTCGAACTTGGTCGAAGTTGATTTGTCTTTTCTCTTTGTTGGTTCACTTGGCAACCAATGAATTTTAAATTTGATTACAGGAGTTTATACGGGATAATAAGTAGCTTGGAAATATCGAGAATTTATAAACGGTTTTGAGATTAAAAATCGCATCGGCTGTGTATTCAATGACAGAGAATGAACTCTTTTTTTGATTTTAAAGAGAACCCGAAGGCCACAGGCACAGCCTCATTGGCTTAGTGGCAGAGCGTCCGCCTAGTAAGCGGAAGGTCGCTGGTTCGATTCCAGCATGAGGCAGTTCTTCTTTTTTCACCTTTGTTTTTGGATTTTTGTTAACAATAATGAATCTTTAAATTTTCCAGACACTATCCGGTCATTTTATTCAGGTTGTGATTTCTGATAGCCTTAGAGAATATTTTGCACAGTGACTGAAAAAGTAATTTCCCTTCGTTTTCGGACACTATCTTTAGAAATGCTGAGGAAAAAATGATTAATAGGATTTTATCTTTTTAGTCACTATCCAAGCGATAATAATGCTCTTTGGATAGTGACTGAAAGAAATTACTACAACAGTCACTATTCAAAATTGCCCTTGATGTAACATTTTTTGTTTTCTTCGTTTTGGATATCCGAGTTGCTAATTTCAAACTCAAATCCACCTCCGGAGAAAATGAAATTACAAATTTATCCTGGGAACCTGTAACGACCAGGTGCATATTTGAGTCCCAAAACGAGAAACAAATGAAAGACCAATTTGCATCGCAAATTGGATCCAGACCAAAGCTTTTTCGTTTTAAAACCTGTGAAATTCTTCCTTTGGAATTTTGCTGGACCATGGTTATTGAGTTTACACAGGAGTTGACTTATTTTCGGCTCAGCGAGGTTTTAAAAAAAGCGTTAAATTTTGCACTTTCCACTCCATTTCAAGTTTTTTGGGAAAAGTGGAAAAGTGGCTTGAATGGTCAGTTTTTGGGATGTGAGAAAAGCTATCTTTTAAGTCGTCACTATTTGGACACTATTCCTGGTGGGGAATTTGGAGAAGTTTAAGGTACAATTTTTAAAGTTGATATTTTCGAAATTGTGTAAATCCGATCTAGGACCAAATGTTCGAAAATTACATTAATATAAAACTAAATTTCTCAACTTTCTAGTCAGGATTAAAATTTTGATATTTTCGAAATTCCTAGTGAGACAATTGAATTAAAAAAAAATTATATAAATTTAAAAAAAAATAATTTTATAAAACTAAAAAAAAAATAATTTTACAAATTTAAAAAAAAAATTTTTATAAAATTAAAAAAAAATTATAAAAATACTTTTTTTATTGACTTTTCGAAATTATTTAAAAAGTAATTTTATAATTTTTAAAAACTTCGAAAATAATAATTTGCGATTTTTCCTGACACGAAAGAACTATTTTTTGTCTCATAGAGAAAATATTAAGAATCTTATTTCTATTTTCCTTTCGGGATCAGGTGTCCATCTTCTATAATTTCCTCATTTCCGGATGTTTCAGATAAATTTTAAAATTGTCTGGCCGAGTTAACTAAACCGAATGTCAACAGTTGCGCGCCCAAATTGAGTGACCGTCAATTCAATTTTGGCCTTTTTAGTGATTTCAATTTTCCGGAGAACCCCTTTATTTACTCTTCAAAGCTCCCCGAAAAACGAGAAAATTCAATGGATGTTTTATTTTATTAATTTTATGAAAAAATTTAATTTAATATTTTCGTGTCGAGATACAATTTGCTTCGTTTTTAGAGTCATTAGGATCATTGTCGACTCAAGTGTTCTTGAATAAATTTTGCCAGATGAAATCCTTGTTCCAGATGTCAGTTATTCAGCATACTGCGCAATTTGCTCCTTCCAAAAAAGACAAAACGGGTATTGCGCTTGGATCGACCAGTTTTACAAAATAATTTCGGGCTATTAGTCAATTTGTGGATCTTGTACTTTCGTAATCCATTTGGTAAAACTGGGTGAACAAAGTGAAGAGTATATTTTTTCAACGAACTAATAGCTAAATGTTGGATCGGGCACTCCATCCTTAGTGGGAAGCGCGAAGTCCTGAATGGATTCTTTCAGCACTGATAGAAAGCGCTTGGTCCTGAATGGATTCCCTCAGCACCGATAGAAAGCGCTTGGTCCCGAACGGATTTCTTCAGCACTGATAGAAAGCGCTTGGTCCCGAACGGATTTCCTCAGCGCCGATAGAAAGCGCTTGGTCCTGAACGGATTTCTTTAGCATCGATAGAAAGTGCTTGGTCCTGAATGGATTTCCTCAGCACCGATAGAAAGCGCTTGGTCCCGAACGGATTTTCTTATTACTGACAAGGTAACATATAGTTCCTGTTGACAGGAATTATATGTTTGTTGCGTATATCAAGTCCTACACAGATTTTCTATTTTGCCTCAGGCATCTGTTAAATAAACTTCTCTACGGTATCTATCTTTCTCATAGTTACACGGGCCACTTGGACCGTCAAATGCAATACTGTTGGATGATGACTAGAAAATTTGAATAATTGTTTCTTCAGTCACTGTCTGAAATTGTTTTTAAAATTCTCAAAATTGAAATTCCTAAGAATCTTGGATAGTGACTTAAAGAAAAGAAAGCCTTTTAGTCACTATTCAAAACGACTTCTAAAAGTACCAAAATGAACATCTTCAGCAAGAATTTCGGATAGTGACTTAAAATACAATTTTTCGCCCTCCTTAGTCACTATCCAAGAATTCTCAAAACCATTGTTCAGTTTTGTTTCATCCTATTTTCGCTTGTTATTCATCGAGAATTGAATCATTTCCATACCCTTTTTCTTTCTTGACTATCGAAGTAAACAAAATTGATCATGAGAAAGACATGGAATAATCTTCTTTTTTCACTTTTTCTTCCAGTGCCAAGGTCTATAAAACAGTCGATATCGAAGTAAAATAAAATTCTCGTGTAATAATTGAATAAATCAATTTGCTCGAATGTTGCAAGCAAACTGCAGATTTTTTTGGAAGCTTTCGTAAATATATTTATGAACTAATCTATTCCAATGTTATAAGCAAACTGCAGATTTTAATATTCATATTGACCGACTTATTTCAACGTTGCGAGCAAACTGCAGATTTCTTTAAAATGTTCATAAATGAAAATATAATTATTATCTAATTTGTTCCAATGTTGTCTGCAAACTGCAAAATTTGATTATAATGTCCACCAGCCTGCCCCAATGTTGCAAGCAACCTGCGGATTTTACTTTAATTTCGAAATCTCCATAAATATAAAAATCCCAATCAGCCTGTCCCAATGTTGCCTGCAAACTGCAAAATTTGATTATAATGTTTACCAGCCTGCCTTAATGTTGCGAGCAAACTGCGGATTTTACTTCGATTTCAACTTTTTTACAGACCTTGACAAAAAATTTACCAAAATAATTTCTAAAATAAAAATGTTATTTTTTACATAATTTTTGACCATAGTTTTATTTTCAATAAAAATCCACAAAAGTTCTTTTTTAAAAACGATTATTTGGTAAATAATGGAAGTTTGAAAAATGACCGTTTGGGGTACGTTTTTCTTTTTTTCGGTGTTGGCGGCAATTTTCTGAAAAAAGAGCCATTGGCATTTTCAAGTTTTTTTTTGAAAATCTGTATTTAGTGAAAAAGTGGTTTTTTTCAAGTGATTGGGAAAGTGTTATTTTCAAAAAGTTTATTTTTTATTTATTATCCAGTTTGAAATTTAGGAAAATATACTGATTCATAAATAACAAAATTTCGGATTAAACTTGGATAATAAATAATATATTTTAAAATCAGAATTCAAAAATAGAACCAATGGAAATTTTGGATAGTGACTAACTTTTCTATTTTTCAGTCACTATTTTGGAATTACTGTTGAAATTTGGATAGTGACTGATATTTATATTTTTCAGTCACTATCCTCAAATTACATTGTTATTACTTGGATAGTGACTAACTTTTCTATTTTTCAGTCACTATTTTGAAATTATTGTTGAAATTTGGATAGTGACTGATATTTATATTTTTCAGTCACTATCTTTAAATTACATTGTTATTACTTGGATAGTGACTGATATTAATATATTTTAGTCACTATCCTTAAATTACATTGTTATTACTTGGATAGTGACTGATATTCATATTTTTCAGTCACTATTTTGAAATTATTGTTGAAATTTGGATAGTGACTGATATTAATATATTTTAGTCACTATCCTCAAATTACATTGTTACTACTTGGATAGTGACTGATATTCATATTTTTCAGTCACTATTTTGGAATTATTGTTGAAATTTGGATAGTGACTTATGTATTACGAAATCAGTCACTATTCGAAATAATTTATACAACTGTCAAAAACGACAGTTCCAATGAACCCATTGAACAGTGACTCTGGAAAAAATAAATTATCCACATCAATCACTATTCAAATTTTCTATTCCAGCTGTTTTTTAATTAAAAATAAAACCAAAACGGGATTTTTGAATAATGTCTAAAAATATTTTTCTTCTTTTCATTAACAGTTCCTTTTTGTGTTCGGATAATTTTTAATCCATTAAATCTCGATGGAACTGAAAACAATCACAATTTGGAACAGCTCCATAAATTGCAATTTTTCTTGTGCGTGATTAATCGCGTTTTCAACTCGAAAAGAATCTTGTTCAAAAAATCAGGTTTTACTCCGGATTGCGTGTCTTCTGAAGCCAGTTAAAAAAGACAAAGATAAACGATGACGAAACCAGTATGGGCCTGCGCAAAATTTGATTTTTGTTTGTTTTATTATCCATAAATTTCATTGAAAATTAATATTAGTTTTTTCATTTTAACGATATTTTTACTTTTTCTATTTCTAAAAATATGATTTAAAGTTTTCCGAATAATTTTAAAACTTTTTTAAAACTGTAAATTTTAAATTTTATGTTCCATGGTCTTAATTGGAAAACTCTAAAATTCGTGTTGGGATATTTTTAAATTTTTATAATATGATTAAAATTTTTTAAAACTATAAATTTTAAATTTAATAATTTTTGGTCTTAATTGGAACATTCCGAAATTCGTGTTGGGATGTTTTTAAATTTTTATAATATGATTAAAAATTTTTTAAAACTATAAATTTTAAATTTAATAATTTTTGGTCTTAATTGGAAAACTCTAAAATTCTTGTTGGGATTATTTTTAAATTTTTATAATATGATTAAAATTTTTTAAATAACTTTTCTAAAAATATATAAATGTTAAATTTCATAATTTTCGGTCCCATCAAGAAAATTTCGAAATTCATGTTAAGACAATTTTTGCGGGATTTTTTTACTTTCTTATTTTTAATGCAATTTGATTTTTAATTTCCTAAATGTTTTTAAACTTTTCTAAAAGTATATAAATTTTAAATTTCACTTTTCCAATCATGATCAAAAAATTCATATCTGGATTATTTTTATTTTTTTTGATAATTTTATTTTTATATTTTTTCAAAGTTACTGTAAAAGCTTTAATTTTCTAAAAAAGCACATCGATTACTGTAGAATTGTCTGTAAATTTATTTGAAAACTAATGTTAGTTTTTTGATTTTGTTGGATTGTGGACGTATTAATTTGAGTGCAAGCCCGCTCAATGCTGGTCCCGAAGGGAAATGCCCTGAGGCTAATGAGAGGAATTACGATTGTGCACCGGTGGGAAATCAAATTTATTGCGCAATAATTATTAGAGTTGTTTTGTATCTCGTGTTTCCGGTTCAATAAATCAATTTTATACCTGTTAAGATAGAAATAGGAAATATATTACCAATCTTTACTTAAAAACTAAGACAGGTAATAATTCAATATCTCATTATCAAAAGTCAGTAAGGGTCTCATTCATAGCCTACAGTATTCCACATTCCCTGATATTCAGGCTATCTCTTTGGGTGCTCTTTTTAGTCTAGTTTCTGTCCTAATACTTTACTTTCACAATAGACACAGATGACAATTACTATATAATTTCCCACAAAAGCCACTAAGTGTCTCATTCATGTCCTACAGTATTCCACAATTCCTGATATTCAGGCTATCTCTTTGGGTGCTCTTTTTAGTCTAGTTTCTGTCCTAATACTTTACTAGCACAATAGACAGAGATGACAATTACTATATAACTTCCCACAAAAGCCACTAAGTATCTCATCCATGTCCTACAGTATTCCACAATTCCTGATATTCAGGCTATCTCTTTGGGTGCTCTTTTTAGTCTGGTTTCTGTCCTAATACTTTACTTTCACAATAGACACAGATGACAATTACTATATAACTCCCCACAAAAGCCACTAAGTATCTCATCCATGTCCTACAGTATTCCACATTCCCCGATATTCAGATTCTCTTCAGATGTTCTTTTTTTAGTCTGGTTTCTGTTCTAACATTTGCATAATTTTCAACACAAGACAATTGAATCTTTTATGTCCTACAGTATTCCACATTCCGTGATATTCAGATTATCTCTTCGGGTGCTTTCTAGCATAGCTTTTGTCCCAGCAGTATCTATTTCTCATTTCCACGTGAACCAGAAGCCCCGACCACGATCTAACAGATTTAAATGATATTTTTACTTTTGTCCGTTTTCTCGCTTTTTGGCCGGCTTCGGAAGGAAATAAAGTTGTTTTCAACTTTTCGTTCTTCCGTTTGCCGAAGAGAAAAAGGATGGACATGTTTTATAAAATTATTACTCTCGAAGAAAACTTTTATTTTTAATAAAAACGAACAAAGCAGTTAATTCTGTGGATTTTCTGATTTTTAAATAAAATTATAGAACATCCTAGAAAATTTCGAAATTTCCAAAATTTATTGAATGTTTTAAAAAAAGTGTAAAATTATTTAAATATCAAATTTCACATTTTTTTAATCGTTGAAAATTTTCGAAATTGGTGTCGAAACTGTTTTTTATTTTTTTAAATAATTTTATTTTTATAATAATATCTTATTTAAATTTGCATATTTTTTAAAATCCTTTAACTTCAAAATTTTTTTTCAAGGATCTTGTTTTTTAATTTTTTTATTTTCGTGTCGAGAAAAAAATTCGAAATTTTAAATAATTTCGAAAATTTTAAAAAATTTTAAATAATTTTAAAAAATTTTAGAAATTTTTAAGTCTCCAGAATTCGATCCAGAAAATGAAATTTTGATCATCATCGACGAATTACTGTGGATTCTGCAATGATTAAATTTATTTTTTCAATTTTGAATTTTAATAATTTTAAAATTTTTTTGTTATTTATTTTTATTCGTTTTTCTCTGTCAGAAACCGACAACCAAGTCCTCAACACCGTCGTCGGCGACCCTTACATCAGGCAAGTTTTATTTTACAGTAAAACTATTATTTTTAAAAATACACTAAAATAAAAAAGTATTTTTCATAAAACTTAAAAATTTTAAAAGAATTCTAAAAAATTTAGGATATTCCGAAATTTATTAAAGGATTCTAAAAACCTTTAAAATTATGATTTTTAAAATTTTATAAACATTTCTAAAAAAATTCAAAATTTCGGAAATTTTTAAAAAATTTTAAAATTCTGATTTTTAAAAAATTCTACAACTTTGATTTTTTGGAATTTTTAAAAAATTTAAAAACTTTGATTTTTTAAAAGTTAAAAAAAACTCTAAAATTTTGATTTTTAAAAAATTTTAAAACTTTGATTTTTGGAAATTTTTGAAAATTCTCATCGAAATAATTTTGTAAAAATGTTTATTTTCGCTTTTTATAATAGTATGATGATTTTCGAAGATTGCCGAAATTTTCATTTTGACCACAACACGCGACTCTTGAAGCCAAGTTTGGTCTTGACGGGTCTAATTTCTTTTTGCCTCGGGCAAAAATCGCAAAATTTTATTTTATGGATTTTTGGTTTAGAACAGAAAAAAATTTTCAACAATTTTGCACATTTTTCCCTAGAGAAAAAAAATTTAATTTTTGCTTTTTTAAAATGAAAAAAATCAAAATTTTGAATAAAAATGAAAAAAATAATTAAATTTCAAAAAAATATAAAAAACGCCAGAGGCAATAGGAAGTTGTAAAAAGTAAAAATTGTAAAATAATAAATTTAATTTTTGCTTTTTTTAAAATGAAAAAAATCAAAAATTTTGAATAAAAACGAAAAAAATAATTAAATTTTAAAAAAATATAAAAAACGCCAGAGGCAATAAGAAGTTGTAAAAAGTAAAAATTGTAAAATAATAAATTTAATTTTTGCAGTTGTGCACCAGATGCCATTTACGCAAAGTGGAAAACAAACATCACTTTTACGGGTCACGTCAACGTCAGATATGCTCCGAATAGGTTCTGCTTCCAAGTCCTCATCACCAATAATCAGATAGAGTTGTTGGTTCCACACTTGGATTGCCAAGTCAACAGGATACGGTAGGGTATTTTTAATTCAAAATTAATTTTCCTAAAAATTCAAAAATAGTAACTTCTAGTAAGAATAGTGACTGATTTTAACGGCTGAATTTCTCAGTCACTATCCGAAACAACTTCTAGAGCTGTCAAAAATAAGAACTCCAGTAAAAATAAAAATAGTGACTGAGTTTAATGATTATGAATCTCTCAGTCACTATCTGGATAATTTAATTCTAGTTAGACAGTATTTAAAGGAAATTTCCCAGGCACCATCAATTCAGTGAGTCTAGGAATAGTGTCCAAAAAAGCAGAAATTACTTTTCCAGTCACTATCCAAAACTCCTTGTTGACTTGTAAGAAACCGAATTTTCATTAAAAAAATAGTGACTAATTTAAATACATCATTCTGTCACTATTCATGTAGTATTATTAAGGATAGTGTCCAAAAAGGAGAAAGTGTCATTTTCAGTCACTGTTCGAAACTATGCATAGAATTGCGGACAGTGACTTCAAACTGATGATTAATATCCAAATGTGTCACTATCCAGATAACTTCCCTTCTAATTGGATAGTAATCTGAAGATATAATTATGAAATCTTCCTAGTCATAGTCCATCCGGTATTTACAAAGATGGTGTTTAAAAAATCATGTTTTCCAAGATGACTTTTAAAACCGTCAAAAATAGTTTCTAATACGAACCATGGATAGTGACTGATTTTTAAAGTCAATTATTTTTAAACTTTAATCGTTACTTAAAAATGGATTTATTTCCAGATCTCTAAATCCCCCAGGGCTAATCCTCGAAACCAGTGTCTTGATCTCCTTCCATCCTGAATTCATCACCGCCGGGGACAGGATCTACGTCCTCAAGTGCTTCCACAACAGAACCACCAAGAAGACCGCCGACAACACCCTCATATTGCCTAAGGGCATCCCGTTTGATGAAGAAACCAAATCAAATCTCACAAGTTTGGAAGCCCCAGAATCCGACCCTTCCGAAGATTTCGAATGTTCCTACCGTATCAAGGACGAAAACGGGGACGAAATAGAATCCGCAGAAGTGGGCCAACTGGTGGTCCATCATTGGAGCTGCAAAAACACCAAAGAAGATCAGTGTTTGTTTGTGTCCCACTGTGTGCTGAGGACCTACGACTCCCAGCACGAGTTGATTGACAAAAGCGGGTGTTCTGAGGATCTGAAGGTCATGCCGGAGTTGGAGTACGATAATTCTGTAAGTTTATTACCTATGAAACTTTTACTCTGCTCAACCACGATGTTTTTTCATAAAAAAAGTTGCGAAACTTTTAAAGAAAATAAGTCACTTTTTTGGTAAAAATTTAATTATTGCTAAAAATGTTTCTAAAGTTTCAAAAAATATGTTGCTGACGAGAGTGGGATTCGAACCCACGCCTCCGAAGAGACCAGTGCCTTAAACTGGCGCCTTAGACCGCTCGGCCATCTCGCCTGGGACCGCCGCTGGCTGCTTCCTACAACTCCTCGCGCTTTTTTCACCCCACTCTCTCGATCAACCACTTTCCCTCCCGTAATCTAACCAAAAATCCTTTCAGACCTCCATCCAAGCCAAGGTCCGAGTGTTTGGGGTTGCTCAACGTCCATTTATTCACTTCCAGTGCCAATTAAGCCTTATAAACTCAGAAGAATCAGAATTCTGCGTCCGGCCAACTTGTGAAAAAAGAAAAAAAAGAGATGTTCTGAATTTCCTCAACCAAGAATCCACAAAAACTTTTGATATTCTTTCCCAGGAACTGGAGACAGTCCAACCGGGGAATTTCAAAAGGAAGAAATCTGCTGAATGCGGGTCAGAAACGAGGGCGGACAAGATACAACCCGTCGGGACCGTCTGTGTCTCGAAAATTTCCTTCGTTTTTGTCACAGCCGCTACGGTTACTGTAAGTTACAATTTTACAGATATTTTACTAAAATCAATGGATTATAATTCTAGAAACAAAATTCTACCAAACTGTAAATTAAAAATTATTTTTTAATTTCGTACTTTTTTAACAAAAATTTTTTAATTTTTAAAATTATTTAAAATTTAACCATAGAATATATGGATTCTGAATCTGAAGTCAGAATCGAAGGTTGGCTTTCATAATTTACGTGTCTGATTACTGTATTTTAGATCATTTTTGAATGAAAAAAATAATTTTAAAAATTAAAAAAATTGTAAGAAATAATTTTTAAATTTCAGATAGCGATTTGTACTTTGTTGGTCGTCATTTACGTCATGTGGAGACGGTTCAGGTACATGGATGTCCCTTCATCTGATTCTTAAGGAATACAAGACCTTTGGGAAGGATCCTACCCTTATGAATTCTATGATCTTTAGAAAGTATATGATCCTTAAGAAGTATATGACCTTTAAGAATATTTTACTTTTAGAAAGTATGTGATCTTTAAGAAGTATATGATCTTTAGGAATATCCTACCTTTAAGAAGTATATGTTCCTTAGAAAGTATATGATCTTTAAGAAGCATATGATCTTTAGAAAGTATATGATGTTTAAGAATATCCTACCTTTAGGAAGTATATAATCTTTAGGAAGCATATGATTCTTAGAAAGTATGTTCTTTAGGAAAGATCCAATTCCTAAAAAATACAAGACCTTTAAGAAAGATCTGATTCTTAGGAAGTATCTGACCTTTAGGAAGTATCGTACCCTTAGGAAATATGTGATCAAATCCCCAGATCCAAGCCGGTTCGCTTTATTTTGCCATTGTCAGAGCTTTCAAATTATGTCTATGAAATTGTGACAAATAAATGATATCCAAAAATTTTAACTTTGAAAAACAAATTTTTATTTAAAAAGTAATCTCAAAGAATAATGTATTTTATTATTCGATTTTGCTTAATTTGTAAATTTAGTAATGAGTACTTCAAATTTTAAATTATTTCGAAATCTAATTCAAAAATAATTCGAAGATGTTTTGCAAATTTATAAATTCCAAAATAACGTGAATGAATATTTCTTCTCGAGATCTATAGAAAAGTTGAAATCGAAGTAAAATCCGCAGGTTGCTCGCAACATTGGGACAGGCTGATGGACATTATAATCAAATTTTGCAGGTTGCTTGCAACATTGGGACAGGCTGATTGGGATTTTTATATTTATGGAGATTTCGAAACTGAAGTAAAATCCGCAGTTTGCTCGCAACATTGGAACAGATTAGTTGATAGATATATTTACATTTATGAATATTTCAAAAAAATCTGCAGTTTGCTCGTAATATTGAAATAAGTCGGTTAATATGAATATTAAAATCTGCAGTTCGTAGCATTCAAGCAAATTGATATATTCAATTATCATTCAAAAATTTCACCTTATTTTGAGTGTGATATCGACTACTTTATAAACCTCAGCACTGAAAATTGTTCAATGTTCTTCAAAATTTTATTTTTAAAACTGTTTTAAAAATAGTTGAAATCGATTTTCACCTCAGGGACAAATAAACTTCAAGGACTCAAATGAGAGCTTTTTTCTCCCCAGTTAACTGAAATAATGTAAACATCTCAAAATGTGATCAGCCATTTTTCACAACCCCAAAGATAAGTCGTAAAAGGAGAATTTTTAGCAAATTTATCACGAGCTCATTGACCACTTTTTTGTTTCGATTTCCACCACCACTTGAAACTATCGAAGGGAAATGGAAGTTAACTGTAAAGAGACTTGAAGATGAGGACAGGCTTTGACTTGGATGGAGGTCTGAAAGGATTTTTGGTTAGATTACGGGAGGGAAAGTGGTTGATCGAGAGAGTGGGGTGGGAAAAGCGCGAGGAGTTGTAGGAAGCAGCCAGCGGCGGTCCCAGGCGAGATGGCCGAGCGGTCTAAGGCGCCAGTTTAAGGCACTGGTCTCTTCGGAGGCGTGGGTTCGAATCCCACTCTCGTCAGCAACATCTTTTTTCCATTGAAATACTTCACAACATTCTTGCTTTTAATCGGTTTTTTCATTAATAAAATTTTTTACCAATTTTTCCGAACAGTGCGATTTCGTAACAGATTTGTTCATTCTCTCTCGTCCCTTTGAATTTATTTTTGGAGGCGTTTTCAAAACTTATGTAAATTAAAGTTTTATTTAATTTTAATAATCATCATTTTTTAGTTTTCTAAAAAACAATGCTTTCACCAAAGCAAATACCAATTCTCGGCAGAAACACTTTTTTGAACTTCAAGGTTATTTTCCACTTTATTAATTGCTTTCATTTATAAAATAAATCCTTGTTTCAAAAGACATCACGCAATTATGTATCGTTGAAACAGAAACGAAACTAAAAATAAAGCACTTGAAGAGATAGTCTGAAATCAAGGAACATGGAATACCGTATGTTATGAGTGAAACTCTTGATTGCCTTGTGTGAGGGCATTTTTAATAATTGTTATTGTTGAATCGTGATTAGGGGTTCCTGATCCACGTGTAGATGGGAAATATATAAAATGGCTTTATAGGGCTGGAGATACGAGATATAAAAAGAACTCTTACAAAATTACTATGCAATCTCCTGAAATTCCCGTCAATGCAGTCATACACCTTTCGTTGGTCCTCAGGGTATTTCCTTTCGGGACCGACGATATGTGGCTTATATTCAAATAAATTATGCACAATCCAACAGTTATCTATTTCATTGTTCTAGTAAGGATCATTAATATATTTCTGTTTTCTATCTCAACATATAATTCAATAAAGAAAGTTATTTTATTAAAAATCGCACTTCGAAATATCATGACTGATGTTGGAATTTATCAGATGAAGTGTTCAGAATCCGTTTTAAATTTCCATTGAAGGACCTGTTGTAACAGAATAATTAGATGGAAATGTGGAATTTCATATATCAAAAGTTGGAAAAACAGACTACTTCTTTGTATTTCAGTATTTGCAGTTTTATTTTAGAATTATTAATTTTGCACTTTAACCAATTTTATTAATTATTTTTTCGTTTTGTAGTCAAAGTTCAGGCTTAAGCCAAGTTAGATTAATTTGAATTGGGTTTTTTCGAGTTAAATATACTTTTTGTTTCTTAAATCTAATGTTTATCATTGGTGTTTTGTATCCTCAAAGTATTAACAAATTTCAAATGTGCTTATAATGTACTTTTTTGGAATAGAATGTGTATTGACGTGTATCAAACTTCAACTGTAAATTCTGAACACGCCCATTAAAACTTCAATTTTGTAGATGACTCATTTGGAAAGACTACTTTGAACAAAATGCTTTTTAAATCATGTATATTACGTAATTGGGCAATATGTTTTTTGAAACAAGGATTTGTATTTTATAAATAAAAAAATAATGTTGAATTTCGAAAAAGAGTGTTCTCGCCAAAAATTAACATTCACTTTGACGACAAGATTCTACTTTTTAGAAACAAAATTTGACATTCACTTTCTTAAAAACTGTTACCATACATTTTTTAATTTGTAAAAAAGTAAGAGGATGTAATAGAGAAGTAAAAATAAGTATTCTGTCCTAATTACCTTTATTCATACAGTACATATTTGCAAATAAATTTATTTTTCTTTAATTTTTAAACTTTAATTGAGATATCAAATCTCCCGTGTAATCGGGAACATCTCTAAGTTGCACTAATACCGTATACAGTTATTCTGTAGGATTATCCTTTTTGTAAAATGATGACGTGAGCTAAATACTTTTTTGTACTTTAATTATTCATACGACCTTTTCTTTCCATGCTTTTTTTTATTAATAATATATTTTATAAATCTCCTTAAGAATAAATTTCATCTGTAGCGCCCAAGAAAGGAAGTGATTTCAATGAGTAATTTATCTACAAACTTGTATTTTTGGAATTGAAAAATATTTGTTCTCGAATTTCGTTGGAACTGATAATTTATTGTATTAAAATATAAGGATTCTTAATAAAATATTCGTACTTTAAGATTATTACTTATATATTATTTGAAATTTATCTATACTTTGTTCAAGATGGAGCACAACCAACCTCCTGTAAATACAGTGTGTTTTTTGAATTTTTGAACATTAAAATGAACCATATTATTTCAGTTCTATGAAAAATACAAGGACTACGGTGTTCTACCTTTGGCAGTACCAGCGGCATCCATCTTGCTTATCATCAATACCACAGGAATTATCTCGAATACCACATTGATTATCATTACCGTAGTATCAAAGTGGGTTTTTAAAAAGATAGGTTGTCAATGTGAAGTCGAGTAGTCATTAACTATCTTTATAAACCTTCCCAAGGACTAATTGAAGGAGATGCTAATACTTTAAATTAGTCACTTTGTTTAATTTTAAACCTTCCAGAAACCTCCGCTCCACAGCCAACTATCTTCTGGCGATAGAATGTTTCTTTCACTCCGTTCACGTCATGGCCCAATATTACTTTGCTTACGTCATCTATACAGGCAAGAATTTTGACACTCTCTCTACTTGTCTCCATATCATGACTGTCCCTTTGGTTGGCGTTATGATCGGGATATTCTTGACCTTCTTCACAGCCTTGGATAGATTAATTGCTGCGTTGCTTCCCTTCAAATATCAGAGAATGAACAAACTTTTGTATTTGGGAAGCGCCATGGTTATCTGCATAGGATATACAGTTTACATTTTGTATCTTGGATATTTAAATGCAGAAGAGAACAAGGAAACTATGGTGATTTGTCTAATCATCGAAGGTAAGAATATCGTTCAAATTGAATAATGAAAACAATTTCCTATTTGAGTTTGTGTAACTTTTGGAGAAATTCACAAAAATAACGAAAAAATCTAGGAATTTGGATTATACAGAACAAATAATTTTTTGAAGATCAATTTGTGATGTCTGCATGTGGTTTTTACTCAACTGATAGATGGATATGTTGACATTCCACATTGATTTTCACAAAATTAATTTTTTATTATGTATATTCTTGAACTTCCGAATATGTTTAGAACTCTTCTAAATATTAAATTTTCAAAATTAAGTATCTTCTAATGTTCTTTTTAGCTCTTCACGGATATCCATCCAAATTCATGTTATCCATAGGATTTGTGCTTGTCTTTGGAACTGTCTTCATCTACTTAGTTATTGGTATTTCCATGCGTTACAAGGGAAGTTCCAGTTTAACAACAAAGAAACTTTTCAAATCTCTCTTCATCCTTTGCATTATAATGGTGTGCTCATGGATCTTCAATGCCATCAGTTTTGTCATTTGTCTTTCTCTTAAATTTTCAGAAGAGCTAACTTTCTTCATTCCCCTCTACACAGGTATTACAATCAACATGTCCTGTATATCAAATTTCTTCGTTTTGACCCGTTATTCCAGTGAATATCGTGCTGCAGCCAGGAAGTTTTTCAACAGATTTGGCTTCAATATTTTCAAGCCAATTGCTGACAATTCTAAAATCTTTGAGAAAAGTTCTAAGTATAACCGCACTGGACCTATTGTGCCGAAAGAGGGAATCTACTTTTAGTTGTTGAAGAGTAATAGAACGTTGTAAACTAGAAGTTTAGGAGCCATTACTTCTCTCATTTCTATTTATTGATATTAATCTCGAAAACTTAAATTTAATAAAGACATGATCATAACATTTATAAATGTGATAACCTAAATAAATTGGGATATCTGAGGTGATCAAATACCAAGAAAAATGAGAATTCTTAAATTTATTGAATCAAGTTGAAATTTGTAGGATAAGTAACAATAAAGTCATTGCACAAATATAACTCCGTTTTGCAGGTCATTTATTTTCATATATCATGTTAATTTCACACGATTTCCCTTTAAACGAATAAATCATTTATTTGTTATTGGTATTATATAATTAATTAATTACCAATACTGCACGATGTATAGTTATACTGTGATTAAAATTCCCACCAAAAATCAGAGATTTTCGCATCATTTTTCTCCCCTATCATCGCATATGTAAGCTTTTATCCATCTACAGATTTTCCTATGGATATGGAGAACGAATTTAAGACACTTATATGGCTATTTGCATGCATAAACCTCAAGAACTTCTGAATGGATCTTTGAATTTACTGTGAATTAACTAGTGGTTTCATGAATGAAATGAGTAATTTACATAATGAGTAAATTTTTGTCAATAGCCGGTCTACTTTTAATTATTTTCCAATATTTAAAATTCTATGATGATAGTTTTCCAGCAGCCATATACTTTAAGAGGCAAGTTTACGGTACTGGTTTTCCTAAGTATGAATTTGAATTCTACTCTTGTCACGGAAACCTTTCTGCTCAAACATCACATAACACACTTACCTTGTGACCAGTTCTCCTATGGATATTATTTTTTCTCATCAGCTTTTCAAAAAGTGCAACTTTATAGCAAATTGATTTGTATTTTTTCTGATCTTTGAATTCACTTCTAGAGAAAATTTCCAAATGTACTTTTCTCTTTTACAAATTCCAATTAACTTTAACATTCGTCATTTTTTAGTTTTCTTATTAAAATGAATAAAATAAAGTAACACAAGTATAAAAATAACTATACTTTAACAGTTATCTTGCATAGTATTTTTCTACTATATATTCACAGAATCAAATTACAGCTTTTTTAAGCTTTCTACTGTTACAAAAGGATATAAGTTTATAGTTCAAAAAATCTCCCAACTACAATTCTACTGTATATTATTTTTTGTGGGAGTATCTTAGAAAACACTAACACCGTTGAAAAGATTTGTATTTGAGCATTCGCATGATCATTTCACTTAAGACTCTTGATTGTTTCTGAATAAGAATATATTTTGTCAACCTCCTTGTAGCCTCCACGACAGGAGTTGATTTTAACAATAAATAAGCATCTTAATTTGTGTTTTTGAGATTTTTCAGTTTCACTTCACCTTATTCGGAACTGGTCGTTTATTCTTAGATAAAATATTTAAAGAAGTTTAATCTTTATTCTAAAATAAAAGTTCTTAATAAAATATTCGTACTTGAAGATTATTACTTATATATTATTTGAAATCTATTTATATTTTGTCTAAGATGGAGCACAACCAACCTCCTGTAAATACAGTGTGTTTTTGGAATTTTTAAACAGTAAAATCAATCATATTGTTTCAGTTCTATGAAAAATACAAGAATCAAGGGGTTTTGTTCTCAGCGATACCAGCAGTATCTGCCTTGCTTGTCATCAACACCACAGGAATAATCGCGAATATGACAGTAGTTGTTATTACCATATTATCAAAGTGAGTTCTCGAAAGAAATGCTAGCAAATTAAATTAGTTAGTTTTGTTACTACAATACCCTCATTCTAGAAACCTCCGCTCCACAGCTAACTATCTTCTGGCGATGGAATGCTTCTCTCATTCCGTTCATATTTTGGCCCATTATTATTTCGCCTACGTCCTCTATACAGGCAAGAATTTTGACACTCTCCCTACTTGTCTCCATGTCATGACTGTCCCTTTGGTTGGCCTTATGATCGGGATATTCTTGACCTTCTTTATTGCTTTGGACAGATTTCTGGCCACGTTGTTTCCTGTAAAGCATCAGAGAATGAACAAAATTTTGTATTTGGGAAGCATTTTGGGCATTTGTGTGGGAATAACCACGTACATTATGTATATTGCCTATATAAATGCCGAAGAACACAAAGAAACCATGGTTATATGCCTGATTATTGAAGGTAAGAAAAGTACTTAATTTAAAATAAGAAACAATTATCTGAGTTTTCACATCTTGTAGATGTATTCATAGAGATATAATAGGAAAAATTGAGGATTTCAATAATGTAGAACTAATAATTTCACAAAGATCAATGTATGATGTCTTTGTAGTCCTGTTATCTGGTTGATAGATGAACACAATGAAGTTGTATGGTAGTTTTCAGAAGATCATTCCTTCGTAGTAATTTAAACTCCCAAATATGACCTCGTATTCGTCAAATCTTCTATTAAAGACATAATTTCCAAAATGAAGTACCTTTATCTGATTGTGTATTTTTAGGCTTCCATGGAGGTCCATCAAAGTTCATGCCATTTACAGTATTTGGCATCATTTTTGGAGCTGTACTCATTTACATAATCATTGGTTTTTACATCCGCTGTAAAGGCAACTCCAGTCCCTCAACCAAGAGACTCTTCAAATCCCTCCTTATCCTTTGTGTCATCATGACGTTCTCATGGGTCATTGCTTCTGCTAGTGGTATATTGTCCTTCGCTCTTGGACTTTCGGAAGAATTGACTTTCTTTATTCCTCTTTATCTGGGAATCACAGTCAACATTGCTTGTGCTTCCAATTTCTTCGTTTTGACCCGCTATTCTAGTGAATACCGTACTGCAGCTAGAGAATTTTTCAACAGATTTGGAATCACTACCTTCTTCCAACCAATTGCTGGAAATGGCAGGATTTTCGACATAAGTACGAGGCTGAAACCCACTATAACTATCATGCCAAAAGAATCAACGTTAGTTAAAGTCCGGAAAGGCGCTACCAATGTTATTGGTTAGAGGTTTATAATTTATTATTTTCTGCATTTGCAGTTGTTGGTAGCGAATTCGAAAACTTGAATATAATAAAGACACAATCATAACCTGCGTAAATATGATAACTTAATTAAAAGTGGGTATCTAAAATAATGAAGCGAAACTGGGGACTCAAATTAACAAGGATTACTTAATCAATTGGATTATCCTGGAAATCAGTAAGATAAAAAGTGTTGAATCATTGGACGGATGGAATACCATTTTGCAATTCATTTATTGCTGCACATTGTGTAAATTTCCATTACTTGTGTAGGTGAGCAATCTTAGTGTTTAATTAAGAAAGAACCACTTCATTAGAGTACTTTCGGTCTTTAGACAGAAATAACAAAGATAAAAATGAGTAAATTTCAAGAATGAGAAAATAAAAGAATCATTTCACAAGAATCAATGATGGATATGATAATGTCTATCTAAATTCTAGAATTTCTTTCTATATGATTGCAATTGTTCCTCAAAAACCATTAATCAAAAAATCAAATATTTTCTTGACACTATATAATTTTTGGATCTTTATGGAATTCCATTTACAATTTTGGTACCCACAATATTTATTCTCGTCTTTAGAGTCATCTTTGGTTATAGGATCATTGTTTTTTGCGCTTGTTGCAAAGCCAACTCTAGTCTTTCAATCACGAATCTCTTTAGATATTTCCTTATCTTTTGTATGATAATGATATTCTTATGGGTCATCGCTTCTGTTAGTGTATTATCTTTTGCTTTTTGGAGTTTCAGAACAACTATTGGTTTTCATGTTTATGATTTTGTCATGAATTCTAGTGTCCGTGATCTTTCGTATCTCAAATTCATGAATAAATGGTTAAAGTAGAAATAATAAATGCTTTATTATCACGTGCAACTAAGTACAATTAACACACAAAAGCTCTTGGGTACAATTTTAAATAAGCCGAAGTTTGAACGCAACTGATGACATTTATTGTAACTGAACAAGTTCTGATTCTCATTGATTGCAATCGAAGCATCCAAGATATTGTTTCATCCCCAAGAAAGGTGCGAAATCTAATTAAGACCTAAATGAGGATTTTAAAAAATTGTTCTTTTTTTATTTTAAAGTATAATTTATTTTTGCATCACTTAATTATGTGTTTTGTTGTCAATTTACACTACGTTGCTACATAACCACTAATTGGATACAAAGAAATTATGTAAAGAAACCTGTATGAAACTTTTATATGCACTTGAATCAACAATTCCACTAAAGAATTTCCTCGATAATCTTAATCTTTTGAATCATCTAATAGTAAAAGTGCGCTAATATTACATCAGAAAGTTTATTCATTATGTTAACTGAATAGTTTTAAAAAACAAAATTAACATTTTCAACCAGGGAATAAAAAATAAAGGACACGAGGATTAATAAATCTTTAGAAAAAAATATACACGGATGGCATTTCTGCATATCCTTCTGTCTGTAGCTATAATAAGTTATGATATAAAGTAAGTTACTACTAGTAAGTGTAAATCATGCATAGAAACCGACAATTCATCCCCAGAATTGGCACTAAAATTTTGGAATTTGTGTCTGAACCTAAAGAGATTGGAAAAAAATATACACTGTTTTCGTTTATTCTTTTATGCACTTCTATTTTCCATTATGGGTGCTTGATTTATATTAGAAGACAAAGCACTTTCATTTTTTCGGGAGAGAATGAGGAATCAGTACATAATCCAGAAATGTAATCCTTTAATTCATGTTAGTGAGGATACACTCGCCTGACTTGAAGACCACAATGTTTAATTTGTTGATTGGCCAACATACTTTTCAGATCTTAATCTTATAGAAGACTTACTTAATATTCTAACTAGAGATATTTTCAAATATAATTTTCAATTCAATAGAGTGAAATAACCGAGAAATAATTTAATTTAAAGCCGATCAAAGATTTCTCAAATCTTTAAAACTTTCGTCATCTCTATGGAATATCAGATGTTTGAAGCTATTATCAAATACGGCGACTATATTGATTATTAGGTTGTTTTCTTAGCAAGAATTTAAATAAATGTAGCACAATAATGTACATTTTTTCCATGGACTTAGCTAACAGCACATAATCATCATCGTACGTTTATTATACGTTTAATTCGCAAAATGAGTATAATCGAATATTGTTAACTACTTTTATTTATGTGTGATTGCAGAGTTTCTGCGATAATTGTAAAGACGATTTTGAATATGCAGAGTCATGGGCAATATAATTCATTGTAGGGATGATGAAAATGACCACAAAGATCTTGTTGCGAAACAAGAATTGCCTCTGAACGTGAGATCTCTTGAAGTTTGATTCTTTCTGAGGACAAGTAGAAATAGGCTTGAAATTATGATATTTAAAGAAAGCCGCTAGATCAGGGACTATCACATGGCAGGAAACAAAAAATTGCTGTTTCTTAAGTTTTATCTTCCATCTTACAATTAAGCTATTTCCTTGGATATTGTTAGATCTTGGTGGGGCTTCTGGTTCACATAGAGATGAGAAATACGTGCAAATTTATTTAGAAACACGAGGTACAACGTAACTCAAATAATAATTGCGTAATCAACATAATTTTCCCGTCAACGCATAATTGTAAGTTTCAATATTCCTCAGGGTATTTCCCCTTTGACACTAACGTCATGCGGACTTGTGCTCAAATGGATAAGCACACGATCCAACAGATATTATACCTCATTTTGTTATTATTGGATAAGGAAATTTTTGTTGTTAGAAACCTGCATAAATGAAGTCAGTACCCATAACAGTTGTTATTTTAAAGTATTTTTCTTAGGATTCAACAGCTTTTTAAATCGTGTGGGTTGATTTTGGTGATTTTCTGAGTTATCTAATTTGGACTTTTTACATATAAACATTTTCGATCCTTAACATAATAGATATTCCATAATGGCCCTAGCTCTTAGTACTGAAGATCTGCTGCATTTTTATCTTGTTTAGATTCACTCCAAAGCATTTCTCTTTATCTTTTTGTACAAGATTATTTTAAATATTGCATAATCAAAAAAGTAGTTTAAGCTATTAGTTTCTTTTGAAATGAGTCAAAATGCCACTTATAGAAATATATTTCTTCTGAGAATTCTACAGAAAACTCTTATTCATTTATAAATAACCTCTGTTCGGCTTTTTTTTTATCAACTTTGCAAAAGTTCAATTTCAAAAGTGAAACTTATCTGTGGTCTTTCATCACCTAAAATTACTAACTTTTATTAGAAAACAAAGGAATTGTCACATTGTATTTAACTCTAATTATTTTGTAAAGTTTGCACTGCTTTTTTAGATTCTTAAATACTGCACAAAAATAAATGAGAAAAAACTTGTAAAAATAAGCACATTTAGGATAATTTTTTGACACATAATATCTGGATCAAATTTTTACCATTTTATTTCTCCAACTATAATTACAAAAACAAAAATGTTTTATAATTATAAAAGCTTCTCAGGTACAACAGTACCGTTTCTAAATATTGTATTCAATTGTATTTTAAAGAAAGTAATGGCAAACTTGAAAAAGCTTTTTTATACTTTGACAGTACACACAATACTTTAATTCTTCTTTGTTATTTGTTCAAAAAGGTATATTTAATAAAATTTCCCAACAACTTTCAGTTACAGACTGACATTGAATTTGGTTTTGACAGCGAGCAACTAGTTGGGTAAAAATTTTTACTGAAGTTTTCGGAGAAATTTTTACCTGAATTTATTTTTAATTGATACTTTATTTTCTAGTAAAGTACAACAATAAATAACTATTGTTGTATATTTGTATTTCTAGACGATACATTAGAAATTTTCACTGTTTTCAAAAATGGAACATGGAGAACCCCTCGTAAATCCGGTATGATTTTCAACTTTTAGGAATTTTAGTTAATCTTAATTTTTAGTTCTATGAGAAATACAAGGACTACGGTATTCTGCCTTCGGCTGTACCTGCAGTATCCGCCTTGATTATCATCAACACCACAGGAATAATCGCGAATACACTAGTGATTATCATTACCGCGGCGTCAAAGTGAGTTTCAAAGATTTTTTAGCAAATGGTGGTTGCAAAAACCAACTGTTGTCACCTACCTTTATAAAGAGTTTGAAATGGCAATTGGAACATATTAACAAGATAAACTAGTTACTCGCTTTAATTTCGAACCTTCTAGACATCTCCGGTCCACGACAAATTACCTTCTGGCAATACAATGTTTCTTTGATTCTGTCCACTTGCTAGCTCATTATTATCTAGGTTATGCTGTCTATTCAGGCAAGAACTTTGATACTCTTTCCGACTGTTTCAAAATCATGATTGCTCCTCTGATTGGCTATATTGTTGGAACACAGCTGGTTTTCTTCACAGCTTTCGACAGACTAATCGTCACATTGTTTCCTCTCAAATATCAAAGAATGAACAAATTACTGTATTTGGCGAGCATTATGTGTATCTGTATGGCATATTCAAGTTATATAATTTATCTTGGCTATCTCAATGCAAGAGAGCACAAGGAGGCTATGGTGATTTGCTTAATTATTGAAGGTAAAGTATACTCAAGTCAAAGTGTGAAAAATATTTCATAATAGTGCTTTTAATGTTTCACAAGATTTCGCAAAATGCAAAAAGCAAATTTGCAAATTTTAAAAAAAGATTTCTTTCCTAGGTTACTGTAATTGTTCTTCAATATCGGTCATCAAAAAATCAAGTATTTCTTTCTCATTATATTATTTTTAGGTATCCATGGAACTCCATCCACAATTTTGGCATATACAGTATTTGGTCTCATCTTTGGAGGCATTTTTATCTACTTGGTTATTGGTATTTTTATCCACTACAAAGGAAATTCCAGTTCAACAACAAAGAAACTTTTCAAATCTCTTCTTATTCTCTGTGTTATCATGGTGTGCTCATGGGCTTTTACTACCGTTACTGTTATTCTATGTGGCATTTTCGGGCTCTCAGAAGAAATAATTTTCTTCGTCCCTCTTTACTTAGGAATCACTATCAACATTGCTTGTGCTTCCAATTTCTTCGTTTTGACCCGCTATTCAAGTGAGTACCGTACTGCTACCAGAGAATTTTTCAACAGATTTGGAATCACTACCTTCTTCCAACCAATTGCTGGAAATTCCAGAATTTTTGGCAAAACTACCATACACAAACCCATTGCATCTGTTATGCCAAAAGAAACAATGCAATTTAGAGCTCGGAAAACCATTACGAATGTTACAAACTAAGAGTCAAAATTCACCAACACCATCATCTGTTAATATTCGAAAACCCGAGAATAATAAATGTATAGTCGTAGCAAGTGTACAAACAGTAACCAAATTAGGAGCAAATATCCTAAAGGATTAAGTACTCTGACAAACGGAAATTACAGAGATGCTATATTTGAGTTGATAACTTGTAGAATGGGTGATAGTGATAAGTTATATTAATACAAATCTGTTTCGCAATTCATGTAATTAATATACTGTATGAGTTTCATATAATTTCTTTATGAGAACGTGTGCTATGAATTTCGCTTTGTATTAATATTGTAGGCACAAAGAACGAAAGCAAAGTATTAATGGCTTGAAGAAAAGTACGTTTCGTTCAGTCAGCTGACGTTTTGAGAAACGTGCCCAAAGCATAAAAGTCAGTTTTTGTTTTAACTGTAGTCTGATTGGCCCGAGTTTATTCTCGTTTGGACGAGAATTTCCCCTCCACTTTATCTAATAATCGGTATATGAATAAAGCACATGTTGATATCGAAGACATAATGGGACCCTACAGTCTTTTGGTGAATAATGAAGGTCTGCCCATCACAGACCAATAACCCCTTTTTAGTGTATCAAAGGTCAATGGATGACAAGGTTTGAATATTTTAGACCAGTAAGTGTATGCAATAAGTGTCCATATTTGTACTTTAATACTGGTTAAAGCAGACTAAATTGAACTTTACTGGATGGATAAACTTCCATTGAGATCGTATATTTCAGATGACTAAATCCGTTGAAAACAAATTCATTGAATTTACAACTATGACCATAAGATTTGGAAGCGAATAAAACACAAAAGTGATTATCACCTAAATCTTGTGATTAGCTTATTGATTAACACTCGTACGCTAAATTATAATTTAGCCAACGTTTGATCAATTTTTCAATGATGAATTCAGCCATATACAACATTCTTGAGAATTTATTGATCTATTTTAGGAATCATCGGATTGAAAATTCATTTGCACTTGAACCCGAAAAACATTAATAATTTAATCAATAGAGAGCTTTAAATGCTAATATATCTGGTATAAATGGAACATAAACAGGTATTGAATGATATATGAACTATTCATATCCACTAACGTTAAGACACGATATGACAATTTTTCTTTCTACTTTGATATCATTTCTATTGACTTTTTTTAAACTTGGGAAATAAGAAACAGGTTTTATTTCTTGTTGAATGACGACGTTAGTTATATCGTTATCTGGGAAATAATTGAGTTGTTAAACTTCATTTGTGGGAGAAGAGTTATGAAAGTATTTTAAAAGTACTAACATTAGTTGCTGTGCAGAAATATATGAATTCACTTGGTTTCATAATGCTTTTTGTCGAATATATCACGTCAAAGAGTTATTTCAGATATATTTTCAAATGACTTACAAAATAAAAGGATTAAAATTTGAGGGAATGAAAAATCCATTAATTGACGCTTGGGATATGAATTTTGTATGGTTGTTTAGAAAGTATACATTTCATTATGTATCATGGCGTTAAGGAAATTTACTCATTATAATATTTTGGCATATCTATTAACAAAATTATTTCTCAAAGGTTCAACAGATGTTTGAGGAATTCAACTTCAATAATTTCCTCAGTTCTCGATTTCCAGCTTTATTGTATTTTGAATTTCCTTAAGTTTATTCTAAGATATTCTCTAGACCTTGCTATGTGTAATTATAAATAATTGTCAAGGCTCCAGTAATCTAGCCGACAGTTCTAGATATGATCTTTCTTGACAATGTGAATCCAAATCCAATCAATTCTCAAAACCTATTACATACTTTTGTAAACAATCTTGGTTAATGACTATGAATGACGCTTAATCGTCTAAATTAGTAACTTCCTCTAACTTCAAACCTTCTAGAAACCTTCGTTCTACAACCAATTATCTTTTGGGATTCCAATGTTTCTTCGATGCCGTTCATGCTTCAGCTCACTATTATCTCGCTTACGTTGTCTATTCAGGCAAGAACTTTGACACTCTTCCAACATGTCTTCACATCATGACTATCCCCTTGATCGGCATTCTGTTTGGAATATATCTGGTCTTCTTAATTGCTTTAGACAGACTCATCGCTACGTTGTTTCCCTTTAGACACCAGAGGATAAACAAGTTTTTGTACTTGGGAGCCATCATAGCTATCTGTACGGGAATCACCATGTACGTCTTGTACATTGCATATCTGAAAGCAGAAGAAGATAAAGAACTCATGGTGGTCTGCTTGCTTACTGAAAGTAAGATGGTTATTTCTGTTGAATTACGGAAGAAATATTTAATTATAATAGTTATGATCCTTTCAGAAAAAATCAAACAGTTATGAAGAGAAAACTGTAGAATTTTGCCAATTAAAGCAAAAAGTTCCCAAAGAATTAATGTATAATGTCTTTATATCTTCTTTATTTAATTAAAACGAAGATATACTGGCATTCCACGTTGATTCTTGTTAACTTATTCTTTCTTCTCGAAATTCTTCAATTTTCTCCTAACATTTTTATATTCTTCTTAAAACGCTGAAATTAATCAAATCAGTTACAATTGTTTTAGGTCTCCACAGATCTCTTCTCAGTACCATAACGGCTATAACGGTTGCTCTCATCAGTGGATCGGTCTTGATCTATATACTTATTGGAATCTATATCCATCATAAAGGCAACTCTAGTACAACACTCAAGAAACTCTTCAAATCTCTCTTTATTCTTTGTATGATATCAATGTGCTCATGGATCTTCGCCACCGGTAATGGTACTATCTGTTTCGCTCTTGGACTCTCAGAAGAAGTGATTTTCTTTATTTCCTTCTACAATGCGATTCCAGTTAATGCTGCTTGTGCTTCTAACTTCTTCGTTTTGACCCGTTACTCCAGTGAGTACCGCGCTGCAGCTAAAGAGTTTTTCAACAGATTTGGAATCAATTTATTTTTTAAACCAATTGTCGATAATTCTAAAGTTCTTCATACAATCCCTATTAGCACAAAAAAGACGGATGGTACTAATCACACCATTATGTAAGATTTTGGAATGCTATATATCATTTGATTCAGTACCCCGACATCTGCGAAACACTGTCTGTTATAATCTATCTTGTGTATTTTAACAAACAGGTAGTGAACTTGTCAATAAAAATTATCATTAAAAGCATTTGGAAATCAAGTTTAGTTTTGTAGTTTGGTTTCAGAAAGAGTTTATGAATTCCTAAAATGCAGCTAGGAAATTCATCATTTCTAAGTCGTTAAACTGAAATCTTCATTAATATACTATAAAAGAAGACCACATAAGTAAGCATTAAAAGTGAATTTTGACGCGAATGATTCTAAAGTTGAATAAAATCAATATGACGATACTCACAAAAAATTTATTATTGACAGCATCCCTGAGAACAAAACTTAAAGTTGACAGAAATCTCAATCACCATTTATTAGAAGAAATAAACAAAAGTTTAATTAAAACTAAAAAGGTATTATTTGTATTTTTGCATGAAAAGTACAAGTTTTATACATATTACAGTACCTACATCAATTGTTAAGATTTCTGCAACTAAAATCGGATGTTGACTAATCTTTCCTGGAATATATTATGGATAGAAATCATCTGGAGAATACCGAAAAACATATTACTACGGAAGGGAAATATTAAAAGATGACTACAAGGATATAGCTACTGCAGGTATAAAACTCACCGAGAGTTTAAAAGTTTAGATTATCGTAGAACGTAAATCTGATCCTGACGCGAGATCTCCCAAAGTCCATAAAAGTACATTTGTCTTTGAAGAAAAATCGAGTAAGGCACAGAACCCTAATATTTAAAGAAGTCATCAAATCCTCTTATTATCACGCGGCAGAGATTATCATTGCTTAAATTTCTCTTGTATTATTTTCTGTTTATTCTTTATATTAATTTATTGTTCCTTTAGATTTAGAATATATAATGTACTGTGATCTTGCTATATGATAATAAAGAAAAAGTACTATTCCCCCTTATACGACGATAGAACTGTGTGAACCAAGTCATAGTCTACAACACAGATAATGAACTAACATTGATTATTTTTGTCAAATAGATTACCTATTGTATAAAACGTAATTTCGTAAAATTGGTTAAAACTATAACTGAAAAATGTAATCTCAAAATGAACAAAAAAATACATTGCTCGTTGAATAGATTAATAGCATAAAAAAATCACAAACTGTTTTGCATTATGAAATAGCTATTTTTAAACGCTAAATTACATAATTTTGAGGTTGTGCAGGATCTAAAGTTAGAACTGGTGATTGGCCTTTGCAATATAAAATATCATAGATTTTGATTCTGAGGAAATTTTCTAGTTCTTTTTTCGATTCATAATTTGATAATTTAATTACTTTTAAATTTAAAAAATTATTCCGAGTTTTTAAAAAGTTCCAACTTCTGTAAAATGACTTTTAAAACACCAGACTCCTCAGAGGCGTGGATTCGAGTTCTATTGTCGTTAACTGCTTTTTGAAATTGTATCCGTGTCTGTTTCTCATTTATGAACTTTCTCATTGAACTTTTGAATGGTCAACTTTTCAAAAAGATTAGATTTTATAATTTATTTATTTCTATCTCTTTCAACCTTAAGCGTTTTCAAAAGAGTAAAAAATTACACTTTGGTCATATTGTACGCAACTAAAATTTTCCTCAATATTTTCAACTCTTGAATTTAACACAGAAGAAAAATAAAAAGAAATTTCTCTGGTCTATATAAATATTACATCTATCTGATTATAATTTTTCAATTAAAGTTTTCTGAACTTTTTAAGCTGTTCTTCAATTTCTGAAAAAAGTCTATGTTGAAATCAGGAATATTTTGTGAGCTATCTTGCAGCTATTTGAAGTAATTTTTTATCATATAAATAGTGACAAATTTATAAAAAATTTCTTCCAAAATATCCTCACAATCCTTCAATTTCTAGCTTTGTCGATCTTTTTTAACAGAAATACATTTTATAACATTTCCCAGAACGCATTTCAGTTGCAAATTTTGAAACGATTTTTTTACAATAATTATTTTGTAAAAAATTGTATTTCAAAATTTTTAAAAAAATTTTTCCTTTGGATTTATTTCTAATTAATAAAGGATTTTTCAGTGCAATTACAAAAGAATTACTTTTATTCCTATATTATTATTTCTAAAATTACAAATAATATTTAAAAAAGTAATTCTCACTTGGAACTTATTTTCAAAAAATGAAAAGTGCTCATCCTCCCATAAATACGGTATGTTTTTAGGATTTTTTAAAATCCTATTTAATTTTAATTTTTAGTTCTATGAGAAATACAAGGACTACGGTATTCTGCCTTTGGCAATGCCAGCGATATGTGTCATGGTTGTTGTTAATACTATAGGAATTCTGGCAAATACAGTAGTAATTATTATTACTGCATCATCAAAGTAAGTTTTAAAGGTTTTGGAAAAAATAGTGATTTCTGAAATAATTCCTGAAATTAATCGCTCTCCGACTCCACAAATAATCTTGAATAGAGGCTGAAAAAAGTACTTTTTCTTTCCCTCTAGATGCTATCGTTATGAACAATAAGTACAGGGTAGCTAAACAAAATCATTAAGTATTAAAAAGTTATTTTTAATTTCTAAATTGTTTCTAGAAACCTCCGCTCTATGGCAAATTACCTTCTAGCAATGCAGTGTTTTTTTGATTCCTTACATGTTCTAGCTCATTTCTACCTAGCATATCTCCTTTATTCGGGCACGAATTTTAACAATTTGTCAACTTGTTTCAAAATTATGATTGTTCCATTGATCGGCACTACTTTCGGAATGAGCTTGACTTTCTTCATTGCTTTCGACAGACTTATCTCCACATTGTTCCCCATCAGACATCCAAGACTCAACAAATTGCTGTATTTAGGAAGTATTGTTGCTATTTGTATGGGGTACAGTATGTATCTTCTGTACCTTGGCTATGTCAACACAGTAGAAAATAAAGAAATCATGGTAGTCTGTCTAGTTACTGAAGGTAAGGAAGTTCTTTAATATCATCAAAATGCCTGATTATAGTAGCTTGAACTATTTTGAAAAAAAAGAAATTTAAAAATGAAAAAAATTCCCTTAAAAATACAAGATGTTTTGTCTTTTTCATCTAACCAAAAAATAGACACGGTGTTCATCTACACTGATTTTTGTAAAACTGTTTTTATTCCTAAAATTCTCACTTTCTTTTAGAAGTTTTGAGAATTTTTTCGAAAGTCCAAACTCTATTTCGAAACAAGGAATTGTAGTAAACTTTTTAGCCATCCATGGACCTCCTCTCAATGTGTTGTCATTCACAACAGCTGCTCTCGTGTTCGGATCAGTTGCTATCTACGTCATCATCGGGATCACTATACATTATAAGATCAATTCCAGTACCACAACAAAGAAACTCTTTAAATCCCTTCTTATCTTATGCACTCTGATGATATGTTCCTGGGCTCTCACTTCCATCAGTGCCATTGTTAGCTTCAAGCTTCGACTTTCAGAAGAACTATCGTTCTTCATTCCTTTCTACTTAGGAATCACTATCAACGTTGCTTGTGGCTCTAATCTCTTCGTTTTGACCCGCTACTCCAGTGAATACCGTACTGCAACTAGAGAATTTTTCAAAAAATACGGCATAACTATTTTCTCCAAGCCGACTTATGTACCTTCTAGGATCTTCAAGAAGACTTCTATCCCCCGATTAAATATATCCATTGTTCCAAGAGAAACTTCATTTTGCCCTCGAAAAACTCCAACAATACATTAGGCTAAGAATTTTAAAATCTCCACCTTATCTGTTGGTCTTTGGAAAATCTAGAAAACATAAAGCCACAATCATAACACGCATAAAAGTGATAACCTAAGCAAATGCAACTTCATAAGACGTAAACCTATTCAAACACTCGTTAGCTGTTTGGCAGCATTCAGTTCCTTCGGCAAAACATTAGGAAACACGTTTATCGAAATCTTCGGCGTCTTCCAGCACGTCTAGCTCTATCTGGATCTGATTTTTCTCCCGAAATAGATGATGTGGCTGTATTGTAAGCAGCCAGTATAGCACCAAAGCAACATGGAACGTTGTGAAGAATAATATTCTCGGGAATAGAGCAAAACGAAAGGTTACAACAGCAAAGATTCTCAATGGCAATCGATGTATTGTTGCCAAATATGAAGCAATCAGAAGATCCTTCGCTTCTCTGAGTTGAACATCGATGTTTCTCGGTCCCCGAATTGCTTAAGCATGATGCGGTACCGTCGATTTTATACAATCGAAAAGCCGGTTGATGAAGACCTGTTCGTAGTATCGGAATAGCGTTGTTCGGACACTCACACCACTTCGTAATGTCGTAAATAACGCCATTAATCGAGGCAAAGAACACACGAACTAATCCAAAACATCGTTTTTCCATCCAAATATCACCCTGAAAATTAATTAGTCAATTTTTGGAAACCTAGCTATAAGCAATTCTTGAAAAATCAAAAACTTGCATTTTTTGGAGGATGATATACATTATCTTTTTGACAATAACGTCCTCTATGATTATGAAATCGAATAATTGGATGATTGTCGCCACATTCACAATGGAGGACAGCGCCTTTTGTATTGATCAACGCGCGTAAATCATCTAGATCACGTTGTAATTCAAAAGTTTGCTAAAATTATGTTTAAATTATTTTTACCAGATCATAATGCTTACTGGCAATTGCTCTAAAGTAGAATCATAGTCTTCTCGTTTTGCTGTTGTGAAAATCAAATCATAAGCATTCTGAATCAATTGACGTGCTTCATTTAATCCTACATTTGACATTGAATCCCGCTTCAATAGAGTTGTCATTTTATCATAATATAATTTTATCTCTTCAAAGAGACAGTTTTTTGTCAATCCAAGAATAGAATAAGCATCGGCATTCTGAACTGAGTATAGTCTTTCGATAACGTCCTCACAACAGCTCGGAAAAGGGGTATTTTGAGCTAATCCTATTTGGCAACTTGGAGACTGGTCTATCATTGTATACCATTTTACGTGATCCACAATTTCAATAGATATCCGACGAATAATCGTAGTTAGGGATCCAAAGAACAAATTAATCCATTCCCCAAATTTGCCTTTGGATGACTTTGTGAATTTCACCGCAACAATCATCGATCTTTCAGCAACGTCACAAACAAGGTTCCAGATAAACAGAGTAATCCATAAGACTGCTTTTGATAACAACGAAACTACAGATTTGAAGAATTCTGGAACAGCAACGGTATAACCATCTTTCTTGTTTCTGTGACGATGAGAAATACGATTTTTCCCTGGTTTTTTCTTTGAAGAAAACATTGCTTTCATGTCAATTTCTAATTTCTGCATTTTTGCAGCTTTCTCAGCATCAGTCGAATTATTAGCAGCAAGTTCAGCTCTAGCTTTGGCTCGCATTTCTTCTTTCTTTTCCTCTACTTGTCGGAGATATTCTAGATCCTCTTCATCATCGTCGTCAGTGAGTCCATCTTCAAGAGCATCAATTTCTAAATAAGAAATTTGGTTAGAATTTCCGGGAATTTAACCTACTTTGAGATTGCTGAGCAAGAGCGAGAAATCGACTTCCAGCTTTTTGCTCAGAATCAGCTTTGGGTTCTGTTTTCTGTCCTGCATTTTTACCTTTCTTCTTCCTTTTGATCTTTTGGAAGTCATCAACCTGATTGGAACCAATATTGGGAGAAGACATACTAATCCCGGACGCAACAAGATGAGGTTTCAACGTTAGTTGCTCGTTCCCACTCGCAATAGGATTCAGTCCGATAATCTTTGCTGGTTTGATTATCGAAGCATCACTTGGAGTCCCTGGCTGATTTGGTGGAGTCCGCGATTTCGGATTTACTAATTTCTTGTTTTTGTTCAAAGCCTTCTCAATCGAAGATGAACTCTTTGACAGTGGTACAGAATTCGACCCAGAAACGCGCTTGTGATTGGAATAATCACCATATTTCTGAGCTACAGATGAATAGCTTTTGTAAGTTGGTTGCATGAATTCACTAAGAAATGGCTTTTACATGGATTCTCAAAAGATACAAAACTAACCTATTTGAACGATTTGCATAGAGAGAATCATCGCCAACAGCGAGATCCAGCTTCTTCCATTTGATCTTTGCCTTTGGCTCGGGGGAAATAGTGCCACTATCAGATGTTCTTCCTTCAGAAACAGGAGAATGACTATTCGGCGGACTTTTTGGCAGATCTTCTTCATTGGCATGGAACGGCTGAACTGCAGCCATCGGTTTTTGTTGAGGGGCCCATTGTTGGCCATAATTCCCATACCTAGTACCATTTCCATATCCATTAAGTCCGTTAGATGACTTGAAAAAGAAGTCAGAACCTCCAGGATGTTGAGTAGTATTCCACGGATATTCTCCAGTCGCTGCCGAATAAGGAGGCGGTGGTTCTGACCAGTAAACTCCAGCTCTAGGCATTTGTTCAATTGGTAGCTGATGATGTGATGGATGAGTTGGCATATTTCTACCATCTGAAAAGTGAAGTTTCATATATAAAAACTAAAAGAAATAACCTCTGACTGAAGCTAGACCCTCTTCTTCGTGAAGCAGATTACCAATTAAATGCTGTTCATCATTATATCCGTCTTGTTCGTCCATTTCTGATGGTAATGGACTTTCGGATGGTAAATATGGGAGAAATAAAATGATCCAAATTTATGGTCTTTACATCTAGATTCCTACGGCCACAAGGCACCTGAAAATAAAAATTCCATAGCAAAAATCACAAAAGTATACCTACAAATAATAATAACTGTAACTCACGCGAAATATATATATGGAAAAAGTAAAACTCAAAATTGTTTCAATCGTTGGATATAAAAACTGCAAAAAGGAAGAAAAATCGCGTCAGGAATCAATTGGAAGAAAACCAACTCGATTGGAACAAGTTCTTCGTTTTTCTATGTAGGCAGAAATGGCGCCAAGTAAAGGGCAAACCAAGAAGAAATTGGCCTGGGAACATTTTCTCTTTTTTTATACGTTCAACATGCCAGTTTTTTCATTTCAAAAGACACGAAAACGGGGACTGGGCCAGTTTTACTTGCGAGAACGGATCGATGAGTTGGCTTGTGTCTGATTTGCAAAGTCAACAACGGGGTGAAAGTTCAGAGGAAACCATTTTTTATTGAGTGGAAGGGTCTTTGATAAGTGCTAGGAACACCCTTAGGGAGACAAGATGTCATTCATGGGTGGGACTGGGGATTTAGCTGATGGGCTGAGAAAGTTTCCATACATGGGATCTTATCAAAAATTGTTGAGGATATTATCAAAGGGATTTCGAATGAGTTTTATCAATTTTAAAATTTATTAAATAACGACTTTTATTTTCGAAATTTTTCAATATATTTATTTTAAAAAAATAAATTTTACATTATTAAGTTTTATCTTCATTAAAAAGATTTTATTATTTGGTGATCCTTAAAATTCAAGATTTTTTAAAGAAAGTTGTGGTAATATTTTAAAGGATTTTTTAACAAAATTCATACGTGAAAATCCCGTCATTATCATTTAAAATACTTCCGCTATTAAAACTGACACTAAAACTCCCATTTTCGAATCAAACAAAAGCAATAAAACTGCCTACAACCAAGTTCTATTTTGAACGTTGAAAACAATTCATCGAACCCGAATTACTTCGTCATCGTAGTTTTGACAAAATCAAATGTTAAAAGTTTCATTTCCTCGTCTGAAAATCTCGAGACAAAGCAAACAAACAGAAAGTTTTCTTCTCGAGGCCAAGAACAAGATTATAACAAATTCAACGAATATTGATTAGCCTCAAAAGATTAAAATTCATCTGATAACAAACTTGTTTGTTTTTAAAAAGTTACAAATAGAAATTGTTTAGATGTTCGAGAAAAATCAATTGGATACTGTTTTGAAATCTTTCGAAAGAACGGACTTCGAATCACTGGTACAAAGTCTGCTTCTGTTTGCTGTAACAGTGGGAAAATTGGATTTTAAAAATCTGAGTTTTTTCCGAAATAATTTTGAACAGCATCCGGAAAAGTAGGAAAATAATTCCTCTCAGTCACTATCCGAAATAATTTCTAGAGCTGTCAAAAATGAGAAGAGTGACTGAGTTTAATGATTATGAATCTCTCAGTCACTATCTGGATAATTGGTTACTAGTTAGACAGTATTTAAAGGAAATTTCCCAGGTATCATCAATTCAGTGAGTCTAAGGATAGTGTCCAAAAAAAGCAGAAATTACTTTTCCAGTCACTATCCGAAACTCCTTGTTGACTTGTAAAAAAGTATTTTTTAATAATAACTCTGAATAGCTAGTGGGTTTTGTTATTTATTACCCCATCCAGATACTATTGGAATCTACCACAAAGTAGAAAACCTCCGAAAAACAATAATTGGCGGACCCACCGAGATCGCCAAATGACCGATTTTCCTTCTCAGAGCTGTCAATTGTCCAATCCATTTTCCAGGCCAACTGCCGAGAAAATTGCAAAAATAAAGAATTGCAAAAGTTTAATTTTCAAAAGTCACAAATCTTTTATTCTTTGGTTTCATCGTCGTTACCAGAACTATCACCACCGTTACCCGGATAGATTATTTGAAGAGATTCCATGGGGAGAGGACTCAAAGGACCGTTCACAACCTTTGCCATGTAGATACCGTAGATCGCTTTGTGGTCCGATACAGTGATTGGCCAGACAATGTCATAACGGACTGGCTGGATGTCGTTCGATCTCATGGAATAGTACAATATTCTGTCCTGTAATGGTGTTGTAAAAGCAGTGATTAAGTCAAAGTGCAAATTGTAAAAATCAGTCACTATCCAAACAGGAACGAAATTGTGTGGATAGTGACCAAGTAACTGTCGAAATTAGTCACTATCCAAGATTAGCATTGGAACTGTTATTTTTGACAGCTGCATAAATCATCTAGAATAGTGACTAGAAGTGATTATTTACATTAATCACTATCTACTTGTCGAAAAGTTTCGGAACCTACCGTATAACTAGGAATTCTATGTTTCGAGTAATTCTGTGTCCCAGTGATGAATTTGTAACTCGGAGGAAAAATAACACTAGCTTCTCTGAACCCGTTGAAGGCCAATCCATCTTCCATACTCTGTTTCAATTCATCGACTTTGAAAAGTTCGTCAAAATCCTGTCGATGAACAAAAATTTGTTTACCGTACTTTTGACCTATGTCATCTGCGTTTAATCTTTCTGCTAATCTAAAGTTCAAGTCTCCAAACCAAAAAACAACATTAGCATTGAATATCGAATGTTGTTCTCTCAGTGGTGAATTTGGTTTCAGGGTATTTTTAAAATTAAATGCTTGGGAGGCTTTCTTGTAGTCTAATAATCGGTTTTTCAAACTGCCATCTAAAAGATAAATATTAATGCTA
Organism: Halicephalobus mephisto; assembly: GCA_009193035.1. NCBI lineage: Eukaryota > Metazoa > Nematoda > Chromadorea > Rhabditida > Panagrolaimidae > Halicephalobus > Halicephalobus mephisto. The sequence continues at coordinate 297,302 of SWDT01000186.1, read as the reverse complement.
TATCTATGTGTTAATTGGTCATTGTGTAGATAAGTCAGAATGTGCAGTCTCGAAGGAAAATAGTCTACGTGCTGGACCGTAGGTATACTGTACACGACAGACTGAGTGTTGACTAGTTAATTATGATTATTATTATGTTTAATCTTATTATTGTTCGGATAAATAAGGTTCTCTTATCCCTCGCGCAACCACACCGGTTCGCTGAGATCAAAGAATTAAAAATAAATAATTATTGTAATCTTCATATTGGAAAAAATCTTACGTGAAAAATGACAAGAAATGAAGACGAATGAAGCTTGGAGGATTCTGAAACAGATCCCAATGGCTCCTTTCGTTTTGAAAGGCTTCGCGAGTCTGCTACTGGCGACAAATTGGTACTCAGGTCCTGAAGGGAAAGCTTTATAAAGTAAAAGAATCAACTTGGAATATGAGTCATAATATGAAAGATTGATTTTTTAAAAAGTCAAATTGGATCTTTCGTTGTAAAAAGAATAAAAGTGATCCCAAAACGAAATTTCAATGATCATTTTGAAAATTAACGCCACTTGAATGATATGTAGAATTATGTCCACTTGTTTTCTACTCAGAGCTAAACTAAAAGTTGTCAAAAAAGTACTTGTCTGGTTTTAAGTAGAAATTATATGTGCAAAATGATGTGATGAGAAACGGTATTTATTCTTGGAAAAACTAGAAACATTCGAGATTTCCAATTCGACTACTTTTTCGTTTTTTGCAGGTGAAATTAGAGAGTTAAAAAAAAGTGGAAATAAATGTCTCGATTACCTCTGAGAGGTGGTTACCGTCGCTTCCTGATCTGTGTTCTAATATTTTTGGTATTTAGAATAAAATCAAAAAACTAGGAGCACTCGAGATTCCCAGGACGTCTCCGATCCAAGTACTAATCAAGCCCTACGGCGCTTAACTTGCCAGATCGGACGGGATGGCGTGCCTTCACCGTGGTTTGACCCCTAGCGGCAGACCACTTAATGATCTAGATCAGTATTCTTTTATTTAAGGATGAACATTAATTACTTAAAATTCATTTTTGCATCCACATAACTTCCTCTGAAACCAAACAAAATTACTTATTTTTAAAAACTTGGTTTTGAACAGAAACTATATGGAAAAATTTTGCATATCAGTCAAGTGTTGTCCTGGAAACTCAAAAATCAACTACGAGAATTTTGATTATCTTCGAAATTGGAGTAGTGTTATTTCAAAAGTCAAAGACCAACCGAAATCACTGTTTCGAAAACGAAAAACTCACTCGAAGTGTAGAGACACAAATGTTTTTTTATAAAAACAATGAGCAACTGGGACCACTGTCGGACCCAACAGAAAGTCTGGTGAGTGTTCTTAATCCCCTCCTGGATTCCCTGGACCATATCGCGATGGAATCTTCTGAAAGTGGAAAATTTTAAAATTAATCATTCCATACGTGAAAATCTAAAAAATTCAAAATTAAATATTCCATATATCAAAACTAATGACATTTGAAATTCCATACATCAAAAAGTCCAACATTAATCATTTCATATATCGAAAAATTCCAAAACTAAATATACGAAATCCTAAAAATCCAAAATTAACCATCTCATATATCGAAATCACAAAGTTAAAAATTAACTATTTCATATATAAGAATCTAAAAAATTCAAATCCAATTATTCTACAAATCAAAATGGAAAAGTTCAAAGTTAACTATTTCACATATCCATATAGAAATCCACTTTTCCATATATCAAAAAAGTTCCAAATTAACTATTTCATATATCCATATAGAAATAAAAATTCACTTTTCCATATATCGAAAAAGTTGAAAATTAACTATTTCATATATCAAAACTTACAATGTCGTGGATGGAAGCTCCTGAACAGCAACGGCGAAGACATCCGGTCTTTCCTGAGGGGGTATCTGCTGGAAGAGGTCGTTGATAGATCTGATGGAAGAGATGGATTTCCCGTTGATGTTCCAGGTGAAGCACATTACTTTTATGCTTTCCCCGTCCTTGAGGAGGTCGTTGAGTTCCGCTCGAGGAGGAAGAGCCACACCTCCTTTCCCGAAGACCCCAGGGGTCAATCTGTGTTCTTTGATGAACGAATCTTCATTGAACTGCGAGTAGAAATGGCTGTCGTTAGTTCTACCTTGTTCTGTAAAAATAAAAATAATAAAAATGAATAATTGAAAAGAGATAATTTTAAAAATGGAAAATTCTGGAAACAAGTCCTCCACGATGACATCACAGCTAAAAGTAAATCCAGAATCCGGATTATTTCTTGAATTCCTGGTGTTTTCAGCAACAATTACAACTTTAAACAAAATTAAATTTTTAAGAAATTTAAAATTGAACTTTAAAATACTCAAAAATAAAACATTTAAAAAATTGAAATTTTCTAATTTAGGGATATCTAATAAATTTTTAATTTTTAAATTTTTAATATGTTCAGTAATAATTACAATTTCTAACATCAGAATTCAATTTAAAAAAATTTAAAATTGAACTTTAAAATATTCAAAAATAAAACATTTAAAAAATTAAAATTAAAAACTGATGTAACTTTGTATACGTGGGTATTTTCGTAATTTTTCGCATCTAATTCAGATAATTTCACTATTTCTTTCATGATCATATATTTTGCAAAACTGAACACGGTCGAACTTGTATAAGATACCCCCCGCTATAATATATTTCTTGTTATAGCATACGGTGTGATTAAGTGAGTTTGGTTAGTCTGTTTTCAAATTAACCCTCGCTATAATACAGTAGAACTTGGATATAAAATACCTCCTTGGGATCGGGCAAAGCATATCTTATAACAAAAAATATATCATAACGGGGGTAAATTTGAAGGCAGACTAACCAAACTCACTCGTGCCGTATTCTATAAAGTGAGATATGTTATAGTGGGAATATTTTATATCCACGATCTACTGTATTATATATATTTTTTAAAATAATTACAAAATACCTAGTTCTATATACAGTCGAACTTGGATATAAGATACCCCCTCGGGACTAGTCAAAGCGTATCTTATAAGAAAGAATATATTATAGCCAGGGTATCTTATATCCAAGTTCTACTGTATAAGCTTTTAGAAAATGTAGGATCTTTGTTTCACAAGAAATGAATCGAATTGGATCTGGAACACAACGCCAAGACTCGACAACTGCGATTACGACGCAAAAGGAAATTTTTATAATCACAAATTTTCCTCAAAAACCACATCTAATTTTGTAATTTCTTGATATCAAATGAAATACAAAACTCATATAAAGATAATAGAAAAATAATTATGAAAATCCATCAAATATTCACTGAGTTACGACGATTTAAATTTTGGATTTTTTACAAATTTCGGTGTAGTTTAATTTTTTTAATTTTACGAAATTATCTGATTTTTTTCGAAATTAAACCTTACTTGAAGTAGGCATTCCAACAAAGTTATAAAGAGGAGGAGATTCTTCCTCATTCAGAATCACGGAACTGGCTTCTTCCAATACGTGGGAAATACTCGGACTTCTTCCTGATTTTAACCCAGTCGAAACTTTTTCAGAAACCACAATTTCTTCTTTTTCCATGATTAAATAGCAAATTCGTAACTAAATAAGCATTACGACATCTATTAAATATTTTTTAAATATTTGTGTAAAAGAAATAAATGTTAAATCAAATAACTCAAGCAGCTGCAAAAAAATCGTTCTCAAGCGAAAAACGGAACTCCGTCTCCATGGAGATGTCTTCTGTTACAAGAGTTTGTCAGTTGGATTGCGTAGAATTCAAAAATAGAAAAATGAGTATTTTACTGCTCATTAAAAGTCATAAAAATTCGTTGTCTAACTTAGTCGCTATTCGAAATTATTATTGAAAAATATTTTTCACAAATGAACAACCAATTCCGGATAGTGACTGAAAATGACACTTTCTCCTTTTTGGACACTATCCTTAATAATACTACATGAATAGTAACAGAATGATGTATTTAAATTAGTCACTATTTTTTAAATGAAAATTCGGTTTCTTACAAGTCAACAAGGAGTTTTGGATAGTGACTGGAAAAGTAATTTCTGCTTTTTTGGACACTATCCCTAGACTCACTGAATTGATGGTGTCTAGGAAATTTCCTTTAAATACTGTCTAACTAGTAACCAATTATCCAGATAGTGACTGAGAGATTCATAATCATTAAACTCAGTCACTCTTCTCATTTTTGATAGCTCTAGAAGTTATTTCGGATAGTGACTGAGAGGGGTTATTTTCCTACTTTTCCAGATACTATTCTTGATATCTTTAATTGCCCAAACAAAAAATACCCCATAATTTGCTTCCGAGAGATTGTTCAATTCAAGTTTATCACAAGGCACGATATACCAATCAAAAAACTCGCAAGATACTGATGGAATGAGTAGACAAAAATAATTCCAAAATAATGACAAAATATGGGACAACCAGAAATATTCTAAAACTAAAACATTCAAAACCCGATCCAGATACGAGTATCACATTTTCTCATTCTGGAGACTCTTCTTTTATATCGTCATCTTGTTTTCTATCTTGATCCAATTCATCCGTTGTTGACAAAACACTTATTGGAGCCCTTTTCTTTTTCTTTCTTTTTTTAGCCGCATTTGCTGATATCGGTCCTTGATTTCTCCAATTTTCCGGTGTCCCTTCTCTTTGAATTTTTCCAGGACTTCCTGGCAAAGCCGGCGTTGACATAGTATGTTTCAAATTAAATCCTTGTCCAGCAATAATGAAATCACTATCAAGTTCTTCTTCTAATCTTCTGTTACAAAACGAATGAGCTTCCATGGGATAATATGTCGCAAATACAGATTCCTCAGCACAACATATCATTGCATTATAAACATGCATCAATAGCTGAAAAACAAAATTTAAAAAGTCTTTTTAAAAATTTCAAACAAAAAAATTAATTTCTTCAAAAATAAAAAAAGTAATGATTTTTAAATTAAAAATTAAATTTTTTTAAAATAAAAAAATAATTTTAAATAAAAAAAGTTAAATTTTTTTAAAATAAAAAAAGTAACAATTTTTAAACTAAAAAAATTAAATTTTCTAAAAATTAAAAAAATAATTTTAAATTAAAAAAGTTAAACTTTTTAAAAATAAAAAAACCATCTTACTCTTGGAAATTTCGATGTCCAATATTGCGTATATCCATTTGGAATTTCTCCAACTTGTTGTCGAACTTCTTGAGGAATTTCATGATAATGATGTTTTTTATTTCTCAATGCTCTTAATAAATCTCTTATTGAATCCCCTTTATAACTTCTACGTTGTTTCAAATCTGCTTTTAAAAGATCATCAATAACACCGATAAAATTTTTCGTCACTCTTGTTCCACATCTTTCTAATCTTTCAACCACTTCTGATCCTTCTTCATTTTTCGGTTCAATTCTATCACTTACATCCATAAAAAATTGTAAAATTTTCTCATTTGTCCAAAACATAGGATGACTCAAAACTACTGTAAGTCTCGGTCTAATTTTAGGTTTCAATTGAATCATATTTTCCACCAAATTTAACGCCGCAATATTGAACGACGTATCTCTTTGAGTCAAAGCTGCCAAATTATATTCACCTTTCAAAATATTTCCTTGTCTTGTAGTTTTTTCTCCAAAAGGATGTTTTCCGTCTGTTAAAATATAAAAATACAAACAACCAAGACTAAAAACATCTGCAAGACATGTAATACTCGCTCCATCAATGTAAGCTTCCGGAGCGATCCATCCATCTGTTCCAGCAAGTCCTGACATTCTTGAAATAGAAGCATGTCCAGCTCTAATCTGTTTACAAAGTCCAAAATCAGAAATAAGAACTCTTATCTTTCCTCTTGTATCTCTAGTTAACAGGATATTTTCTGGTTTAATATCACGATGAACTAAACACCAACCATTAAATCCTTACTACAAAAATCAAAAATCCTTATGAAATTACTCCAAAACAACTTTCTAGAACTTTTTACAAATTAAAGCAGTCTAAAACTACGCTTATTTTAATAGTTATTTCATACTCAATGCTTTAAAATTATATTTTTGCAATAAATTTAGAAACCTCTGAACTAGGATCATAATGTAGAACTTTTTGTTCATCTTTGAAAATTAATTTTTACACATGAAACTATTAATAAATATCTAAAAAATCATAAGTACAACCACAATAATCTCAAAAACACTACTAATTTATAAAAGTCAACAGAATTCATAATCAAAATTTGGATTTTTCGTTGAAACATGATTTTTGACTCAAAAAATCCAAATTAATTTAGAAAAAACAACTTTTAAAACAACAAAATTTAAAAATTTCATCTCAGAACGAAAATTCAAGATTTCGACTTCAACTTCTAACTATGAATTAAGATAAAGTAGTAAACATAAAAATTAAAGTTAATGATCAAAGTTTAAAATCAAAATTTGGATTTTTCGTTGAAACATGATTTTCGACTCAAAAAATCCAAATTAATTTAGATAAAACAGCTTTTAAAACAACAAAATTTAAAACTATTATCTCAGAACGAAAATTCAAGATTTCGACTTCAACTTCTAATCATCAATTTAGATAAAACACAAGTTATTTTTCTTACATATTAAAAAATTAAAACAAACCAATACTATTTTGATGAAGATATGCCAATCCTTCTGTCGCTTGTCTCATAATATCAACTTTAGGAACATCTGAATATCTTCTTTGAGTTTCATGATTCATCACATATTCTCTCAAAGAACAATCACACAATTCCAAAGCAATAAATCTAAATGTTCCATCTGATTCCGAACAAAAATATCTAATAACATTCGGATGACTATCACTTTGTCTTAAAAGATTAATTTCTCTATCAACAAACGATACTATTTCTGTTATAACTCTTTTCACAGCCGCTTCTCTTCCATCAAATCTACCTTTATAAACAATCGTTCCTTCACATCCATTACCCAAAATAGCATTTGTATCATATTCTATTTTTCCTATTTTTTTCCATCCAATTGCCAAATTAATATCTTCTTCTTCTTCTTGAACAATTTCCGAATTTTTCGAACTTGTTCTAAACAATATCTGACTCCATGTTTTCCTGCTTTGTTCCGTCGAATATGCTCTACTTCTTTGACTAGCATGAGAAGTTTCCCTCGATGGAATACTATGATGACTGACACTTGCTCTTCCAAACATATATACTGTAGCAAACAATAATGCTGTAATTGTCGTTACAAAACCAAATGTTTGATAAGGATATTTTTCATAAAATTCATTCAACATTTCAATAAACGTTCTGTCGTCTTCATCGATCGGATCTTGTTCGATTTGAAGTTGATTTGATTTTGCTGGAAGAAGTTTTTGTTTTTGCGATTTTTTGCAATTTTTTCCAATGCACTTTCTTGGAAATGGGTTACTATCCATCTGATATTCCAAATATGGATAAGGATTAACATAACGTGGCAAATTAGTCGGATCCGTTACATCCAACGTATATTTCATAACCAATTGCGGATATGTATGAAATCCAAGAAGCAAATATTCTCCATCAACTGTTTTATACGTCGTCATCGTTAATGGCACTTTTCTAGGCAATTGTGGTCTTCTTGCAATAGATCCATCAACATTTGCATTAACCGAATTCGGCGGAGGTCCATCCATCAACATAGGTCCAAGAATTTTAGGAAAAGAATTAGAATCATTATCCACAATAATCGGTATGGCAAATAATCCATTGGTACTTTCTCCCACAAATAAAGCATTTTTCAATTTTCCATTAGATATAATTTCAATTTCCTCATTATAAGAATTTGATGGAAATCTCCCTTGAGGTACAGTATCAAACCAACTAAGATCAGGAGCATCTTCATCCTAAAATTATTCAATCAATAAAATTCTTCTAAAAGATCGAAAATTATTTTTAAAATACTGTCAGCTGTCCACATTGTTATTCATTAAAAATCAACAACAAATTTCCGCTCAAAACAGAAACGTAGAACTTTAGCTTCCTCAAATCCTAAGGGTTCAAATTTCAAGTTCTTATTTATAACTCAAAGTCAAGATAATCCAGTTCGCACCCGATTTAAGCTTGTGAATTTTCTTTTTAAAAAAGTTTATTATCTTTGAAGTGATTTATTTTTAATAATTATTCTTAAATAATTTGTTATTTTCAACAATTTTACAATTATTTTTAAACTATTCTTAAATGCTACACTGTGACTAAACTTCCCGATCTTCTTTCAAGACTGAATTACTATAAAAAACTACTGTAACATTTCATTAAAAACATTTTAAAATTAACTTCCTTGTTTCCAATAATTTATTTTCAACAATTTTACAATTATTTTTAAACTATTTCTAAATGTTATGCTACAACTATTCTTTCTAATATCTTTTAAAAACTGAATTACTGTAAAAAAACTAATGTAACATTTCATTAAAAACATTTTAAAATTAACTTCCTTGTTTCCAATAATTTCTTTTCAACAATTTTACAATTATTTTTAAACTATTTCTAAATGCTATACTGTGACTAAACTTCCCAATCTTCTTTCAAGACTGAATTACTGTAAAAAACTACTGTACCATTTCGTTAAGACTTTAAAATTAACTTCCTTGTTTCCAATAATTTCTAATTTTTAATAATTTTACAATTATTACAAAATTACTACTAAATACTATATCGTGATTACATTTCTCAATCTCCTTCCAAAACTAAATTACTCTAAAAAACTAATTTACTATCATTTTAAAAAATTAACAATGACATTTATCCTATCACCACCCACATCACCTTTTGCAAATTTGTCAGCCAATAATATCTCATCAATCTGTTTATAATTTTTCTTTGTCAGATCTCAAAATTAGCCAAACATTCTTTCTAGTTAAAAACTCCACCTTCCGCTTTGTCAGTTAACTCATCACTCATCAAGCCAACAAACAGAGCCATACTTAACGTCATTCAATTGTGTCTGTGTAATTTTTGTCTCAAAACTAAGAAAATTTTTTTTGCCTTTAGCAAATGTCATATTCATCATTTTCTTTTTCACCTTTTCTTTTATTTTTTAACTTGTCAATTTTAAGGACAATAATGGCTACTGTTTTGGCAGAGCCATTACTACACACTCAACATCCATCATCTAAAGATTTATTACCCAATGGAGGAGATTCACAAAAACCTTCAAGACAATCAACATTAAAGTCATCAGGAAGTCAAGAATCCAGAAACGGCGGACCCCGTTTACGTCTTACAGTACCCGACGACAAAGGACGACCTAGTCTCGTTTCTAATTCCAGTGCACAAAGCAGGATGAATTTCGACAAACTTCGAAGATTATCCAGAGCTTACGATTTACCACGTAAGTTGCTTTTTAAAACTAATTAAAAATAATTCTAAAATAAGGAAATAAAATCCAATAAACAAGGATCATAAACACTAATCATTCGGGATTGACAGGGATCGTTAAATTGAGCTTTTTTCTTTAGAAAGTTAAAATCAAGGCGGATCTGAGTAAAAATAAAAAACCCCACATCTTGTCTCAATTACATAACAAACAAGATTATTTCCAATTTTTACTATTTAAAAAAAATCACTACTTTTCCTTAAAAAACACTTTTTTCATTTTTAAACTAAGAAATTTTCAATTTTTCCATTTTTTTTAAACTAAAAAACTTTTTTTAAATATTTTTTATTTTTTAAATTAAAATTTCCAATTTTTTCGTTTTTTTAAATACTTATTCTTTCATTTTTTAAGTTAAAAAATTTCCAATTTTTCCGTTTAAAATTGCAAAATATCAATTTTCTTTTTTTTAAACTATTTTCATAAAATTTTTTCTATTATGCAACATTTGCCATTTGAACCTAATCTAGAACATATTTCACTCACTTTGTAGACGTTCGTTTTTATCGACAAACAATCGATCTTACTGATCCTGTTCCTTCAGAGCTCACAATTGATAAATCTGCATCACAAATTGCTTTTCACTAGATCAACATTTTTTTTCAATCCAAGATTAAGTTCTTCCTTGTGTCGTTTTTTTTTCACAATCATCACCAACTCCAAACAATTCAATATTCTTAAAATTGATGAATCTACATTTTTTCTTAATTTAAAAATTTCCTTTAAAATACTAAAAATTAAAAATGGCAACTTTTCGAAAGCCGATTAACAACTCTTACTACGCAAGTATGGATTTCTTCTTAAAAATTTAACAATCATATTGTTAATTCACAACTTAACATATTTTTTTATGTTTAAAATTCTAAAATTTAAAATTTAGGACTGCCACGAATGAGAGGTAGACTTGATTACAAAACTTTATTCCGAAGATTCGCTCGACAAAGTACTATAAACGGTGTCAGTCATGCTGCATTAGCTGATAATCGACGTTGGAAAATTTTTTGGATTTGTGCATTTCTATTTTGTTTACTTGCAATGATTATTCAAGTTATGTTTTTATGTCGAAAATATTTCGAATATGCTAAAACTGTTGATCTCGATGTAAGTTTTATTTTTAATTCTAAAAAAATTCTTAAATTTCAGCTCAAATTTGAAAACGCTCCATTTCCTTCAGTAACCCTTTGTAATCTAAATCCTTACAAAGCTAGTGCCATATCCAACGATCCCGAAACTAGAGCTACCGTAATTCCTTATTTCCTTTTTTTTTAAAAAGTTAAATTTTAGATGGAAGCATTTGAGAGTATTATAAAATCTTCTGGACAACACTACGGAACAGCCGCGGTTCTTGCATCTAAAGCAAAATCAGGTTCGTTATTTACTAAAAATAATTCATTTATACTTAATAAAATTTAACATATTATTTTCAAAGTCCAAATTTTCCAAAACAGCTGTTCTTGTTAAGTCAAATTAATTTGTCTAGATTAAAGACAAATTGACACCGCACTTTTTACCTTTGGATGAAAATCGATTTTATCCTTTAGCTCAAGCAGTCAGATAAAAACATATCGTCCAAGACTCATTCCTATTGACAGCTTGAGATTTTTTTACACTATCTTTTAAGCCATAGGGATCAATCAAAAATTAGACTCAAAATGATCAAAATTTCGAACTTTGGACGCAAGAAAGAAAATAACCAAAAGTCCAAAAATCCGCAATTTTGAAAAATAGTCATTATTCTACAACATATAAAAAAGTACAAAAACAACTAAAATTATTTCTGTAAATTTACAAAATTACCGTAACATTACTAATAACTGTTCTTCAAGTACAAAAATACATAGCTAAAAGTCCAAAAATCACTTTTGCAAATTTACAAAATTACTGTATAATTGCTAATCCTTCTGATCAGAAAAAAACTAATTTTAAACATCTTAATGTTTAAAGATCACCATTCCAACAAAACCCATTAAATCAACCTTAATCTATTCATTTAGGTTCTCGAACAAAACGTCAACTTAGTAACGAGTCAAAACAAAGACGATATCATCAAGTTTATGCTCAATGTTATTGTGAAATTAATCGCTTATCGGGTGAACGCAAAAAAGGAAGTTGTTTTGCTGCACATAGAGGAAAAATCTCGCTATCATTCACTGACAGTAATCTACATAATTTCCATCCAAGCAAATGTTTATGTCAACTAGATTCTGTTTCAAGAAGTTTATGGCCATGTTTCCCATACAATACTTGGAAAGAAAGAATGTGCAGTGAATGTCGAGCTGAATTGGGTCATTGTCCTATGAGATTTTACAATGGATCACAAAATAATCCTAAAGTCCATAACGAAATGGATATTTGTCTATGTCATAATGAATACAACCATTGTATTGCTAATAACCAAAATGGAGAAATCCCTGAAATAATACCTAGTGACAATATTGAAGACGATAATTTCATCAAAAAATTAGAAACAACAACAGTTAAAAATTCTTTTAAAAAAGCAACAACTACCACAACCCAAGCCCCTGAAATCATGCAAGCCATGGGTTTTGAGGTAATAATTATTCCCAACTACTTTTCGAATTTAAATACTTTTACAATTATTTCTAACCTTTTTAAACGTAATTATCGTTATAGTTCAAGTATTTTTAATCATAATTACGTCTAAATTCAAGTAATTTTAATTGTAACTTTTGTAAACTAATTTTTAGAATTTAAATATTTTTAAAATTATTTTCCTAGCTTAAGTATTTCCAATCATGATTTTTAAATTTTTCCAGGAATTAAAAGACGAGATTGCCATCAGTACTCAAGCTAAACAAAATCTCATGTTTACTGTAGGTGAAAAAAAATTAAAAGACCGAATTTCTCTATCACAAACAAAAGATGAATTGATTTTAAAATGTTCTTTTAACCAACATGACTGCAATATTAAAAATGATTTCAAACTTCATTATGATCAAACCTATGGAAACTGTTACACTTTCAACTGGGATCGAAAAAAAGCCGTTACCGCTCATAGAGCAGGCGCAAATTACGGTCAGTTAACTTTTTTAAAATAAAAAAAACCAAAAAATAATTTTTAGGCTTACGTGTTCTACTTTACGCAAATGTTAGCGAATATCTACCAACATCAGAATCAGTCGGATTCAGAATTACAGTACACGACAAATGGGCTATGCCATTTCCCGACGCCTTCGGATATTCTGCTCCTACAGGATTTATGAGTTCATTTGGTGTCAGAATGGTAGGTCATTATTAAAATTTAAAATTCATAAAAACCAAAAAATATAAGAATTTTAAAACTACAATATCTAAGAATTCCAAAAAATCCAAAAACTTAAAAACTACAAAATTTAAGAATTTTAAAAATAAAAAATTCTAAAAATTCTAATTTTCAGAAACAATTTAATAGAATTTCTCCTCCTCATGGCCGATGTTTAGATGGTGGAGAAGATGACGAAGGTTACGTTTACAAAGGTTTCAATTATTCAGTTGAAGGTTGTCATCGATCATGTACTCAACGAGAAGTAATCCGACAATGTGGTTGTGCAGATCCAATGTATCCTATTCTCGGAAAAGCAAAAGCTTGTAGTGTTAGTGATCCCGTAGCTCGCGAATGTCTCAGAAATACTACACAACATTTAGGAAGACTCATTGCTGAAGGAAGTATACCCAATTGTACATGTCATCAACCATGTAAAGAAACAGCTTATGCTGTATCATATTCTGCTGCTAGATGGCCTTCAGGAACAACAAAATTAATGGAATGTGAAGTCACTGATGATCTCTGTATGGAAAAATATCGAAAAAACGCAGCTATGATTCAAGTTTTTTATGAAGAACTCAATTACGAAACAATGACTGAATCCCCTGCTTATGGACTTTCAAGTTTAATGGCAGATCTAGGTGGTGTTACTGGATTATGGATCGGATTATCTGTCGTATCATTGATGGAAATTTTCGTTCTTATAGTATATTGCTGCGATGCTTATGTAACTAATCTAAAAGCTCCATCGTAAGTCCCATTTTCTAAAACAACTGTAGAAACTTATTTCCAAACGAGTATCAAGGTATTAATCACGATTTTCCGTACATCTACTAATAATTCGATATACGAAAATCAACCACAGATGATCTATAGAGAATTCCCAATCATATCAGAGTTCATAAGATGCAAAACCTATCTAGGAAGAACATAATTTTAAAAATTAATTACAAAACAGTATACAATTACGAAATAATCATCAAGAAAACCTAAATTTTAAACAACTATAATTTCTAAATTTCTAACAACCTCCAAACCAATTTCACTAAAAAATTTCATATAGAATTTCTTACAATAATCAATTACAAAGTAATTTTAATACAAAATCAAAATTTCAAGTTATCTTCCAAAAATTTCCTAAAATTACATTTCTAATATCTAAAATAATTTCAGACAGGGTTCTCAACTATTTGGAATCAATCAGGAACCTATCAAAAAACGTTCTATTAGTAGTTCTCTCGCCAGTAGACCTACTCGAAGAAAAACATCTTCAAAGTCAACTTCAAAGCATTCAATTGTTGACGAAATAGAACCAACCAAAAGTTCTCTTCCTCCCGTTAGTGAAAAAGGAGACTCCACCGATTCCGATTCAATCCCTAATCGAAAAACTTCAAGTCCCTATTTGCCCCCAGGAGCAGAATTGCCTTGTGTATGTCTCTACGACAAAGACGGAAGAATCCTAAAAATGAAAGCCCTATGTCCAGAACATGGTTATATGGTCAGAAGAGGAACTGGATTCAGTTGCAGCGACGAAGAAGACGACGGAGAAGCATTCGATAATTATGCCAATAGTCAACTAGAAGGAGATTGGGAGGACTAATTTTTGTTAATTTCTACGGGTTTTTAGTTCAAATAAAAAATTACAAAAAAACTTAGCAACTATATGAAAAATCGAGCAATTGAAATTATATAAAAAAGTTGAAATTATGTTGAAAAACTTTTAAATTATATAAAACCAAAACCAACCGCTGTCATTTCTTCGAAAAGATTAATTCCGACAGCTTGACTCGGAAGTAAATGAAGTCCATCAGTTTTCATGAGATAAAGATTAACAATAACTCCTTGGTAATCTCTCATCCAAAGCAGTTTCCCTGAATCTCTATCAAAAGTTGCAATTTTTCCATCGTTTGTAAAGTGTTGTAATGGATAGCCAGATTCTGCCGGAAGCAAGTGACTCGAATAATCTATAAAAGTTGCGTTCCATTGTCTGTCCTTGTTTTTTGTGTCCAGAACTGAGAGCTTGTATTCCGTCTTGCCTATGAAAACTGTCTCAGGATGAGAAATAGGACAAAAACTATTGGCTGCCGGAGGAGGGAGGGTTTCCATCCGTGATCCTGTTTCGGGATTGATCGATATCCAGACGTCTTTCTTCGATCCTGAAGGTTGTCCATATATGAAAAACCAAAAATTAGTCAATCTTACCAGCGTAGAAAATCCCGTCGGTAGTTCTACTCGGAGAAGCTTTGACGAGCTGAGGAATGGTGAAAGGCAGTTTCCCGAGACCTCCATCTTCAAGAACGTATAACTGTCCGTCTCGAGGGCTCGGCAAGAAGACAAATCCCGTTTGTAGTTCCCTCGACGAATGGACCACCGGATCTGAACAGACATATTAGAATTATCAATAAATTTCAGGAAATTAAAAATTCATGTATTAATTCCCCATACTACCACTGAATCTATGAGAAAATAAAAACCTATATGTTAATATCTAGCATTACTAGTAAACAAGGGGATAAATAAAGGTTCATATGTTAATTTTCGAAATTATTAATAAATTAATGAAGAAATAAAAGTTCCTATATCAGTTTTCAAAATTAATACAAAATCAAGAAAGAAAACAAAAGTTCATATATAGACTTTCGATATTATTACTAAATCAACGGAAAAATGCAGTTTTGAGTGCTAAGTTTCAATATTGCTAGTGAATTTTAAAAATTAAAATTGATATATTAATTTTCAGTATTTCCAACAAATCAAGCAACCAACCTTCTTTAAACTTCCACTTTAATGCGCCAGATTGGACATCAACGGCAGTGAGGAAGCCGTCGATGGTCGAAACCAACAGAAGTCCGTTGTCGGGTAGCGAAGTTGTGGTTGTTGCTGCTGATTCCTAAATACAGATTCATATATTAATTTCTCATTAGAAAATAAAACAACTTTGAAGGAAAATAACAACGAAAAATTAACAATTTTAAAAATTATGTGCAGTTCAGTATCGATCCATGTGACAACCGCGATTCAAACTCCACGTTCATATATCGAAATTTGAATGAACTTACAATTGCATCTGCTCTGGATACATTGGCAAAAACAGCAAGAACAAGAGTGCTGAAAACGACGGCAACAGCGGCAATCTTCATGTCCTGGAGCCGATATCCGGGAGCATTGCAGATTCACTCCAATCCCGTACTGATCCTACAATAGAACTTTCTAGAATGTCCTTAGGTTCTGGAAGTCCTTTTTTAGTTAGTACACGTCAATTAGGGTCACAAAGAAAATAAATAAACAAAGGTTGAAGATAATAGTGATTCAAAAACAGTTGTATTCTTTTACACGTTGGATTGTCGGGTGCAGAGTGCGTGCACGAACCAGACTCTCGGATGGACGTTTCCTGATTTTCATTTTCCATATATGGCTTTCCGACTTTGCGACAATTACCCTCTTATCGCCGTTGTTCTCCTGGGGGTTTTTGTCCCCTGTGGCAGTTTTTTAATTTTGTGATTTCGTAATTTTGTGATTTTGAGTTTTTTCGTTCTCAGATCGGTAATTTTAAAAAACGAATTAGCCTAAAATATTCATCTAGATCAAAAAGAAATTTAAAAATCAAAAATGGAATATCCGGTAATTTCTTTTTAGAGAAATTCATTCCCCTATGACACTTGCTCCTTCAGGGGCTTTTACCCTCCATGCCAGTTTTCTTTTAATTTCTTAATTTTGAGTTTTTTCGTTCTTAGACCTATAATTTAAAAAATGAATTAGTCTGAAATATTAATTTAGATCAAAAATGGACTATACTGTAATTTCTTTCTAAAAACTTTTACTTCTCTGATTTCGCAATGCTGAACTCATTTTTCCTTCGTGTTGAGATCAGTGTTTTTGGTCCTTGAACGAATTCAGCATGTCAGTTAAGTAACTAAGAAATTACTTTAAAGAAAGAATTTCGAAATTAGTGCAAATTGGAGGGGATCAAATTCCTCAGGGGAACAATTGTAGAAGATTAATTGCCACAGGGAACCAAATTCCTCAAAGGATCAATTTTTATAAAAGAAACAATTGCCGCAGAGAACCAAACTCCCCCAGGAAACAGCTATCCTACTGTCGTTTTGTGTTCTTGATTTATTTTTTAATTTATATTTTTTCAATTTTGTTTATAAAAAACTACGAAAACAGATTAAAAAAACATAATTGCAAATTGTAAAATCTAAAAGAAAAAAATCTATATTTTATATTATTTTACAAATTTTTAAAAAATCAGGGAAATTTTTTGGGATTAATTTATTTCTTTTGTTATTTAAGGAAGTAGAATAAAAAATTGGAATTTTATTGTTTTAAAATATTTTTTAAAATTGTACATTATTGTATATTTAATTGCGAAAATTAAATGAATAAAACTGTTTTATTTTGATCTCGCCATTGGTGACTATCATTTCTGAATGTTTTTTTTCGGTTTTTACATTAAATGATGAAAGATACACGATTTATTTCAGAAGGAAAATATTCGAAAAAATTTTAAATAAATTATAGTTAACTTCGATCAGTCAATCAAGACTGTAAGGAACAGTCACAGAGAGAAGAATGAGGTTCGTCGAGAAAATTTCAAGACTACCAGGAAACCGTCACCCAAGGATAACAATGAGCTGGATCCCACAAGGAAGAAAGAAGAAGACCAAGGAGAACATAGAGATCAACTCTCCAAGAAAATGTACGTTTGTTGCTCATAAGTGCTTGCACAATAGGAAATAAATAAAAAATGAATTTAAAAAAATAACTCCGATCTCGACGTGGATCATGATCTCGCTGGTTCTGCTGCTGTTTTTGAATGATTTTTATATTTATGTATGAAATTGAGGAAATATAAACTTCATTTTAGAAATTTGTCAGATGGGAAATAATAAATTTAGATGAAATATATTATGTTCAACTTTGATCTCGACACGGACGATGACTCAGATTCTGTTCGGATCATCTAGAGGATTCCTTGGGTTCTATGTCAACTGTCTTGGTAATTCCTTGGAATTTATACAAAGCATTCGAACGATGTTTTAGATTTTATAGAACCTGTTTAGACGATACATTTGGTTTTGTATAATCCGTTTAGACGATGTGTCTAGTTTTATATCAGTCGTTTGGACGAAACTTTGGGTTTCGTGTGACTCGTCTAAAAGACATCTCTAGTTTCGTCAAACTCATCTGGATGATGCTTTGAATTCCATGTAGATCGTCTGAATAATATTTCATAGCTTGTATACGATGTTCAGATATCTTGGATTTTGTATAAATCATTTAGATAATGTTTTTAGTTCTGTGTAGATGACGATTTAGATATTCTATAAGGTGTTCAGATATTTTAGATTCTATGTAAATCATCTAGATAGCGTCTCAGGCTTTGCATAGGTGATCTGGATCATGATTTAGATATTCTATAAGGTGTTCAGATGTCTTGGATTTTGTATAAATCATTTAAACAATGTTTTTAGTTTTGTGTAGATGATCTGGATCATGATTTAGATATTCTATAATTTGTCCAGATGTCTTGGATTTTGTATAAATCATTTAAATAATGTCTTAGATTCTATGTGGATTGTCTGGGCAGTGCTTCAGACACTATATAAACCATCTGAACGATGCTTTAAGGTTTGTGTAGATAACCTAAACGATGCTTCAAATTTTATGTAAAGCATTAAAGACCTTAAACTCCGTGTTTTCAGCGGAATCGCAATTGGCCATTACTCCATAACTTATGGCTCGATAATTCGAAAGTAATCAATAACCTCTTTCTTGACCGATCAGCAGCTGCCCCGGGTCAAATGAAAGGGTTTCCGGTCAATTGTCCACTTGTTCTCACTTTTTTCATCGCCGATCAATCGCCACTTGCAAACAACCGCAAAAGATAAAAATCTCCTTCGAAATCCGTTAAACCCGATTAAAATCCGACTTTTCCCCTGAGGGAATATAGAACGGATCATAGATAAATCATCTTTTTCCATTTTCGCTATTCTTTCTTAGTTTCAATTTTCGTGACCACAAGTGACCTTGGATCGAGACTAATGATATCGGGCCTTGGGTGGATATCCATTCGTGATCGGTTATTTGTGTAATTCAAATGTATAAAAAGTTTTACCGAAATAGAATCCAGGGGATGGCTGCCGGCTGCAGCACTTCGACTTTCACTCCCCCAGGGTCCGTCTTCCAGAACCCCCCCGAGCACGTCCTCGACTGGGCAGGGGAAGTCAAGGAGTCCGTCACTGCCGAAGTCGCTATACTGCATGCCAAGTCGACGTTGACGATGAGTCAATGGAATTGCCATTGCAAGAAGATTACGTGTATTAAAATACGGTAAGTCCGCATTACTTATAAAATTGGATAGTGACTGAGGAACAGAATTCGTTGTTATTATTTTTGAAAGCCAGTGTCCCAAAGACAATAGTGTTATTTTTTGAAATTTTCAACGGGGTAATTATTTTGGTCATCAAAACAGGAAAAACTGGTCGAGTGAGAGTGAGTCGATGCCGCTAGGGGTCAAACCACGGTGAAAACACGCCATCCCGTCCGATCTGGCAAGTTAAGCGCCGTAGGGCTTGATTAGTACTTGGATCGGAGACGTCCTGGGAATCTCGAGTGCTCTTAGTTTTTTCGATTTTTTCTAAATATTAAAAATATTAGAACACAGATCAGGGAGCGACGATAACTACCTCTCAGAGGTAATCGAGACATTTATTTCCACTTTTTTTAACTCTCTAATTTCACCTGCAAAAAACCAAAAAGTGGTCGAATTGGAAATGTCTGGGAATCTCGAGTGTTCCTAGTTTTTTTTATTTTTTCCAAATACTAAAAATATTAGAAGACAGATCAGGAAGCGACGATAATCACCTCTGAAAAGTAATAAATGAATACCAATTTCGCGCGTTTTTTTGAACTTTTTTTATAAAAAATTTAGACAACAACAGAACCAACAGTTTTGTCCTTCAACAAGAACAAGTATGAGCACGGCTTCATCCACGACCTCTTCTCCAGTTATCAACAAAAATCGAAAGTACATCGCCAGACTTACGTCATCACATGGTTCTCCTCATTGTTCCCCGACGATGAGGAGAATTAGTCAGTCCATAGCTGTCAGAGAAGCGTCTCCTTTGCCTTCGGTCACTCTGAGATCTCCTTCGACGAACAGAAGACAGAGAAGACATCTGGCCAGTTATTCTCAGTACTTGACTGGACATCCGAATCTTCCTTCTTATGCCAGAGTTGCTGACTCGTTGGATCACGTTTTGAGGATTTGCAGCAGATTAAGGGAGTTGTTGATGTTGGAAATCGGGGAATTAGACAAGGAGGAGACTAAGGAGGAGATAATCAACAAAGCTAAGGCCTTGGTTTACGTGCTCCAGAGATCCGCCTATGCTTTTCATCTCTTCGACAAGGTAAGTGGATTTGAAAAATCCAATTAATTCTGAATTTATAAATCAAATTATTTTATATTTTTCGAAAGAGAAGTTCGGAATCCAAATTTTTCGATAAATAATTTTCGAAAAAATTAAATATTTAAAACTTCATATATCAAAAACGAAATTTAATCCATCATATATCCTTTGAAGTGGATATTCAAAGAATCATGATGCTACAGTAACTTCTGTAGACGGCGAAGAAACAGCGAACAACTTTATCTCTTCCATACTGGCCGAAACCAGATGGCGTACTACTTTTACAAAGTTTATAAATTGCAAAACTTTTGAAAATTTCATAATAATTAATAACTTAACAACTCAGAACTAAATTTAAATATTTTCTTCGCGCGTCTTTTCTCTTTCGTTGTGGGACCTTTCCTGGTCAGGTCTTCCTTTTTTGCGTGGGTGTGGAATACGCATTTTGGTTTTTCCTGTCTTCGGACTGTACAACAGTTGTCCCACAGCGACATTTGCTCCTTGTTTTTCTCCTCTTCGATTATCATTGATTTCGAAATTCTTTCTAAAATAATTTTTCTTACTTAATTGGGATATTAAGTTAATTTGAATATAAGAAACTAATATAAAAATGAGATAAATCTTAAAAAATAAAGGGAGCAAATGTTTTACAGCACCTCAGTGACATTTTTTCCACTTTTCAATTTTAACTGATTTCGAAATTCTTTTTAAATTACCTTTTTCTTACTTAATTGGGACATTAAGTTAATTTAATTATAAAAAACTAATATAAAAATAAGATAAATCTTGAAAAATAAAGGGGAGCAAATGTCGCCGGGGACAACTGTCGTACAGCCGCTCTTCGTTAATGTTATGTTTTCTCTTTTGACACTTTTAAAAATAAGTTATTCTGTGAACACTAAAAAAATCCTTTTTTGCAGACTTACAGCGACAATTCTGGCCTTCTGGAGTGTCTTGAAAACATCTCCCAAATCGAAAGTTCGGAAGACCTTCCTCAAGTCACCAAAGCTTTCATCGACATCGTCAAAAAATTAATCGAAGAAACCGTTCATCTGAATTGCTGGGTACTTCTGATTTGGATCACTTTTAAAAATGTTTTTTTTCAGATAATAATCCACTATTTGGATGACTGTGATCCCAACGATTGTCTTCTTCCTGTTAGTCTTAATCACCTGATCCACCTGCTTTTGTTCGAAAGCGAACCTTGTCTGGAAGTCATCCAATCCAACACAATGCAGAATCTACTGGCCATCTGCGAGATGCCCGTGACTCCGACGTCGACGGTCCAGCTGCTGCTCCGGGCTGTTGCTGTTCTTTGTGGAGTCAGGGCCGCATGTATCCAGTTGCTATCCGTAAGAGGATTTTTAAATACCATACTATTACAAAAACCAAAAAAACCAATATTGCGAAATTACCTCAAAACAAAGTTTACACAAAAAATAGACACATGATATACAATGTGTAGTTACATTAAACGATTCTAATGTATCAGATACATCAGAGCCATTTTTGTAGTCTCAGATATGTGTCTTAATACAGTACCAGAGACAGATTTTAGTATATACACAAAAACGGGTGAATATTACACAATGTATAGACATATTACACAGCATAAATAGCTCTGATATATCGATATATCGATACATTGAATATAATGCATCTGACACATCAGAGTTGTTTTAGTCTTAAATATGTGTCTTAATACAGTACCAGAAATAGATCTTAATATACACATAAAGACCAGTATATGATACACAATAGATGACTATATTGAAACGATTCTGATGTATCAGATGCATTATATTCAATGTATCGATATATTAAATTGATATCAATGCATTGAATATAATGCATCTGACACATTAGAGTCCTTTTAATCTACTTTTCGTGTGTAGAATCATCAGTTTCGAAAGTTCCTATTGGATTCTGGAATGTTAAAAGTCCACTGAATTCTGGAAGATTCTAGAAATCTTAATAGAGAGGATCAAAGACAACAATATTGGGAAATTACTTCGAAACTAATTTCTAGAGCTTTGTAAAATCACCAGTTTCGGATCATTTCGGAGATTTCCATTAGATTCTGGAGGATTCTAGAAGCTCCTAAAAGATTTTAGAAATCTTAGTAAAAAAATTATCTTTGTTGTGGTATTTTACCGACACGGATTTTTAGAAGTAAAAGTAACTTAAATTTTGGTTTCTTGATGAGTGTTTCGTAATCGCACAGAATTTCGAATTTTTAGCTACCTTTCCTAGGAAATTCTGGATTGAAAAACAAAATACATAATCCTCTATCCATTTGCTAGGATCAATTTTGTGTATCAAACTATTAATAAATAACTAAGTAATCATAAATGTCTGTTAAAATTACACACAAAAAAAGCATAACTTTTGGCTCAGTAACAAATGCAAATCGTCACTATTATGTTTTATTTTTCGTCATTATTATTCTTTATTTTTCATCACTATTACGTTTTATTTTTCGTCACTATTACGTTTTATTTTTTGTCACTATTATGTTTTATTTTTCGTCACTATTATTCTTTAATTTTCGTTACAAAAGTTAAATATTCATAAAAAATACCACAATTGTGTCACATTTTTGTTACATTTCGCAATTGTTACGGAACCAAGAGTTACGTTTTTTTGTGTGTAGGAATAAGAAGAATACTACAAATTTTTACTTAAAAAATAAGGTACACACAAACAATGTACAAAAAAGCGTAACTTTTGGTCCCGTAATAATTGCAAAACGTAACAAAAATGTGACACAATCGTCATTTTTCATGGATATTTAACATTTGTAACGAAAAATAAAACATAATAGTGACGAAAAATAAAACGTAATAGTGACGAAAAATAAAATATAATAGTGACGATTTGCATTTGTTACTGAGCCGAAAGTTATGCTTTTTTGTGTGTATATCCTGGACAACAGACGACCTAAAGTCATTCTTGTCCTACAGTATTCTACACTCCTTGATATTCAGGCTATCTCTTCATAACTTCTTTTTCTATTATAGTTTCTGTTGCAACACTACCCTTACAGTAATCTCCCGAAGAAGAATTTGTTTTTAAGAATAATTTCTAGCTTGGCGGATTTTCTCTAATCCTGGATTACTTCCTTCATTCTTTGGTCGAGTGTTCCATCGAAGCCGCTGGGGTTCTTTGTCAGCTGACCAGACCTAACTATGGGTTGATTGAATTGGGTAAAAACGGACCTCTAATTGTGGACCGTCTACTGTATCTCGTGGACCAGCATTGTCACAATTCAGATTCCCTTCTCTTCTGTCTCAACGTCCTCGCCAACATTGCTTCCGGGATAAATTCCGACGATTCAGAAGTTGCCAGTTCCATGTTCGAACAATCCAATGCAATCAAAAGAATTCTAAAAATCATCAACAAACCCGGAATACGTTCAATTTTCGTAGATGAACAATTACTGTCAATCTTGCTTCATTTCCCAGATTCCGTTCCTCAAACAAATGCTCTTCCTTTTCTCTTCTCCATCATCAACCAAGACGACAAAGGAATCCACATTCAACGCCTTAGGCAAAAAGCCAAACTTTGTCTAAGACTCATTGGATCAAGTAGCGAAGAAGAAGAAACATTCCGTAAGTCCCCTCGTTGACTTCTAAAACCATTTTCTCCATTACAGTACCCATAAAAATCCGTTCATCTTCCTCGAGTTCAGCAGGGTTCCACTCCAGCCCCACTAGTGTCCAAGAATCATCTACCTCGTGAAACTAAATTAAATCTGACTTCACTTTTAATTTTAATCCAGGGTTATTGTATTCCACAAATTATTTTACTCAAAATTGATAAAGTAATCATTTCACAAGTATATCCACCATGTATCCTTCTCAATGACAAGCTCTCGAATCTCCTCCTCTTCTGGCAATATCTTCAATCTCCTTAGCCACTTCATCACTAAGCTTGTATTCTTCCTTCAGCTGCTTCAGGACCTCAAAGTTGTCATACCCAGCCATGAACGCGTTAACTTTCGCAGCCAGAGGGGAATCCACGACTTCTTTGTCGTTCAATTTCAAAGCATTGAAGACTTTTGGTTGAGATCTGAACCAGTACTTTTGATGATAGTCTTCAGCTTGATAAAAATGATCCAACTTCTCCACATATGTCTCAATGGATGGTTTCGCTGCTTTGACCTTCTCGAAGGAAGCTTCAGCCAGAGCCTTCTGTTCATCATCTAGATAAAGAATAGCCGATCTGTACTGTTTCTTCCGATGCAAAGTCGGGTCATGATGACTCCAGAAGAAGTCCAAAAGAGATTGGTAGGAAATTTTAGAATCGTCAAAAGTGGCTTCAATCACCTCTGAAACCGATTAAATCACTATTATAAAAAATTAGAAACAGAATTATCTCGATCAGAATTTTGGAAATTTTTTACAAACTATATTAGTCCATGTGACAAAGTTCATTTGACGTAATAATTATTTCGTAATCAATTTTGTGGAACTGCCAGTCCTAGATGGATTTACAACCTTCTGAATCAAGGTCCAAAATCCTCCGTCCACCTTCTAAGATTACTAATTACCTTAAACTCTTAATAAATATCCAAAAATTCACAACTAATCTCAAACTATCTTATCGAAAACAAGTTCATTTTTATAATTAAGAAATTACCTGTATAATCTTGAATATTCTGGTAATTCGGATTCGGGGCTTTTCCTCCAGCATATCCAACTCTTGTTTTCACGACTCCATCCACCTTCGCTAGGGCTGATTCTCCCCAAAAACACTGCAATCCGAAGACGGCTTTCTGAAGCGGCATTGTAGTAGTGAATCTGAAACAACCGAATGATGACAACTTCATTCCCTATAAATACAAACAAAGAACCATAAAAAAAATCAAAGATATTTCCAGTGATTGACAACACCCAACAATGATATCATGATGCAAAAAAAGATAAAATTTTCATCAAACTCAACAAAAAATAACTTTCTTGATCCGTACTAGTTGTTATATTCGAAAGTTTTTAGCATTTCTTCTTCTAATGGGTGTAATTTTCCGGGGATAATAAGACAGTGGAGAGGGGGACCCATATCGACCGAGGTCATCTCCTTGAGAGAACACGAGACAATCTGAAAAAAGGAAAATTGGTCGGAATCAATAAAGTAAAAAATGACCATTTGATTTTCCCATCCGACTCTTGCCAGACCAACGACCAGTGAATCTTCATTGAGACCAACGTTAGAGTTGGTTGCTTTTCTTCTTTCAATGATCTTCAGAAGTTGCTCAGCAGCTTCTGCACAAGTTTGATATCTTGGAGGTTCGTAAATCTTGTTTCCTCTGGAAGATAAATGTGAAAATTAAGTAAAAAGTAAAAAAAACTTACTTCATCAAGTTCTCCACTGTTTGTTCCTTGACTTTGATATCTGGAAAGAGAACATACAGAGGGGTAAAAGGGTAGATATATGAGTATATTGATATACAGATATATATGTACGTAGATATGTAGGTATATATACAGCTGTACGTGTATATGCATGCATATGAACATACACATACACGTAAACACAGGCATATATGGATACATGCATATATGTATGAATATATGCGGGTACACGTGTACATACATATCCGGGAACAAGTAGTTTTGCAAAAATGCTTACCTAACAAACATAAAGTGTGTAATCCTCTTTCGTGATTGTTGATGATCTTGTCGAAGTAACTATCAGGCTCCCAAGTATCAGTCCACATGACTATGGAGACGGTTTCGCCGAAAGAATAAAGCTGAAGTCCGCAACATCCGACGGCATTCATGATAGAAGCATTGTGGACGATATTGATCTTGATATTCCTTTGTTTAGCCCGGAGAACGAGATCTGCGTGAGTAGTGGCTCCAAATGGATCTCCAACGACCAGAACGGCGATGTCGTCCTCGGAAGCCTCGTCCAGGACTTGATCTAAAAATTCATATATGAAAATCCGGAAATTTACCGTAAAATTTCACCAGCAAGCTGTTCAACCATTTCTCTATCGGCTTCAATGACAGCTTGACCGAAAGCGTTGTTGAGTTCTGTTCTGTCAAGACCGTAGGAAAGAATACTCGTGTACATCTCCAGATAGATCTTTTTGCACTTCTTGGCGGTCTCCAATCCACGAACAGTGATGTCCTTTATGTCGCCCAGACCAAGGCCAATCAGATGAAGAACCATTTTTACGCAAAAAAAGAAAAAATAAAAAAATATGAAATTTTGGAAATTCGAAGAAAAACCAAAAATTCAACCAACTACTCTCACAACGAAAAAATTCGAAAAGCTTCATTTTCTATATTTTTTTTTAAAATTATTTTTAACTTTTAAAACCTTCTTTTTTGTTTATTTATTTTCAAGCTGGAATATTGAAGGTTTCAAGATTACAAATATCCCTTAAATATTATGTTATCAAAGAAAAAGTAAAAATTTAAAACACGTACTCTCGCAACGAAAAATTTGAAGGATTTCTTCAAACTTTTTTGGATTCATCTTCCTCGTGATTTGTAGTTTCTGGAATTGTTCTAACTTTTTATTTATCGTCGAAATGGGAGAACGAAAAGGTCAGAATCACTATTATCCGCCGGATTTTGATTACAAGAAACACAAGACCCTGAATGCCTACCATGGAGTCCACGCGTTACGTGAAAGAGGAAAAAAAGCCCATCTCGGAATCCTGACGATCCGGTAAGTTTTCATATATCGATTTGCCTCATATGGCTTCGTTACAGCTTCGAGATGCCTTTCAACGTCTGGTGTCTTGGCTGCGGGAACCACATAGGGATGGGGGTCAGGTACAATGCGGAAAAGAAGAAAGTCGGCAACTACTACACGACCCCGATATATGAATTCACCATGAAATGCGCTCTTTGTCCTCAGATATTCACTATCCGAACAGATCCAAAGGTAAGTGATTTTATTTTTACATAACCACGTCTTCAATAAGGTATTTTGGTCTTGGTCCTGATTTTTCGGACATCTACAAATACTTTCATATATGAAAATCGATCCTAGATAATGGATAGAGGGCTTTGATCATATGTATCACGTTCTAGAAAATTCTAAATCCATCTAGGAAGAATGCAGTTCCGAAAAATCGATTACGAAATAATCACTCTGCAAAAACTAAAATTTTAGGCCACTTTAATTTTTATAAATTTCTTTCGGGACAATTTCATTAAAAATTCAAACGATTTTTACGATAGTGTGACTGATCTTTTTAGAATTTCGACTATGAACTTGTCGATGGATGTAGAAGACAAGAAAAAAGATTCGATTCTGGAGAACTCGACAATGTAGCTCCTATCGACAGACAAGAAAGCTTAAAGCTAGATGCAGATCCTATGTACAAAAAAGAACACCAAAAAATAGATAAAACTAAACAAGAAGACATGGTCGGGACGATTGAGAAGCTCCAGATGATCCAAGAACGGCTCAGAGACGATTACGCCGCAAATTGCGTCTTGAGAAACCAATTCAGAACAGAAAAAAAACATTTACAAAGAGCCAAGGAATCTGACGACAAGTTGAAGGAAAAATTATCACTGGGAATCCCCCTTCAACCAGAAACCGAAGAAGACAGACTAATGGCCAAAAGAATGTTACTGTACAAAAACCTCGGAAGTAAGTTTTTATTTTTTCTAATTTTAATTTTTTAGTTTTTTTTTTACTTTCAATTCCCAAAATTGTGAAATTTTAAAAATGTTTTCTAATATTTTTTCTATTTTTAAAGTTTTCTCTAAATTCCCAAAATTGTGAAATTTTAAAAATATTTTCTAACATTTTTTGTAATTTTTAAAACTTATGATTTTTTAATTTTTAAGTTTTTTTTATTTTTAGATTTTATTTTTATTTAATATTATTGATTTTGCAGCTGGGAAGAAGTGCATTTTGCTGAATCAAGAGCCAGTAGATCCCAAAAAACGCCTAGAAAGGAAGTTGATCAAAACTGGAGCTGCGTTGTTTGATTCTAAAAACGGTCCGACGTTTGATTCTGAAAGAGGCAAAAACGCCAGAGCTGTGGCGACGTTGATAAAACAGAAAGATAAACAAGGATCGAGTTCCGGACTGGATAAAAGGAAATCCGACTCAGTAATCAAAACGGATGAAAGCGGTCCTAAACGGATCAAGATCGAAGTTGATTCGTCGACGAATTCAACGACAAAACCGAGCCAAAGAAATAATTTACTAGTAGATTACGGTACTGATAGTGACTAGTACCTGTCGTTGTTGTACATAGAAGAGGATTGAAACGGGTTCAAGAAAAAGTCGAAAAAAATCGGTAATTTTCCGGGTTTACTGCCCTCGTTATTTTTGAAAGTCTTATTTTTAAAGATTTTGAAGAATTTTGTTTTTTTTAATTTCGAGAATTTTGTTTTTGGACAATTTTAAAAATATCGGAAATTTTATTTCTGAATAATTTTAGCACTGAAAATTTGCTTTTTTTAAAACTGAAGAATTTTGAAAATTTTTTTTAGATAATTTTAAAAATGTTGGAAATTTCAGAAATTGGAGATTTATTTATTTTTAGTTACCAAGGTTCATTTGCCTCTGGGGATATTTAGTACCAACTAGCTGATTAGGAATTTTTTGGTTTTTCGGTTTTGCACAAGTTGATAGTTATTCTCGGGGATGAATTGGATCAACAACCATGTCTCAATAAATAGAGCTGGATTTTCGGTTTTAGTCAAGTTTTGGTTTTTCAGGACCTGTTTTCTGATATCTGACGATGGCCAGTGGTGAGGATTCTGGATACGTCCTTGTGTCCAGTGACGGACAGGAGTGCCCCGTGAGTGAGAAGGTCGTGAAGATGTCTCAAGTTCTTAAGGAACTTTGTGAACACTGTTCTGACAAGAAAATCCCCCTTCCGGATATAGATGGATCTGTTCTTGAGAAGGTAGTGGAATTTTGTAAGAAATACGAAAATGAATCTGAATATATCCCGCCGAAAGCCGGGGATCCGGACAATAAGATTCCATGTAGGTTTTTTAAATTAAGTTGTTTTTATTTTTGGATTTTTAGCGCATGATTCCTGGGACATGCAGTTCCTTTTCGTGGATCATGACTTTTTGTTGAAGATCATCAACGCGGCGAATTACCTCCACATTCCGAGACTCATCGACGCTTGTTGCTACAGATTGGCTTTGATGATCCAAGGCAGAGGAGTGGAGGAAATAAGAAGGATCTTCATGATCGAAAACGACTTCACTCCGGAAGAGGAAGAGAGGATGCGACGTGAGCACATTTGGTACGACTGTCCTCTTCCTCCTTATCCCAAATTTGCTCAGAACAATTGATTTCACGTGTCAAAAAAAGAATAAAAATTTGATGGCATTGGAAACGAGTTGGGGGTGTTTGTAGTGGGATAGTTTTAGAAGAAAATTCATATATGGGTTTTATCCTAATGTGATTGGTTGCGGGGTGTTAATTATGGAAAGTTGAAGTTGTATTGAGTTTTGAGTTTTAAAGTTTTGGAAATTCGCTTGGAGACTATTTTGGAGAAATTTATATATTGGATTTTACGGTATTTGATCGGTTATGAAATCGTATAGAGTCGTGAAGTAACACGAAATCAAATTTTTGGGTTGTTTTAGATACCTAAAAAAACTGGCAATTTCCTTCAAGACACTAAAAAGCTCATGGGTCATCTACTATTCGATCGATTACGAAATAATCACCATACAAAACTGAAATCTTAAATTACTCTAGATTTTTAAAATTCTGCGAAGACAATTGTGGAAAAATTCATATGGTTTTTGAACATTGTGATTTTTATTTTCAGAGGTTGTTATTAAAACTTAATTTTTACCGAAATTAGTCACTTGAAGAATCAGTGTCAGATTTGATCTTGTAGTCCGGATAATACTTGCCGAATTGGTACTTCATGTATTTCTTGACTTCGACCAGGATTCCGTCGCAGTTGATCATCACTGGTCTTTTGGACTCGTCGTAGCCGTATCTAGTCTGCATCTGGGGCACTGGCGGGGGTTCGTCGTCGGTGATTCCGCCGTCTTCAGTCTGGACACCACCGTACGTCCTATTGTACCATCTGGCGGTTTCCCGGTCGCAATGGGAGTACTCCGGATTGGCGATGTAACGTTCGCCTCCGACAGCGTAGGTCAGAAGCAACGGACTGGAATCCTTCATGTTGTACTGGGACAGTTTTTCCATCCTTTCGAAATGAGTCGAGGCCAGAGGTGTTTTCAGATTCCTGCCTAAAATCAATAGTGCTTTTAACACAGCAATTAAGCAATTCTTGTAGAAATTAAACGTTCCCCATATAAAAAGAAAGCAATTTTTGAGAAATTAAACATTTTTGATATAAAAGTAAAATAATTTTTTAAAATAAATTAAACATTTTCGATATAAAAATTAAGTCACTTTTCAGACAAATTAAACATTTTTGATATAAAAATTAAGTCACTTTTTAGACAGATTAAACATTTTCGATATAAAAACTCACCTCTAACCATGCCTGGAGGAATGTTGAGTTTAGAAATAATGGCTTCGGGTTCTGTTCTTTGTTGGACGGTGTACCGCTGACTAGGAGGATAATTATTGAGGTTAAGGAATCTGGATTGACTCCAGGAAGGCTTGTATCCATCACCAGGAGAAGCTAAAATTACACACTTTATATGGGAAATTAAGAATGAAAACCCACGTTTGTCAGGATCGCCGAAGGAAGTCGGGAAATTAACGTTTATCCAAGGACGAAACGCTTCGGATAACTCTTCCCTGGGCTTCAGTCCCGCTGGCTTCATCGTCGGTCATGGATTCAGATGAAGGCTTATTCTGAAGCTGATGGGAGATAAGTGAATTCAAAAACGACTGAAAGGAATCTGGAACAACTGTTAGTACTACAAACTCCGAAACGAACCGCTTGTTTATTACGAAATCAAACCGATCCGCGTTATTATTACGAAATCCAAGGTGATGCACCCGTGTTTTTGACGGAATCTGAGCGATTCGCGTGGGCGTCATGAACTCCGAAACGAATCGCTTGCTTATTACGAAATCGAAGCGACTTACGCATGTTTCGAAATCCAAAGCGATTTATATTAATGGCTTTCTCGTAAGGCTTGGACGATTCGCGTTGGTATTACAAAATCTAAAACGACTTGCGCTGATATGCTTCTTACGATATCTAAAATAATTCTCACTAATATTACGAAATCTGAGATAGTTCGCATTGATATTACGAAATCGAAGGACTTCGCGTTGGTTTTACAAAAATCAACGTGACTTACATCAATGTGCAGTCGTGTCCGAGTGGTTAAGGAGACAGATTAGAAACGTGGGTTCTCCCGGTCTGACTATCTGTTGGGCATTGCCCGCGTAGGTTCGAATCCTGCCGACTGCGGCACAGCTTTTTTGCCCATAACACCTTCGCTCCCTTGCGGGATTTAATTCCCTACTTGATTACTTTGATCTTTTTTAGATTGGTGTTTTCCATAGTCAAATGAGGTTAAAAATTCAGTCAAGTAATTGGGAAAACTAGAAATAATTTTGAAACCAGTGCGAGTCGAAAGGTTATATTTTTGGACATGAACAACGAAACTGAAAACAACAAGCTGCGAACAACAAAGGGAGACGAATTCCGGGGATTAAGCTAAGGGACGGGATACGAAACTATGAAATCCATCAACGAACACGATTCAGATATCTCCATAGAGAAAAAAACAGATGGACGAGCTATACACAAAATGGATACGTGATGTGTAATATATGAAACATTAAAGTGACTCTGATGTACAGGATACATTATATCCAACGTATCGACATCTTAAATTAATATCAATGTATCGTGTTTAGTGTATGGATATATTAAAACAGTTTTGATTTATCAGATATATTGTATTTAGTATATCGGTACGTTAATTAGGGTATCAGTATATTATTTTCAAAGTACTTTTCTTCGTGCATATATCTCACAGCAAGAAGACAATTACTAAGACTAAAATGACACTTTTATGGCTTTAGAATTTCAAACGATAGCAAGGAATACCTGTTGTGAACTTCTAAGAATTGAAAATCCGCTGTTTATGTATCAAATTTGGGTAATTAAACTTTATTAAAGACACGATATATGGATAAAGCTTTAGTTGTAACAAATATTAAAGGACAAACCCTCACTTTAGAGCGAGAAAAAGTGCCTTTCTTGAGTTATTACACTTGGCCCTGCTCGTCAATTGTATATTCTTTGCCTTGGAATCAATGATTGAAAAGAACGAAGAACATCATTGGGAAATAATGACAAAAACTGTGTTGAATACAGAAGCAAGTTACAGGATCTGTTACGTCACGAAGGCGGATACATTTGAGTCTCAAATGCCATTCTAACATTACAAAATCTCCATCAACTCGCCTAATATTTCGTAATCTATATAAATCACAATTTTTAATTTCTTTAATCCCACTTATTGTTGGATTTTTATGTAATTTCCAATTGAAGATTTTACTACGTTTATTTTTCTAAATAATTAGATAGATTACAATTTTATTCGCGTTTGACTTTATCTGACTTTGATGAGACAATCCAGTATACCAAGAGAATTAACTTTTTAACAGTCAAGTATAAAACCATGTTCAAAATGAAGCCAAGTGGGATCCAGATATCCAGGTTATACAGAGTGACGAAATCCAGATAAGCTCCGTGGAGATCCAGTTCCCCTCGATCTCCATAGACAGCTGCGTATTCCAAGAACTTCAGAAACCTCTCTTTCGGGCTGAAGGGATAGTTCTTCAGTTTATTCGAGAGGTATTTGGAATTCTCCATAAAACTGGACTCTGTGAGGATTCTCCGAAGACTTGAAGTTACGGTATCCTTGTTTATGTCCGGTCTAAGAAGCTCAAGTCCGATTTTTCTGTTCCTGACCAATGCTCCATTACCGTATTGGTCCTGGAAAAACGGGATAACCAACAGAGGAACTCCGGCGAAAGCGGCTTCATTGAGACTATTCAGTCCACCGTGGGTGATGAAGAGCTTCGTTTTCTCGTGATTGAGAATCGCGGTTTGAGGAACCCAGTCCATCAAATGGACGTTTTCAGGACAAGCCAGATTCTCCAAGGACCCTGGATATCTGAAGATAAATTGATATTCGGGAAACTCTTTAAAAGCTTCTAGAAAGGCGGATTTCATTTGAATCGGCATCTGAACAGGATTCACTATGGACCCGAAAGAAAACAAAACGACTCCTTTCTTGGAGGAATTGAAAATGGCTTTTGTCTTTTCATCCAAATCTCCGGGTTGATTCAAAGTTATTCCTCCTATTTGGACTATCTTGTTGGAAATCGGTCGTTGATGATCCAGATGAGGATGAGTGTTGACGAAGATGTAACTGACTCTCTTCGCAATTTCCCCTGCTGATGGAAAATCCTGCCCCAAGACAGATCGAACAGCATTGTCCTAAAAAACTTTTTTAATATTTAAAAAAATCAAAGAAATCACGAGATGATTTATCATCAAAAATCAATGAAAATTATCTTGGATCACTTAAAAACTTACGAGATCTTGGTCGAGTGGAGGGAAAATATAAAAATCAGAAACGAAACTGTAGTAGAGGTTTCTAATTCTGTCGAAATAGGAGTAGTAAGGGGTTGACGACAAAGGAGCCAGATTCACTAAAAAAGAAAAAATTATTTTAACATGTCAAAAACCAAGAATAAATTTCATTACGAAATTGTCTCGACGTGAATTTCTTGAAGATCCAAAATCTTCAGATTCGGAATTTAGTTTCAAAAGTTTTCAACAAATGCTGTAAGATTCCACTTTTTGGAAATTCTCATCAAATTTTAAAATATCTTTTTTGAAAGTTGGTAAAACGAGAACTCACAAGGAACATAGGATCTCGGAGCTGGGATCCCCAGGTTTTCACTGGTAAAATCAGGCAGAGGCATAGAAGAGGTTCCAATCAAAGTCTTGATTCCCAATTTGTAGTAAATGACGTAAGCGCAGTACTCTACTCCTTGAGTTATTCCGACGTCATAATTTTCTTTTCTCAAGGATTCCATGAACTCTGTATTGGATATCATTTCTAAAAATAAAAGATTAAATGTAATTTTTTTATAAAATTAATCCTGATATGAACAATTTTCAAAATTAAGTTCAGCATCACATATCTCACAGGGGAACTATATCTACTCGATATAGCCTTTTGAAATGAGATATATATCATTTTGTAGATCTTGAAATGGATATTCAAAATCTATATTTTATTTCTGCTGAATGCTCTTCTGGAATGATAATTTACAAAAACTACGAAATCTCAACACATTGACTTTTCTCACGTTTTCTGTTTTTTCTTTAAAAATCAACTGAATAATCATAATCAGCTCAAAACTCACACCTAACTCCAAAGAAATTACTCAAATCGTCATATTTAATACAGAAAACAAGTGTACCAAAAACAGAATCTAAACATCAAAGGAAATTCCTACTTTTCTTTGAAGTTAAGAAGTTTTATATTTTTTTCTTAATTGAAGTACCTCAGAAGAGCCATCAGCAGAGACAGATTCTGAATATACGTTTCAAAAGCTACAAAATAATGTGCACCTCATTTCAAAATGCCACTTTGTGTAAATGAACTTTGTCAGTTTAAATTTAATATTTGTAGAAAATTTTTAAAAATAAAGTTCGTATTATTTCGTGTCTAACAAATACGGGAAGATTGGAAAATCATCAAAAAATGGTGTTAAAATTAAGAAATTCAAAATTCCCTTCAAGATCAAAGTTGAACTACTAATCCTGTTTTTTTAAACTTTAGTTACAATAACTCTAGATCTTACCAAGACAGAATTGCGTGGTAACATTATTGAAAGCTTGAAAAACTTGAGCAATTATTCCATTAGGGGCGGGAATATCGAAAGGGTTATTGTAAAAAACAATTTTTTTGCCTTCATTGGGATGTGTACTGGTGACAACAAAGGTCTTCGACGCCTTGGTGGTTCCTGTAGAGTTGATGTGAGGGAGCCATTTAGGAACAAGAAGATGCTAAAATTAAAAAATATAATTTTTCTCGAGATTTAAGGAGATAAAGTCATACTATAATAAAAGTGATTTCAATACAAAGTTCTAGGGATCTTTAGAAACACCTTTTTAAAAGAAAATTATAATGATTTATTTTTTAAAACTTACTACTTCATGTCCAGCATCGACCAAAGTATCGACTAGAGCTCCATGGAATTGTATATGACTAAAAGTAAGAGCCGGTTGATTGAGCAATATCTTCAATCCATCTGCTCCAAAAAGAAATAAAACACTCAAAAACAATATTCCATTCATTTTGATTCTGATTTCTTCACCCAAGGAAATTTTTCTTATAAACAAAAAATATTTTTAGTCCTGTCTTCTTTGAGATAATTGCTCATCAGTATACTTTATTGATGGAAAAGTTAAGATATATTTCTTGAAAACAAAGATAAGGTCCAAAGTATAGTCTGCCTGGAACAAAGAAATTCCGTAATGATTTTCCATAGAATTTCGACCAAGAAGCAAATAATAATTTAATTACCTCTATTAGTTTATTTAAGAAGAAAGTTACGGTGAATGAACAAAATTAAACTTAATTCTTGATTGAAAAAGTGTTAAAAATCTCTGAGTAGATATAGATTGAAGGAAAATAGAATAGAATTTAAATAATCCAAAAACCCCCTTATAATAATTTTTAGCATTTTAGAATAAAAATTTTGTAGAATTTTTCAAGATCCAGTGAAAAACTATGGAATTGTGGAAGAGCTAACAACGGAACTATATTTACTCGAAGTAGCCTTTTGAAATTAGTAATAGCTGGTTTTGTAACTTATCAGAGACATGCTCAGAATCCTTATTTAATTTTTGCCGAGCGATGAAATGAAATGTGTGAAATCTTATATACTGTTGGGGAAAGCGAAGACATTCCCAGCGCGAAAATCCCTAAGGTAGAGGGACCCAAATGTATACCAATTTTGGAAACTGATACCAGAATTCAACAAGAAAAGACCGAATCGTCTTGAATTACCGTTAATTATTGTTTGTATTGCTTACTACTAGAATAAACTAAAGAGTTATCACTACTGCGAGCTTGTCTATTAAAGGAATACATCAAGTTCCTTTACAGATCTCTCCTTTTTTATTCGTCGAAGTTTAGCCACTCCATTTTGAAGACATTTTTTTAAATTTATTCAATTTTAATAATTCTTTTTTTGAAATTAAGCATATTTTTGTTTTGCACTATAACTGTCTAATTGGTTTTTCGAAAAAGTGATTAGAAGAACGAAGAAATTCAATTCTAATTTTAAAGATTTCCCAGATTATTTCACTTCAGAAGATCATTTTCCAAAATTAAAATACATATTTGGAATTTACAGTTGAAATATTACAAAATGATATATAATTCGTTCTAAAAGGCCACTTCGAGGAAATACACTTCCCTTGTAAGATGGATTAGTTATATCTCATGGTGAAAAAGCCGATAGACAACTAAAACAATATTTTAATGGTTTTAGAATCTCAAAAGATCATTATATCGCTAGTACAAAGAAACAGAAAAGACGACTGAAAAACAATGCAATAGCTCTTCATACATCTGAAAGAAGACTGAAGAATCTATTCTAATACGATAACGGATGAATCGGGTCTTCAAGTGTCACGTTATTAATAATGAACTCCGTTTCATTTCATCGAAGTTGATGATTAAAGTTCAAAGTTAAATTCGGATTTCCACACTAAGACACAATTTATAGGTCATGTTTTAATTTGAATAAAGTATTTTAGGTAAGACAGATATTTGATATGAAAACAACCTACGAATGTCACTTTGATATCAATATTTGACGGTCAACTTTGATAAAACAGACTATTGGAATAACTGACGCTAATATTATGAAATTTAGACCAATTTACAGTGTATTTTGCGATCTCAATAAAATCTAAATGTTCATCGAGACCTATGTTGAGTGTCTGAAGCCGATGACATTCAAGAATGCCAGATGGGAGGACGGAGGAAATCAGTAGCGGGAGTGTGATGGTCTTATCTCTGCATTGGATGCGTACGTGTTATTTTCCCTTGGATGGCAAACGTTAGTCATTTGCAGCGATCAGACGAACAAAGTGCATGATAGGCCTTGGTGATCTAATGGTGCATTAATTGTCCGGTGTTGTGATGGTGTATTGCGATCCAATATTAATTTCAAGCAATAAAGTGATTCCATTGACAACCATTGGGATGCAGACGGTTGTGCCTTCAGCATTGTTAAGCATGTTTCTTGAAAATGATGAACCACCTACCGTTGAATTGCTGTTTGGAGCTGAACTTGCAAGTTGAAGCGATATAATCATATTATTGGCATTAGATGTAAATACTCCTGATGTGCTTGTATTCACTCCCTTTATGATGAAATATTCCACAGTTTTGACATTTTGATGAATTGGCACTAATGGAGATGATTTGATTGTTTTATTCCAATTCTGGAGCTTCTGTTAAATTCTGTCAATAGTTGCAAGAGAGGCATTATTAAATCAGATAAGAGACTGTAATTTGCTTTCTGAACAAGTTCATAAGATGTGATATGTTGAAATATTTTTTCCAAAGAAGGATCATCTAGCATTAGAAAAGATTGTTGAATGTTTAAATTGTCTAGTCCAATAACCGGTAAGCATTGCTTGATCATTTTGTTGAATGTAGTGATAACTCAGCTTTCGTCAATTAGTTCAAGAAGAAGGTCCAGTTTTCGGACAAAATTGATATATGAAAGACCATCCCATCTGCAATTGATGGCATCATGTATTGGTCGTGGACTAGACCGTTGAGACACAAAGATCATGCAATTGAATTGTACTACATCTTTTAATTTTGATACAACTATTCCATGATTGGTCTTTTCTAGATAGTTGATAAAGTAATCTACCTTTTTTATCCTGGTTGATATCTTATAAAATGAAATTGCATTGTAGTTCCTTGATAAATTTTTCCCATGATATCTCATGTAAGCATAAAATTGGTAAGGTTGAATAAGTCGGTCCATTTGAGTCCAGAAATACTAACATTGTCACTATTGCGCTTCCAAAATCGGTGCTTGACAGTATGGAAAGATAGAAATCACGAATAATAGGAATCATTGGCAATCATAAGTTTTATATAAAAATTAAACTACAAATTAAAGAACAATGATGATACGTTCACTTTCTTACAGTACATTTCATGCGAAAAATACTTGTGTTAGGTGTGTCGGGATCAATTTATATTTTAACAACAGTGTAGCAACTTGGTGTCCGCACGATATCATGAACACTAAATTTACATTTTTTAATTTCACCGATTTTTAAATTTTTTGCAGACAATTAAATGGGGTTACAATTTTATTCGCGTTTGACTTTATCTGACTTTGATGAGACAATCCAGTATACCAGGAGAATTAGCTTTTTAACAGTCAAATATAAAACCATGTTCAAAATGAAGCCAAGTGGGATCCAGATATCCAGGTTATACAGAGTGACGAAATCCAGGTAAGCTCCGTGGAGATCCAGTTCCCCTCGATCTCCATAGACAGCTGCGTATTCCAAGAACTTCAGAAACCTCTCTTTCGGGCTGAAGGGATAGTTCTTCAGTTTATTCGAGAGGTATTTGGAATTCTCCATAAAACTGGGCTCTGTGAGGATTCTCCGAAGACTTGAAGTTACGGTATCCTTGTTTATGTCTGGTCTAAGAAGCTCAAGTCCGATTTTTCTGTTCCTGACCAAAGCTCCATTACCGTACTGGTCCTGGAAAAACGGGATAACCAACAGAGGAACTCCGGCGAAAGCGGCTTCATTGAGACTATTCAATCCACCGTGGGTGATGAAGAGCTTCGTTTTCTCGTGATTGAGAATCGCGGTCTGAGGAACCCAGTCCATCAAATGGACGTTTTCGGGACAAGCCAGATTCTCCAAGGACCCTGGATATCTGAAGATAAATTGATATTCGGGAAACTCTTTAAAAGCTTCTAGAAAGGCGGATTTCATTTGAATCGGCATCTGAACAGGATTCACTATGGACCCGAAAGAAAACAAAACGACTCCTTTCTTGGAGGAATTGAAAATGGCTTTTGTATTTTCATCCAAATCTCCGGGTTGGTTCAAAGTTATTCCTCCTATTTGGACAATCTTGTTGGAAATCGGTCGTTGATGATCCAGATGAGGATGAGTGTTGACGAAGATGTAACTGACTTTCTTCGCAATTTCCCTTGCTGATGGAAAATCTTGTCCAAAGACAGATCGAGTAACATTATCCTAAATGACCGTTAAAAACTATTCCAGACAACTTAAAGAAACTTACAAGGTGCTGATCGATTGGAGGGAAAATATAAAAATCAGAAACGAAACTGTAGTAGAGGTTTCTAATTCTGTCGAAATAGGAGTAGTAAGGGGTTGACGACAAAGGAGCCAGATTCACTAAAAAGTTGTTTTAATATTTGGAAAATTAGAATTTCATTATGAAATTGTTTCACCAGTATTTCTAGGAAATTAAAAAACCTTAGATTCAGATCTTGATTTTGAAATTTTTCAGGAACCGATGAAATTTGATTAGTAAATAAATTGCATTTTTTATTCATATAATCCTTTTTGATAATCGGTATCTTTAAAGGATAATCCATATATACGAGTGAAAAAACATGATTTTTTTGTTTGATAACTCTTCCGAAATCTTCACCACCAATTTTTGAAAGTTGGTAAAACGGGAACTCACACGGAACATAGGATCTCGGAGCTGGGATCCCCAGGTTTTCACTGGTAAAATCAGCCAGAGGTAATGAAGACGTTCCAATCAAGGCCTTGATCCCTAATCTGTAGTAGATAGCATAAGCACAATATTCCATTCCTTGAGTTATTCCAACATCGTAGTTCTCTTCTTTCAAGGACTTCATCAATTCTGTATTCGAAATTGTTTCTAAAAATGGATAAAATATTAAAAAATAGCTTTTTAGGAAATTAATCCTGACATGATCAATGTTGAAAATTCATTTCAATTTGATCTAACATGGTTTAACCTTAATTTTCTAACGAGATTTTTCTAAATAAAATTTCTATCTTTCTGTATTTCATAAATATAGGAAAATTATAAAACACATTAATATTAAAAAACTCAAAGCTTTCTTCAGGAAAAAATTAATAAACATTCCTATTTCTTGACTTTTAGTTACAGTAACTCTAAGTCTTACCAAGACAAAACTGTCTGGAAACATTATTGACAGCCCAAGCGACTTGGGAGTTCACTCCACTAGGAGCGGGAACATCGAAAGGGTTACTGTAAAAAGCAATTTTTCTGCCTTCATTGGGATGTGTACTGGTGACGACAAAGGTCTTCGACGCTTTGGTGGTTCCTGTAGAGTTGATATGGGGAATCCATTTAGGAACAAGAAGATGCTACAATTAAAAAGTTATAATTTTCCTCGAGATTTGAGGAGATAAAGTCATAATATAATAAAAATAAAGATGATTTCAATACGAAGTTCTAGAGATCTTTAGAAACATTTTTAAAGAGGAAATTATAAGGATTTATTTTTTAAAACTTACTACTTCATGTCCAGCATCGACCAAGGTATCGACCAAAGTCCCATGGAACTGCATGTGACTGAAGCTGAGGGTTGGTTGATTGAGCAATATCTTCAATCCATCCGCTCCAAGAAGAAATAAAACACTCAAAAACAATTTTCCATCCATTTTGATTTTGATTCCCTAAGCCAAAAAAATTTCCTTATAACCAAAAAATACTTTTAGTCCTGTCTTCTTTAAGATAATTGTTCATCAGTATACTTTATTGATGGAAAAACTATGATATATTGCTTGAAACAGAGATAAAATTCTAAGGTATAATCTGCTTAAAACAAGGAAATTATTTGTCGATTTTTCATACAATTTTGATCAAGGAACAAAAACTATATTAAAAAACTTATCAATTTACTTCAAATGCTTAAAAATAATCATCAAAATTAAATCTCAACCGAAATATTTTTAACAATTTCTGATTAAACACGTACTTAAAAATATTTAACATGAGA
Organism: Halicephalobus mephisto; assembly: GCA_009193035.1. Lineage (NCBI taxonomy): Eukaryota > Metazoa > Nematoda > Chromadorea > Rhabditida > Panagrolaimidae > Halicephalobus > Halicephalobus mephisto. Next base: position 256,224 of record SWDT01000186.1, on the reverse strand, counting down.
TTCAAATTTTGTTTTATTAAAGTCGACGATCGAAGTTGAAAGTCAAAGTTGGATCTCAAAGGTGATTGCCAAAGATCGAAGTCGAAGTTGGATGTCGAAATTAGTGATCAGAGTTCGAGGTTGAAGTTGGAAGCCAAAGTTCATAATCAAAATTGACAGTCGAAGATAGCGATCAGGGTTGGAAATCAAAATTAGAACTTTTTACCTCGAGACACAATTTATAGGTCATGTTTTGATTCTAAAAATCCAGACGAGTTCAAATTATCAATTTAAGTAAGACATTTTTCGAAGTAGAAAAATCTATAAATATTATCTCAGAACGAAAAGTCCAAATTTCGACTTCCAATTCTGATTGTCAACTTTGGTGTAACTAAATTCAGATACTTTGCAAATCTTCCTATTTTAATCTTCATTATTTTAAAATCAAAGTTCTGTGAAAATTCCTAGAATCTTCCAGGATCCAATGAACAGTTTCCAAATCTTCGGAAAATCCATGGAAGCAGAAATTTTAGAATTTTATTTTAAAGTTTTTTATTTATGTATCTTTTCAGAATATCACATAAAGGAGAAGTTGAGGATTCTGAATCTTTAATTTCTTGTGAGTTTTCGTTGCGAGAAATTTTTAAAAAATAAACTCATAATTCCAATGAAAATTTTTTCAAAATGTCCAAAATGATAGAAATTCAATCAGCAAAGAAAGTCGTGTATTTTTTTCTTATGCACGTTAATGATAAAAATTCCACTTATAATCGATCTCTGGTCATTTCAAAGTATTCAATTTCCTACAGCTTACTGTAGCTTTACTATTAACAACTTCCAATATTATATACTTAAATATTTTTTAATTTCAAAAACACCGACTTTCTGATTAGATTTATTAAAATAAAAACAAAATTTTATTTATTTTTGTTAATAAAAGATTAATTTAAATTAAATTCTAAATTCAGAAGTGATATCTGGACAACTTTTATTACAATACAGAAATTCAAAGAAACATATCAGCAATTTTCAAACACGTTTATTATTTTTTATAATTTTTAAAAATACATTGAAATTTTAACAATTCACATTTATCAGTGTCTTCAGTAGAAAAATAAATTTCAAAAGGTAATTTTCTAAAAAATGTAAAAATATATCTTAGAATTGATATTTTAAAGAAGATATAACTGTTTTTATCAATGAAATTAGAATTTTATCTTCAGTAAACAGTTATTTCACCATTATTTTCCGTTTTTCAATTAAAAAACCATTATTTCATAATTACGTAATGAAAAAATACAAAAAAAATAATTTGTATTCGAAAAAATCCCAAAAAACGTTATTTTGATTTCGAAAAATCTGTTTCTTTGCACGATTTCCTTCAACTACCTTTTTGCTTTATTTTCCTTTTAAATAATCATCTGTATTGAGAAGTTTGGCAATTTCCCTTTCCCTCAATCAAAAACAAGCGCGCGATTGCGACAAATAAAAGAAGACATTGATTCCTGCAAAGAACGCAGCTTTGAACTGGCCAGCACTGACTCGCGTCGGTTTGCCTGGCGATTTTCCTTCTAAAGATTAGTCATCGAAACAAAATCATCGATTTTTAATATATATTTTTAAATTTAATATTTCAGAATCCAAAAGGGTTTCAGAATGTTTTTCCTGGAACAATGTAACCGGGCTGTGATGGATCTCCTGATGTTGAAATTCAACAACGCAAAATCAGGGTATTTTTTTATTTTTTTTAAATTTCACAAATTTTTTCAGAGGCAAGACAGACGCTGTTGAATACAGTTACTACGACTTCGATGGAGCTAGTTACGACTTGGTTAATCCCGACGGGGACAGATCAAAGCTGATGGTGAAAATTCGTAAATTTTTATATAAAAATTTCCGTTTTCAGCTAAGTGTGAGTCTGCCTTATTATAACGAACTCAAATCGCACGGAGCCGATGCTTTCCTACGTCAAGAGTATCAAGGATACATTCAGCCTCAACCGAAACCTGGATACAGTGTTTCTTTGGTTTTCGATTTGACGAAACTGCCTGAGGATACAGACAAACTCGCCGAAAAAGCGTCGTTGTTGAAGCGCAACTGCTTCGCTTCTGTTTTCCACAAGTACTTCGACCTCCAGGCGAAGATGGAGAAAGGAGAAAGTGCCGATCAAACCAGGGCCGTCATCCACTACCGACCCCAGGAAACACTGTGAGTCGCCCAAAATCCCATCTTAATCCTCATTTGTCCGTTTTTAGATATATCAAAGCCGCGCCAGACAGAGTGACAGTTATCTTCAGTACCTTGTTCAAAGATGGAAACGACTCAATCCTCGGGAAGTTGTTCCTTCAGGAGTTCTGCGAAGGAAGGAGAGCCACCCAGACCGCCCCTCAGGTCCTCTACCGTTACCGCGAGCCCCCGGCGGAATTGTCCGATTGTCGTGACGCCTTGGTCGGTGAAAACATTGGTTACGTGACGTTTGTGCTTTTCCCCCGTCACACCAAGCCCCAATTCAGAGATACAACTATCGATCTCCTCCACGTCTTCCGTGATTACGTCCACTACCACATCAAGTGCTCCAAGGTGGGAATTTTGTTGGGTTTTGTTTTTAAAAGTCGTGAATTTCAGGCTTCTCTTCATACTCGATTAAGAGGCAAAACTGCCGAATTCCTCAAAGTCCTGAATCGTGCGAAACCCTACACAAGAGAGCTGAGGACGATAAGCGGCCGCACCTTCACAATCGACCCTTCTCTGGAGCAGTCCAACAACAAATCAGGATAACCGAGATTCTGATTTTTTGTTTAATTATTGTGCAGCGAGTAACGTTATTTATTCATACCTCTAATGAAATGTCAAAAAAATTCTTAAAAACAAAAATTTCTACTTTTTAAATATTTTCAGAATTTTAAAAGTACTATGGAGGAACTTTGGACATCCTGTTCTTTGAAATTTACAAACAAAAATAATTTCACTGTAATTTTGAAAATTTATGGAAAAATATTTTTTAATTTTTTTTTTAAAAAATTTTTGGAGTGCTTTTGGAATTTTAAATTTTTTTAGAAAAATTTTTTAAAGAATATTTGAAATTTTTTTGAAGAGTATTTTTAAATTTTTTTTTGGAGAAAATTTTGGAGTACTTTTGAAATTTTAAATTTTTTTTGGAAAAAATTTTTGTTTCTTTGACCCTCCCAAAATTAGTTTAATTTCCTCTAGTCATTCTGTAAATTTGGACCTAACCCATTCTGACCGAGATTTTCGTCCCTTTTGGTGGGAAGCCCCAGAGGCATGTTGTGAACTCGCGAGAAGGCAGAGCAAAATGGTCACTTCCTATAGGAATAGAAAGACTCCTTTTTTCTTTGCTCATGTGCCAAAAAGGGAAAAAGAGTAAAATCTCTCTAAGACACGCCCAAAAATCGAAAATTTTTCGTCGCATCTTTTAGCTTTGAAAAAATCGAATGCCATAGGAAGGTCCCTGAAGCAAAATTTCTTCCAGAAAAAAAATTATTTTTGTGACTTTATTTTATTTTTTGAATCTATTATTTTTTAAATTTTATTGTAATTCATTTTACTTTTTTAAAAATTATTTTTTTCGAAATTTTTTAAATTAAAAAAAAGCATTTTTTTTTCAAATTTTTTTATTTTTTTTTTAAATTTTTTTTCCGAAATTTTTTATTTTTTAAAATTTTTTTTCAAAATTATTTATTTTTTTTAAATTTTTTTTCGAATTAAAAAAATTTATTTTAATTAATTTTTTTATTTTTGAAATAATTTATGATTTAATTCTGTATTTCGTAACTTATTTGAAAACAAAAAAAATAACGAATAATCGATTCTGTTTTATTCTCAAGCCCTGGAATAATCAATTTGTCACCCTGACATTATTTGGCCCATTTTTGAATAAAAATATTTTTAAATAAAAAAATGTTTTAAATATTTTAAAAAATTCATTTTTATTTTATCCGCAATTTTATCGTTAAATTGCTGAAGCATCATTAACTGGACTCGTGGTCGGGAAGTAAACCAAACGTCATTCGTCGTGGGACCTGACATTTTTCGTCGGCAATTTCCTAAAGTTTTTAGTTTTTTAGGACAATCTAGAAAATAGTCCCGACACGAATGGTAGTTATCTTAGATTATTGATTATGAGTCTATTGAACTACATTCGTCATGGGACCCAACTTTTTCACTCAACAATTTTTTAATTTTTTAACACAATCTAAAAAATGGTCCCGACACGAATGGTAGTTAAGCTATGTAGGACCACTTTTCTGGTCATCGTCTATTGAACTTCATTCGCTGCGAGATCTAGGATTTTTCGTTTGGCGCTTTTCCAAGTTTTTTTAGAGTATAATTTGAAAAATGGTCCCGACACGAAAGATAGTTATGTAGGACCACTTTTCAGGTCATAGTCTATTGAACTTCATTCGCTGCTAGACCTAGGATTTCCTCCTCAACAATTTTCTATTTTTTGGAATATGTCCTAATGATCCCGACACGAATTGTGTTTACTGTATTTTTTGGACATTAGTTTCGTCATTGGTCTTTTAGATATTATTTGTGGAAGAACAAATACTTTTTCATTCATTAGTTTTCTCGAGTATTCATTCTCTAATGACATATCCCAATGGCCATAGTACGAACAATGTTTACTTTTTAGACCAATTACTTGGTTATTAGTTTATTAAAAATCATTCGTGGCAGGATTGAGATTTTTTACTCAACAATTTTTTAATTTTTATTTTTTATTTCAATAATGGTCCCGAAACGAACAATGTTTTATTTTTGGATCTGTAATTTAATTATTAATCTTTTTTTCAACAATGGTCTCGAAACGAATACTGCTTACGTCATTTCTAAACTGGTAATCTATTAGTTTATTAAGCATTCGTGGCAGGACCGAGATTTCTGATTCAACAATTTTTTTTAAATTTTTTTATTATTTTTTATTTCAATAATGGTCCCGAAACGAATACTGCTTACGTCATTTCTGGACTAGAAATTTGACTATTAATCAATTAAACATTATTCGTGGCAGGACCGAGATTTCTCATTTTGATAATTTTCTTAATTTTTAATTTTTTTCAACAATGGTCTCGAAACAAATACTGCTTACATCATTTCTAAACTGGTAATCTATTAGTTTATTAAGCATTCGTGGCAGGACCGAGATTTCTGATTCAACAATTTTCTTTTTTTAATTTTTACTTTTTTTTCAATAATGATCCCGAAAAAAATATTTCTTTATTTTTACAATATAAAGTTCCGTTATTAGTCTTTTTAATATTGCCATATTTCTCACCATTTATTAATTTATCCGACTATTTTTTATTCATTAAGTTTTTTATAGTTTTCCGTTTTTTTCTTCAAGAAAACTATAGTCCGGGTTTCTTAGGTCTATAAAATGATAATCAATTTTTTGAGCTTAAATTTCCAATTGTTCGATTTATTTTTAAAATAAAAAATTTCGAATTTAAAAAAATTTAAAAATAATAAAAAATAAAAAATTTTAAAGGTATTTAAAAAATAAAAATTTTAAAAATGTTAGAAAATTTAAAAATATTTAAAAAATAAAAAATCCTAAAAATGATAAAAAGTAAAAAATTAAAAATAATAAAAAAAATGTTTAAAATATTTTTAAAATAAATTTGGGAAATGATTAAAATTGATTTTTTTATTTTTTTTCCAAAGTTTTAAGTTCCTAGAAAGTTCCGGAAATTCGTGTTGAGACAATTTCACAACAATGTTCGTTCTTGAGCTTTTTATTTACTCAACTAGAATTTCGTAAAAGCTTCCAGAATCCGGTGGGAACTTTTGAAATCATCCGAAATTTCGAATTTTAAAAAATTTCTAAAATTCTGAAAATTCGTGTCGGGACCGTTTCGTAAAAGTTTCCATTTTTTACAGTAATTTATTTTCAAAATTTTGCTTTTTGAAAATTTAGGGAATTTTACAAAATTTTGAATTTTAAAAATTTTTTCGTGAAAATAAAAAAATTCTCGTCGAGACAATTTCGTAATGTTTATTTTTTCTCATAGCATGTTTTTTGAAAATTATATTTATATGTAAAAATAAAAATATATTTACTTTTTCCAGGCCAGTATCTACATAGCTTTTGTCCCACAAAACCATCGAATCCATCATTCACAAGGGGAACAATGGCCGCTGCTCCTGCCTCCGGTGCTCAAGGCACTGCATCCACCGATCAAAACTTTGATTTCATGTTCAAGTTACTCATTATTGGAAATTCCTCCGTCGGCAAGACTAGTTTTCTTTTTCGATATTGCGACGACTCTTTTACTTCTGCATTTGTCTCCACCGTCGGCATTGACTTCAAAGTCAAAACTGTCTTCAGAGGAGACAAACGTGTCAAGCTTCAAATTTGGGTAAGTTTCCCTAAGCCAATGTGTTTCAAACAAAAAACTCATTAATCCTCTTAATTTCTTGAGTTTTGAGGTACTTAAAAAAGTATGATGTATAATGTTGGAATCATTCACTATAATTCGTCTTATTACATAGTCATAAGGAAGTACTGTATATGATTAGATTCTCCAAAATATCTCCTACAATTGAAGCTACCAATGGCATCTCTAAGGCTTCTGATTCAGAAGTTATGACATACGTAAAGCACATTGTAATATGATTCATAATTTTTAAAATAATTATTATAGTTCGTTTTGTTACATAGTAATAAGAAAGTACTGTATATTCTTAAATCCCTCAGAATCTCTTCTACAATTTGAGCTATTAATGACACGTTTAAATCTTCTGCTTCAGAAGCTATGACAGAAAATGCAAATCTCTTCAAAATATGAAATTTAACAATCATTATGAGGGAAAATTTCGTATTTTCTATCATAGCTTCTGAAGCAGAAGATTTAAAAATGTTATTAATTACTTAAATTGTAGAAGAGATTCTGAGGGATTTAAGAATATACAGTACTTTCTTATTACTGTGTAACAAAACGAACTATAATTATTATTTTAAAAATTATGAATCATATTGCAATGTGCTTTACATACGTCATAACTTCTGAATCAGAAGCTTTAGAGATATTATTAATAGTTCAGACTGTGAAGCTAACTGTGGGGGTTCTATGAATATACAGTGTTTTACTGTTACTGTATAACAAAGCAAATTACAATTCATAGCTTTAAAGTTACGGACTATATAGTGTGAAATTCTAGGACACTGCCGGACAAGAACGTTATCGAACCATTACCACTGCCTATTACCGTGGTGCCATGGGCTTCATTCTGATGTATGATATCACCAATGAAGAGTCCTTCAACTCCGTCCAGGATTGGTGCACCCAGATTAAGACGTACTCTTGGGAAAACGCCCAAGTCGTTCTTGTCGGGAACAAATGCGATATGGACGACGAAAGAGTTGTCTCTTATGAAAGAGGCCGACAGTTAGCCGATCAACTTGGACTTGAATTTTTCGAAACTTCTGCTAAGGAAAATATCAACGTCAAAGCTGTTTTCGAAAAACTTGTCGATATCATCTGCAACAAGATGGCCGAAAGCCTGGACAAAGATCAGCAACAAAACCAGCCTAAGGGACAGAAACTAGACGCCAACACCACCCAGAAACCCCCCGGCCAACAGTGCAACTGCTAAAACTTTTGAAACATAGAATTCCTACAGTAATAAGGCTGCCACTAAGGCAGTCCCCAAAATCGTCCCATGTCTCAGGACGCTTAATTTAACTTTTGTACATTAGATAATTTTCAATTCCTTCACTTAGTCTAATAGGATCGAAACTTGGCTTAAATTGTGGCACTCGATTTACTAACTGTCTTGAAAACGATAAATTATAAACAACTCCTGTCTGGAAACTATAAATGAACAAAGTTAACCATTGGAGCTCGAGACAGGCCGAAAATTGAGTTTCACATGTCTGAAAAGGCGCGAAACTGGCACACAGGCGATATTGGCAAAGTTGTTAATTCCAAGTGTATCTCCTAAGGGATAATTACAAGGATAAGAGTTTTCTCAAAGTAGTTTATTCAGAAATAGGTGTAAATTATATTACAGTATATATACCCATAATTTACTACTTATTTCTGATAATAGTTGTTTTGAAAGGAAGTAAGAATGACGAAATCTGTTTAAATTTACTCAAATAAATCTATTCAAACAAACTACAATTCATCGGATCCACATTCTGAATTGGTATTCACTTTCTGATTCTTCTGGAACGAGAAGATCGAAATCCATATATCCATCGCTCACAAAACAGACAAGTAACTTTGGTTGCGTTAAGTGGATTTCTGAACGTCCATTTCAGGATTTTTATCCTCGCTTTCCTAGCTTCAACACTACTTTTCGAAATTAGAACTACTTAATTAACAAAAATGAGAACCTAAATTTACAGATTTTCCAAGTTATCTCATTTCAGTAAAATTCGATTCCAAATCCTAGATATGTTACTGGGGAAGCTGGATCTTAAGTTTTCGATATACTATTGAGGAAAATTGAATTTGATATATACTGAATCTCGAGATGTCATTTCAAGGAGTGTCTTTTTTATTAGTTCCGGGTTTATATCCTTAAAGATATTCCAAAAAATAAACCTTTGAACAGAATCCAGAATTGAAAAGAAGAATCTGAAGGAAATCGGAATTAGAAAATATAAATCGACTCCGACCTCGATATCCAAAAAGGTCTCGAACGGAAATTCGACTCGCCCCTTTTGAATGCCTTGTTGGAACGGTTTTTCCGGTTTTGCATCTGATTTAATTTTTAAAATTCATATATAAATTACTGTTTTTATCATTTTTGTTCCTCATATGGTTAATAGTATTACTGTATTGATATTATTTACAATATAAGTATATATAATTATTTTTATTTTTCGTTCGTGATTTTTATTCAAATTTCTTATTTTTTAAATTTCAGATGCTTCTGTAAATTATCCGGAAGTCAGTCCATGAACAGTATTCTCGGGATCAACGACGATGTTTGGAATAAGTACTCTAGTAAGTTGTTTTTTGCCAAGTCCCAAATCACGAGTGAATTATGGTCGATATATCAATTTTCGTTTGATGTCCAAGTCTATAGTACCTACTTTCGTTATCAGTTTTTGGTTGTTCTCTTTATCAAGTGTCAGATAGCAGTAAAAATTCTTTCCTTTTCTGCTTACCGCACCCCGATTTGATTGATTAGTTGAGGAAATTCCATCTGGAAGTGTACCATCATTTTTATTCCTGACTTAGTCATATAAATTCTTATGGAAAATTCAACAAAACCTGGATCGGCTCCGAAAGGAAACGAACCTCAACCTCTTTTTCGACCGTTTTTATATGGGAACAATTACCACCTCGCTGGAGTCCGTGGACTCTACAATGAGCAACTCGCCACTGCTCTTCCTCCTGAGGATTATGAAGATCCCCCAACTGTAAAGTCAAAGATGTCGACAATAAGGTCAACATCGTCGATTGAAAGTTGGCTTAGTATTAGACGAGGTCCTCCACCACCAGAATTGAAGTTCCAAGTAGGTTTTATGACTCATTTTATCATGTTTGCCTAAAAATCGATCAACCGTATATCAAATTCAATTTTTCTCAATAGTATATCGAAAACCTAAGATCCAGCTTCCCAGTAACATATCTAGGATTTGGAATCGAATTTTACTGAAATGAGATAACTTGGGAAATCTGTAAATTTAGGTTCTCATTTTTGTTAATTAAGTAGTTCTAATTTCGAAAAGTAGTGTTGAAGCTAGGAAAGCGAGGATAAAAATCCTGAAATGGACGTTTGGAAATCCACTTAACGCAACCAAAGTTACTTGTCTGTTTTGTGAGCGATGGATATATGGATTTCGATGTTCTCGTTCCAGAAGAATCAGAAAGTGAATACCAATTCAGAATGTCGATCCGATGAATTGTAGTTTGTTTGAATAGATTTATTTGAGTAAATTTAAACAGATTTCGTCATTCTTACTTCCCTTCAAAACAACTGTTATCAGAAATAAGTAGTAAATTATGGGTATGTATGTATACTGTAAGATAAAAAGTTGTTTTTTTCGAATAAGCTGCTTGCGTAGATTTAAACATGTGTGAAATTTCATAACTTTTAATTTCTTCCGGAAGAACCTTTGTAAAAATAGATAAATTCCGGATATATACTGTAATATAAAAGTTATACCTATTTTGAATATGCTGCTTGGAATAAAGGGCCTTATAAGCTTAGATGGTTATTGCTCTCCTGCTCCAATTTGCGCAAACTGAACAGTTAACCGATTCTCGGTTGACGCGCCAAAATTAATCTTGTCAATTCATGCAGAACCCGTTATAGCAAAATTAAAATTAATATTTATTTTAGAAATGTATTTAATACGAATATTTAATGATTTTAATGTTTTTTGTAATTTATGAAAAATAATATTCTCATATAACTACCGCATTTTTGTCTTGTTGGATGAAGAAATTTCATTTCTTGTTCATTGACGTTTCGTAAACCTTTTTGGTACGTCGTGTGTACCCCCGACCCCGGTCGAGAGCATCGTTTTATCCTTTGCGTCGGTCCTTCGATCGTTTTGGTTTTGTCTTGCGCTCTTAAAATCGAAAAGCAGGGTTTTAGAGTCCGAAGCTAAGGTCTCTCTGACTAATCTCTGAGATTTTTGCTACTATTTTTTGTGAAAAGAAAAAATTTTAAAATAATTATTTGAACTGGTCCGGTTTTTTTTGTTAAATATCTGTCAAAAACGTGTTCTTATTTTTGATCGATTGATTGTTGAAGATTTTTTGTGCAGAAAATAATAATTAAATGGAATTCTGATAAATTAAAAAAAATTTATTCAGATGTTAAAATTTTCAAAGGTTTGTTTTGATTTGGGATTTGGTATTAAAATTTGATTATTTTAATTATTTTTTTTTTTAGACACTTGATCCAGAAGCGATTTTTACTAAACAAGAACGAATTGGAAGAGGAAGTTTCGGCGAAGTCTTCAAGGGGATAGATAACAGAAATGGAGAAGTTGTTGCGATTAAAATTATTGATTTGGAACAAGCAGAAGACGAAATTGAAGATATTCAACAAGAAATTATGGTATTAAGTCAATGTGAAAGTCCTTATGTTACAAAGTACTATGGTAGTTATCTTAAAGTAAGGTTTTTTAAATTAAAAAATGTTTTTAATATATTAATTTTTGAATATTTATTAATATTTTTATACGTAATTATTAATTTCAGAAGATAGACTTAGTATTTTATTTTAATATAGTACTTTTTAAATTTATTTTTAAGTAATATAATTCTAAAAAATCATAAGCCTACTATTGTACAAAAAAGTGAAATTTTAAATTAGTTTAGTTTTTAGAATTTTTTATCGAAATAATTTTATTTTTTATTTTTATATTAGTGAATACGAAATTATTATTGCACAAAAAACTAAAATTTTAAATTTAGTTTCTAGAAATTTTTAGAAATTGTGAAAATAGTTTTATAAATAAGTTCATTTTTATATTATTGATTGCGAAAAATCAAATTTGTTATGTAGGCTACTTTGGTTTTTGAAAATTTTCAGATTTTTTTGTGAAAGTTTGTTTTTGATTTTTTAATGACATGATTATTGTAGGGATCTAAACTGTGGATTATCATGGAATACCTCGGAGGTGGATCTGCATTGGATTTGACGAAGAGTGGGAAATTGGAAGAAATGCATATTGCTGTTATTCTTAGAGAAATTTTAAAAGGTTTGGAATATCTTCATGGTGAAAGAAAAATTCACAGAGATATCAAAGCGGCAAATGTGCTTTTATCTGAAAGAGGAGATGTTAAAGTTGCTGATTTTGGTGTAGCAGGACAATTAACAGAAACAGTTAAAAAAAGAGTTACATTTGTTGGTACACCGTTTTGGATGGCTCCAGAAGTTATAAGACAAAGTTCATATGATTTTAAAGCAGATATTTGGTCATTAGGAATTACAGCAATTGAATTGGCAAATGGTGAACCTCCACATTCAGATCTACATCCGATGAGAGTGTTGTTTTTAATACCGAAGGAAAATCCGCCACAATTGACAGGTAATTGGAGTAAAGTTTTTAAAGAATTTGTTGAACTTTGTTTGAATAAGGATCCTGAAAATAGACCACCAGCAAAAGAACTTTTAAAACATGCATTTATTAAAAGAGCAAGAAGGAATACTATATTGACGGAATTAATTGAACGAGCGATGCAATATAAAGCAAGAGCAGGACCTAGTTCGGATTCGGATCAAGATGATGATAATGAATCTCAAACAAGTAGTGATGGATGGGAATATCCGACAATAAGAAATCCGCCAAATAATGATGATGATGGTATTGATACTATTAGAGCACCAAAACAATCTAATAGAATGACTGTTATTGAAAGAAATGAATCACCGGATATTTCTCCAAATGGTACTATTAGAGGTCCATCAACAGGTAATCCGACAGGTAATAATTTGAATCCGACAATTGTTGCAGTATCTAATCAATTGAAGAATTTGTCGATAAAGTAAGGATTTTTAAAATTTAACTTAAAAAATCCCAAATTACGGTTATATAAAATACATAACCTTCTACCTATCTTCTAAACTCAATTTCCATATATAAAATCCCTAATAAATCCTCCAAAATCTCACATTTTTAAGTTTTTGTAAGGTTGTAGTTTTCAAGTATTGATTATGAAGTAATTATTGATTGAAATTCTGGACTAGTTTGAATTTTAGAAATTCCTAGAAATTTTTGTCGAGATAGTTTTGTAAAAAAAGTTTATAATTTTTATATTATTGATTACGAAATAATAACTAGAAAGTCGAATTTGTTACTGACTAGTTTTGGTTCGGGTAATTCTCTGAGATGACTTTGTAAAAAAGTATTTCTGATTTTTTATAGTGTGATTATTGTAGGTCTAATGGAAGCAATGGTTCGGATGAAGGAAAAGGATCAAATCCAGTGGTTGCAACGAGAACGTCAAGTGCGGCTAATGTTCCTCAACGAGCGTCATCGTATAATCCGACGTCTATTGCTGTGGGATCTCCTCCATTACTGGAAATTTCACATCATAGATCATCAAGTTCGTCATCAAAACCATCGTCATCTATGTTACCAAATACTCAGAATTCTTTGTCACCTAATTTGACTGCTCTTAGAAATGTGGGTTCATCTGTGGCAAGTTATCAAAATTCAGGATCACAATCATCTGGTTACGGTAGTGAACAATCAAGACATTATATTCGACATCAAGCTAGAGCAAGTTCTGATTCAGGAGACAGTAATGGGAAATCAAAACATATAAATGGTTATCCTAAAATTCCTCCTCATGGTACTGCAACAACGCAAATTGAAATTGGTTCATCACATGGTCAACGTCATTCAGGTGAAAAAATAGATGATAGAAGACCGAAAATTCCAAGAGGATCTCTTGATTGTGCAATTTTACCTGCATTAGAAAAATTATCAAGAACACGACATGGTGGATCTGCGGATTTACAAAGTTTAGCAAATACTTTTCGTCGGGTTGAACAATCATATCCTGGATTATGTGATCAACTTATAACTGAATTGATAAGTAATTTAGCTCATCCACAAATACCTAATTCTGAATTAAGAGAAGCAATTGATAGATTAACAACGGCAAAGTAAAGAAAAAAATTTTTTTTAAAAGTAATTTTTATTTTTTTTTAGACACGGATTCAGAAGTAATGGTTCAACGAACGGGAACCATCATGCTGATCATTCGGGATGACACTGTAAAGATGCAATATTTAACGATTTTAAAGTTTTTTGTATGTGAATTTGGTAAAAAAGGTGCTAAACCAAAATGTTAAAGTTATAATTATCGAACTTTTTACATTTTTAACAATAAGTAATTTCTTTCAACAGTGTTTAGAATTCTCCTTTTCGTTTCGAAACAAATTTCTCCAGTATTTGTTGATGGAAAATCGATTTTGGCGAAAGAAAAAAACTAATGAAAAATGTCTAAAAATATAATAATTCATCGGGAATTTCACCAACAAGTCAGGAAATCACATTCAGAACAGAAATCAAGGAAATTACAGTAGTTATTACATGATATAACCGGGAGTAGGCAGTTTACCCGTTGCGAACCTTCACTGGAGCTTTCTTACTTTTGGCAATACGAGCACTCTTAGCTGGAACCACGTCTTCAGGACCACTTTCAGTTGCCTTCTTAGGTCTGCCTTTTCCACGAGAAGGTTTCGGTTCTACTCCATTGATAGCTTCCTCAGAAGATTCTTCTTCTATCTTCTTAGCACGAGCACGTTTCACAGGTTCTTCCTTCGCATCATCTTTCATCTTCTTCTTCCGAGCCAATCTCTTGTCGTTTTCACTGACATCCGAAGGAGAAGATCCATCATTCTTTAATAAAACGTCTTCAACTACCTTCTTCTGCTTGCCTCTTCCACGGGAAACTTTAGGTTCAACCTCTTCGTTAGTTCCTTCAGAAGATTCTTCTTCAATTTTCTTCTTAGTACGAGAACGTTTTATAGGTTCTTCGTTAACATCATCAGAATCATCTTCCTTCACATTCTCTTTCTCACCTAATTCCTTATCGGTATCATTACTACCATCAGAAAGTCCATTATTCTTCGGCTGGATGTCTTCAGAAACAATTTCAGTTTTCTTTTGCTTGCCTCTTCCGCGAGTTCCTTTGGATTTCACATCATTAATTTCATCCAAAGGTTCTTTTTCAATCTTTTTACGACCACGTTTCACAGGTTCTTCTTTAACCTCAGCAGAATCGTCTTTTTTCATTTTCTTCTTCCGAGTCAATTCCTTATCGTTACCATTGACACCAGTGTCGGAAACCCTGTGCTTCGATTGAGTGTCTTCAGGAGTACTTTTAGTTATCTTCTTTGGTTTCCCTTTCCCACGAGATACCTTAGGTTCCGGTTCTTCATTAGTTTCCTCTGATGATTCTTCTATAACCCTCTTACGAGAACGTTTCACAGGTTCTTCCTTAGCATCATCAGAATCATTCTCTTTCATCATTTCATCAATTACTTCTTCATCATTACCATTAGGAATTTCGTTATTTTCTTGTTGGATGTTTTCCAAAACAACTTCAACTGGTTTCTTCTGCTTGCCTTTTCCACGAGATGGTTTGATCTCCACTTCATTGTTAATTTCCTCGGGAGATTCATCTTCAACCTTCTTTTTCGCACGAGAACGTTTTATAGGTTTATCCTTCGTATCAACAAAATCGTCTTCTTTCATCTTTTTCTTTTCAGACAATTCTTCTTTATCATTACTATCAACAGCTACATGAGAAGCTCCATTTTCTTTTGCTTTGCCTTTTCCACGAGATGGCTTAGATTCCACTTCATTATTGGTTTCTTCCGAGAGTTCTTCGACTTTCTTCTTAGCACGACCACGTTTCGTAGGTTCCTCTTTGGGTTCGTTCTTAGATTTACTTGTACCATCAGAAGTACGACTAACTACGGTATGAAGCTTAGTAAAATCAGGAATATCCGTCACACCCAAACGAGAAGCTTCTTCGAAAAATCCAGAAATTAATTTCTTGTCGTTATCGTTGATACCCGCTTGAGAAAGTCCATCATCAAGATCAGCAAGTAGTGCTTTTTTGACGTTGAAGATTTCACTAGGATTTGTTTCATGTTTCTCCCAGGGAATTTTACCACTCAACCAGTAAATCACATTGTGACCAAGAGTCTCGATGTCTCCACGATAGGTTGGTCCAATTCCACGATGAGCATCGGTACTGGTGAAGAACGGAGTTCCGTTATGAGCTCGTTTTTTGTTATCCTTCTCAACAGCCTTGTCAGCACGCATACAGAGCCCAAAATCGATCAGATAAACTTGATCGAATGCCGACTCAGAGTTCATCATCAAATTCCCCGCTTTAACATCGGCATGGGCGTGTTCGTTCCGATGCAGATATTCCAAGGCATTTAGAACACAGTGGGACACTTGTTTGACATTCTTCACGGGTAAGGACCCCATGCTCTTGATGACATGATCTAGACAGTGACTGTACTTCGGCATGATGAGATAGCGAATGTCGTTGTACATTCCATTGGAGACAACGTAGGGAAGACCAAGAAAATCTAGTTCTAAAAAGTAACAGTTCATAAAAATTATAATTGCTTCTCTACTTCCTAAGGTTCATCTCATTGCAATTGTTTTTAGACTAGCATTTTTGGTAGATGGATCAACATACCAATCAAGTAACAAAAGGATTGCTTTCTAAAAAACAAATTGCACAACACTTGCTTGCCATTTCGTGAGATTTATCTCATTCGCTTCGTTTTAGAACAGCGTTTTTTGATAATTAACCCAGCATGGCAGTAATTGAAGACAAATTTGGGAAAATTTGACAAAAGGAGGTCGAGGAGGACGACTGTCACATAACCGAATTACAGAAATTACTTACTTTTCTCCTTAGAGAACTTGTTGAGGCTTTCCTTACGAAGTACACGAGTAAAGACACTCTGTTCGACGAAGAGCGGGCCGTTGCCTCCGGGTTCAAATTTGCCTATAAGTGGATCGGAAACATCCTCCTGGAAATGGTTGTTTATATATAATTCGTCAGATTTGAAAAGAAAACCTACTACTGTAACGTCGCAGATTCGCCCAAAACCACCTTGAGCTAGTTCTTTCCCGACGGTTATGGTCCGTTTGTTGTTGTCCGAAAACGTCGTCCCTGGTTTTATGGGATCGGATTTGGGGTGCGGTGGTGGTCCGGCTGTCTTTTTCGGAGGCATCTTGACGTTCTGACGGGCCTAAAAAAACATGCTAAGATGAATAAAAAATAAAAAATAAAAATAAAAAGTAAAAAAGCGAGAGACAAATGAGGAAGAGGAACTTCAAAAAAAACTTTCCCGCTTGAAGGTGAAATTTTCGTTTCGAGATTTTTGGAAATTTTTATCTACAACTTGGCAAATTTGAATCATTTCAGTTGGAATTATTTCTTTTATTTTATGATTTTTTTATATCGAAAATGTCCCTACGTGTAGACAAGATCACATACGAAGTGACAAATGTAAGTTTATTTTAAATTTTATTTTTTTAAATCAGTAATTTAAGATTAAAAAAAGCGAAAAAAAGACGATCGAAGATGTCCATAAATCCAAGGTCCAAAGTCTGGATGAAATCAGCAAAAAAAACGAATTTTATTTCTACATATCCTTGCTAGGGCTGTTCCTCATCCTCCAAAGCGTCGTTTCGGCCGCAAAATATTCTGGTAATTTTTTAAAATTTACTTTTATATGGATTTTTTTAGGATTCCAGAAACCCCCAATGTTCGGGGACTTTGAGGCCCAGAGACATTGGATGGAGATTACTCTTCATCTGCCAATTAAGGAATGGTAAAGGACTTTGTAAATTTTATATGGGAAAAGTTAATTTTTAGGTACTTTAACACTTCCGACAACAACCTGGAGTACTGGGGCTTGGATTACCCCCCGTTGACGGCGTATCACAGTTTGATTTTGGGGAAAATGTAAGGTTTTGGCTGTGATTTTGGTTTATTGAGGAGTTTCAGATCGGATTTGTTTGATAAATCTTGGGTTGCTTTGAAGACTTCTCACGGAATCGAATCTCCGTCTCATTTGGCTTTCATGAGGACTTCCGTGATCATCACTATGATGCTCTTCTACGGTCCAGCGATTATTCTAATGATGAATTTCTTATCACCGAAGAATTTGCCCTTAAGTAAGAAATTCATTCATGTTTCTATAGCTCTGCTTTATCCTGGATTGATCTTCGTCGACAACGGCCACTTTCAGTAAGTTCTACTTTGAGAATTGTTCTATGTAAATCTGTACTTTTTTATATAGAAATGTAGTACGAGATTTAGATTTTTAATTTAAAAAAATCCAAGTTTTGTTTCAAAAAATACCCATAATTAAAATTGTTTTTAATCAAAAACATTAAATTTGATTTCAGATACAATCATATTGCTCTTGGATTCTTCGTTTATGCAGTTTTTGCTTTCCATAAGCAAAGGTTTCTTCTCGGAAGTGTCCTATTTGTCCTTGCTCTCAACTTTAAGCAAATGGAGCTCTATCATGCTCTTCCTATTTTCGTCTATATCTTTTCCAGATCGATTATCCACAGCAATAAGCTTAGTTTTGTTGAGAAAACTACTGGGACGTGAGTTATTTTAAATTTTTCCAAATTATGTTTTACTTTAGATTTTTAAATCTTGCCAAAATCGGATCTGTGGTGATTTTCTCTTTCATTTTCTTATGGATCCCCTTTTTGACGGACTTATCTGTGGCTAAGCAAGTTCTCCATCGACTTTTCCCTTTTGCCAGAGGTATTTTTGAAGACAAAGTTGCAAATTTCTGGTGTTGTCTGAATGTCGTCTACAAAGTGAAGGAAATTTTCGATATATCCACTTTGGCAAAAATAAGTACGGTATTGGTCCTAATTTCCCTCTTGCCTTCGTTGGTGATCCTATTCGTTAAGCCGTCTGAGAGGAATTTGAGAATAACTCTGACGATCAGCTCTTTGTCCTTCTACTTGTTTAGTTTCCAAGTCCACGAAAAAACGATCTTAATGGCTGCGATGTGAGTTACTGTAATTTGGAAATTTGTAACTTGAAGGGTTTCAGACCATCATTGTTCGTTTTATACGACAATTTCGATGCTGTGATATTGTTTCTGGATGCTTCTTCATTCAGTATGTATTCATTATGCATCAAAGATGAAAATCCAGAAATTATTATCCTTTTTATTTTCTTCCATTTTGCAGTTAGAATAATTCGAGAGTCAGATTCGCATCTAGTGAACTACAGTAAATCTCTTCAACTCACAACATTCCTGGCGATTGCGGGACTTCAGTTGTTTGGCGATCCTCCAAGTAGATATCCTCATCTCTTTGATCTGATGAATGCAGGATTTTCTTTTGTTAATTTTTTGCTTTTCTTTTTATACCTCAATTTTGTGCTAGTCAAGTCTAATTTTTATCGAAATGATGGTGGTTCTGATAAGAAGAATCTTTAATAAAGAAATTACTTTTATAAAAAATTTGATTTTGAGGATGTTTAATTTTTCAAGAAGGCAATGGTGAAATTTTTGGAGATATTTAGATATTCTCTAATCAGATCCGAAACTTTGTGTAATTGAATAAAGGATATGATAAGATAACGGTGTTCATCATGATTGAGTTTTTAATTATTAATAAAGATTCGAATTTTCTACTTTCGTTAACTTTGAGTTAAAATATGGGAAAATTTACGAAGGCAATTACTGAATAATTTTAGCTGACGAAAGTCTGATTATTATTTCTTAAAGAGTAGTGATAATACTGTAATAAAAGAAAATTATGATTTTCAGTTTTGTTCAAATGGATAAACGTCAAATCAATTCAGACATTGAACCGAGTATTCAGAAGTTTTTAGTTCCAATGGATTATTCTCTAATTGCTTTTTGTAGAATATTATCCAATAGATCTGCTACTAATAACGCACCGTAATTGATTTATGAAAGTTTCATTTTTGTAAATTTATTTTTAAATTTCGCTCGGTAAAGAAAATCTTTTTTATCATGTAATCAAAACTAACAAGGGAAGTGAATTTACTCGAAATGATCTTTCGGAATGCGTCATATGTCATTTGTGGCTCTTAAAATACTGATTCAGAATTTATTCCATTTCTGCAAGATGATCTTCTAAAGCGAGATAATCGAGAAAATCTCTAAATTTAGATTGAATTCTATCATGTTTGTAATCACTTTTTCGAATAACCAATGAGATGATTGTAATCAGTACAAAAAAACACCCAGTTGCAAAAAAAGTATCAAAAGCAGTTAAGTTGAAGTATAAAACGACAATCTCCAAAATGGAGTCGCCAAACCTTAGCGAGCAGGTAAGAGGATACTCTTGGGTTTTGTCGACGCAATCGAAGATGATAGTAGTGAAGAGAATGACAGATAAATCATCAATGCAAAAGAGACAAGCGGACCTCTACATTTCACTATTAATGTGTCTAATTCGAGTTCTGTGTTTACTGTAATTATATAATGCTTTAAATCTTCGTAATATTATGTATTATATCTTGCTTTACCATCGTTGTTATAATTATCACTTTCGTTGGTTTAATTACCCAAGTTCGAAACAATAAAGAAACTAATACTAATCAGTAGTAAGAAGAATTACTACGTTTAGAATCCCAATGTAACAAACATTTGGTTCAGCTGTCAAGAATTCCCAAAACATCAAACTATCGAAATGTTTCCTGACAGAATGACTTTTAACAGAAGTTAATTTATAAGGAAAATATTTCCATTTATATAGTATATAACTTAATAACAAGATCATGAAAAATGTGGATTTTTATTTCAATTCTTTTTCAGCTCATATGATTTTAATATTCATCTCAGTTAATCTGTTTAACGGCGGATCTGGCTGTTTGAAACATTTGATCTCAATGAAACTTTGCCCACCTAATTGAATTGAATTTGAGGCAGATTCTGAATCCTTAACTTATGGCATTAGTAATATTTTGTTGGAATTTCAATGGCGATTCAAGTACAAGTTTTCAAAAATTCAAAAAGCAAAAAGTTTTTAAACAAATTACTTATGGCCAAGATCAGTTCCTGTCCCAGACGATAGACCTGAA
This sequence comes from Halicephalobus mephisto, assembly GCA_009193035.1. Lineage (NCBI taxonomy): Eukaryota > Metazoa > Nematoda > Chromadorea > Rhabditida > Panagrolaimidae > Halicephalobus > Halicephalobus mephisto. The sequence goes on along the minus strand of SWDT01000186.1, from coordinate 235,672 downwards.
ATGTACTTCCAGGAGGTTTTATAGATCATATTTTTTCCAAGAATTTGTAGCCATCTAAGATTAAAGCATTGTGGAAATGCTTAAAGACAAGGACATTTTTCAGTGTTGTCAGTATTTTCTAAGAAAGGAAAATTCCATAAAACAGAAATATAGCGTGCTGTCGCGGTTTAAAAAGTTTTCTCATTATTGGACTATTCATAATTCTAATTATGAAAAATCCCAAAACTGAAAGTTTAATTCAGAGAACATATGAATAAAGAATATCATATCTCAATAATTACAAAAAAGTGTTTACTTGTTTGCATATTGCTTATATTTATTTCCTTCAATAATTGTAAATTTTAAAAAACTTCAAAGGTAATTAAAAGTAAGATGAGCCAGATCGAAATACAATTTGCTAAACTTCCTCTAACAGTGGAAAGAGTTCAGAGAGAACACGAACAACTTTGTTATGAACCGGAACTTTTTTGAAAAGCTAATCAAAAAGTAAGTTCCGTAAAAAATTGAGTAATTATCTAATACAGTCTCTGAGAGCAAATATTATTAGATGAAAGTAGTTTTTAAAGCTACATCTTTGAAGAGATCAGTATTTTAAACTAACATCTCAGATTGATCAAATTTTAAAAGATTATGTTTCTAATTGTGTACAGGAAGCGTAGAAAATACTTCAAATAAATTTGAACAAACTCTAAACAGCAGAGTTTAAGATCCAAAACAAAGAAATTTGTTGAAATCATACTTCTCATATATTTCTATTGAGTTTTCAACAAATAATGCTCCTGACAATTAATCAAAACACCTCAATAAGTATATTTCATCAGTAGTAAAACAAACTGATGATATCCGTATTTGTAAAAAATTATACAAAATATATACTTCTAGAAGAATTTTACAATAAAATTCTATTTGTGAAATGTATCCTTATTATTACGGAACATCCAAATTTCCAGCATCAACCTAATGAATTCGGGTAATTTTAGTTTATTGGGTTATTCGACTAGTTCAAGGATTCGCATTTAATTAGTTATAGCTATAACAAATATAAAAAGCATGACTTTTGTTGTTTGTAAACTTAACAAATAACGATGAAGTTTCAAACTTTTACCATAAAATATAGTTCTTTAAAAAGAAAGGGAAGCGTCATTTCGAGTAGTGAGTGCAGTACCTTTCTGATTAGGGACCATCTCGATGACTTTGGATTTTTCGACGATTGGTTTGAAGAAAGTGATACCAAACTTGCTGAAGAACTCTCTAGCTGCAGTACGGTATTCACTAGAATAACGGGTCAGAACGAAGAAATTAGATGCAGAAGCAATGTTGAGTGTGAGTCCTCTATAGAGAGGAACAAAGAAAGTCAGTCGTTCTGAGAGCCCAAGGGCAAAACAAAGACTACTACCGGCGGCAGAGAACACCCATGAGCACATCATTATCAAACAAAGGATGAAGAGAGATTTGAAGAGTTTCTTTATTGTTGGGGTGGAATTGTTCTTCCAACGAATGTATATCCCAATGATGATGTATATTACCACAGCTCCAAGTACGAGAACAACTGTTATATATGTCATGATAACAAGAATAGGTCCATGAATGCCTGAAAAGGATAATAGTTAAAAGAGAGCCATTGAAATCCTCAAATTTTTTCTTCAAACTCATGATTTCTTTCTCGAAAAGCCTAAACTGCTACAATTTGTTCGGTTAGTTGTCAAAAACCTCTTACCTTCAACAACCAAGCAGACCACCATAAAGTCCTTGTTCGCTTCTGCATTCAGATATCCAAGGTACATAATATAAGCAGTGACTCCAATACAGAGAGTCATGATGCTTCCCAAATACAGTGATTTGTTCATTCTCTGATGTCGGAAAGGAAAGAACGTCGCAATAAGTCTGTCGAATGCAATGAGAAAAATCAAGTATATTCCAAAGACAAGACCAATTAAAGGAGCAGCCATAATTCGATAACAGGTAGAAAGAGTGTCAAAATTCTTTCCTGAGTAGATGACATAAGCAAGGTAGTAGTGACCTAAGAAGTGGAGAGAGTCGAAAAAACACTGGAATGCCAGAAGATAGTTGGTCGTGGAACGGAGATTTCTAAAAGGAAATTCAAATTAGCGATATTAATTAAAGTAGTGGAGCATTACTTTTACACATAAGAAATCATAGTTTGCGCATGACACGAGTGCTATAAACATTTGTATGTTTCGTCATACAAGACTATGTAATCTTTAACGTTTAACGTTATTTTGTCAAATAGTACGAATTTTTCTCCAATTGCTAAATGTTCATGAATATCACAACAATTATATTGCACTTTTTGTCAATATTACAATGATTACCAAAATTACATACAATAGTGATTCCTTGCATTTATTATTGGGCCACAAGCTATGCTTTTTTTTGCATAATTATTATGTAGGATGACTTACAACTAAATATAGGGACAAATTTTGGAAACGAATTTTGAATTCACAATCGACATTGTTGAAAAACTTACTTTGATGATATGGTAATAAGTATCACAGCCGTATTTCCCAGGATTCCTGTAGTACCAATAATGAGGAACATAGATATCCCTGGTATTGCCAGAGTCAGAATACCTGAATCCTTGTACATTTCATAGAACTTAAAAATCGAGATTAATCTGAGTATTTAGTTTAAAAACATACTGGATTCGCAGGAAGCTTACTGTACTCCATGATGGACAAAGTAGAAATGAATTTCAATAGAAAACTGAAAATTATCAATTACCAGATATTTTCATCTAGAATCCTTAAAATAAGAGTTGTTCTTTTTGAAATTACAAATGTTGTGACCTGTCTATAGTTGGTCTTTTTAGTTGTCCAAGGATTTTAATTAATCAGAAATTCTCGAGAAAAGTAATTTTTATTTAACACAACTTAACTTAACCGAATATAATACGACAAAATTAATCCAAAACATTTTTTATAAGCGACATTTGTTATTTTGTTTGTACTCGGTGAGAAAGGGATTTTGAGTTCCTTCTGTTTCGGGTCCTTGAACATACGGCATATAATTGTTTATGTAAGAATGTTGGTTATGTGAGATAGAGATTGATTTATTAAGTTTATATCTGACTTTTATTAATATTTATTGCAAATATTGATCTTATGGAGAACTGTTTTCTTCTAATTTTAAATGGAGACTCATCATTAGCATTTGAAAGAGAGTCCACCCTCGGAATAAGCATGCATTAATCTTTTCGGTTTCCAGTAGTACTGCTACAGTACAAAAAATACTTGTGTATTTAGTCGATTGTTAGACGTGTGCCTTTACAGAGTTCATGATTAACCTCGAAGACTGCAGAGAAGTATTACTACATTATCTTTCTGTAGATAAAGTTCATGTAGAGGATGTTCTCGAGGTGTCTAAGAGTTGAGAAATCCCATCGAAAAATCATTTTCCCTCAGCAACTGCGCCGTAAATGATTTTATTTATGTTCTTGGAAATTTGTTCTTCACCCAGTAGACTTGTTAAGATTTTGATGCTAATTTCCAGGAAATCAAAATTCTTAGGAGTTAAAGCGACTCTGTCAGCTATGGTTTCCATTTCTTTGGTTATGTTAATATTACTAAAGATGTCCCTATTGATGTTATCAGAATCTAACAAACTGAATAGAACTTTCAGGTTGCGAGTTTTATCATTTAATTGCCTATTTCTAATTTGAATTAAAAAATTATATCAATTGAATCTGTTGTCTTCGTCTCATATGTTTGCAGATAATGAATATTGGTTAAAGCATTTCCATAATTTCGAATGTTTAATGCTAATAGTAATGATTGTAGTCTATGAGCGTTTTGGCACAATTGATGGAATTTGACGAAAATTACTTTCAAAAATCATTCTTGTCATCAACTGGCTGATCAATGGTATCAACTACTCGTCTTGGAATCATTGACACTTCATCTTGAATTACAAAATCGATTTGTTGTAACTTTAGAACATTTGCGTATTGACGCTTCTATTAGTGTCATCAATTGGAACAGCAAGTTTGAATGTTGCATGCATTGTCCCTCTTTGTAAAAATAAAGTTGCTGCAATTCTCGACCAAGCAGCGTTCAATATTTTTCTTGTTAGCCAGTGAAGACACTGTTCAATATAGTGTACAGGTAAGTTTTTCCTGATCCTTCAGAATCACCGATGAAAAATATTGCCCCTAATCATGAAGAATTACATAAACAATTGCTCTCTGTTGTAGGTTCAAAGTTGCATAAATTTCTAAACCTTCTCAACACAATGAACTATCGATAATTTCTTTGATGTTCATTATCATTGGCTCTACTTCTGACACAAGAATACATATTATGATGTCTTTACGGAGTAACTTGGCAATCTCTTTAATTTCATTATATACCATGACTTCTGCTGCATTTGCGGTTCAGAAGTATTTTTCAGAGTGACATCTCATTTTTGTTGTGAACTATGACGCGATCCACGCAGTTCTATCATAATCTGAAGAGAAATAGTCCTTCTTTTTTACTATAATACAACGAAATTACAGTACAACATATGTCTCAAACCTAAGGGAACAACAGATTGATATAAAGAATAAACAAAAAATAATACAAGAAAAACATAGTCTGTCTTTCTATCGCGTGGTGATGGAGGTTTGGTGACTTTCTTAAGTACTGGAGTTCTGAGCCTCATTCGACTCGTCCTGCAGGACAAATGAGCTTCTATGAACTTCGGGGGGATCTCGCGTCGGAACTAGATTTACATTCCGCGATCTTATTATATAATCAGATTTTATTTAAAAATATCGATTTAAAGTAAATTCTTTAAAAACCTTTGACAACAGAAATATTCTGTGTATTGTTAAGATAAATTTAAATTTAAAAGATGGAACTAAAACTTACTTCCAAGAATGTTTATGAAATATATACTTTGTGAAAATTCTTAAATAATATAAAATGAAAATACTGTTGGGAATTTAAAATACAAAAAAGATTTTCTGCTATTTTTAATAAAGAGAATTTTACAAAAAGCAGGGTAGCGTGCTGTTAAAGTTTAAAAGTTTCCCAATTATAACAATATTTCATTAATTGCAGGAAGTTTTAAAACTCAGAATTTGACTCAGGAAATGTGTGAGGGAAGAATATTTCATTACAGTAATTGTCAAGAGATGTTCATTTGTACATATATAATATATTTCTTCTTTTTATTTTTCCATTCATTACAAAATTTAACAATAATTTGCATTGAGATTGATATGTTTAAAACACAATTTCATAAACCTCTTTGAGACGTGGGAGGAGGTTTAAAACATTAAAGAAAATGGATACAAGATGTAAAACTTAATTTTTTGGAAAGAAAGTAAAAAATCTTATGGGAAATGACACTACAAATGAAAGTGTCAAGTTGTGTTCATGGGAAAAATTAACTCTCATGGAGATAGTGATATCTGAATTCATGCTTTCCAAAAGTACTATATGTTCACATATTGTCTTAAATGACTCCCCCGTAAAAATCATATTTAAAATTTTATACGAGAAAGCCTGAAAAATATCTCAAGATGACTTGACACGAAATTTAAATATGGCAGATTTCAAAATTACAAGATTATCAAAGCTACATTTTTTGATTTATAGATTAAAGTTTAGTCCTCAAAAGTGATTTTGTCAACAATCATATTAATAGATAACAAGAAGTAAATTGTATTAAAAAGAAAGGCTGATGAGGCACATATTCATTAAGTAATATAAAATCCAAAAAATGAGCGGAATGGATAACTTATGACGTCGACTATATTTGTGCAATAAACTTAGTATTGTTATGTAATATCCGAATTTTCAGCTCAATTTAATGAGCTTGATGATTTTAGTTTTTTAGATTATTCAATTTTACTTCATCATTTCAGACATTCTCATTTAATTAATCATAGCCATAATAAATTTAAAAGTAATGGTTTTTGTTATCTTCGAACAATAATAGATAAGGACGATCCAATATCCGTTGGGAAACCTGTGATAATAGAGACATAAGAACTGGTATGCACTCTCGATTGAAGAAGCTCCTTTACACCACTGTCCTTCGTTGTGGCGAAGTATACCTAGTTTGTCCAGTTCTTATGTCTCGTGTATCATGAATGTTAGAGAGGGCGGAAAACGAAGTTTTGAACTCTTATCCTAAGATAACGTTGAATTTCAGGAAGAAGCTGAAAGATCTATTGGAACAGTGGGTGCAGTAACTTTCTGACTAGAAGCTATGTTAAGAACTTTGGATTTTTCGACGATTGGTTTGAAGAAAGTGATGCCAAACTTGCTGAAGAACTCTCTAGCTGCAGTACGGTATTCACTAGAATAACGGGTCAGAACGAAGAAATTGGAAGCGCAAGCAATGTTGAGTGTGAGTCCCCTATAGAGAGGAACAAAGAAAGTCAGTCGTTCTGAGAGTCCGAGGGCAAAACAAAGACTACTACCGATGGAAGCAAAAGCCCACGAACACCCCATTAGCATACAGAGAATGAAGAGAGATTTGAAGAGTTTCTTTGTTGTAGGACTCGAATCGTTTCTCCAACGGATATATATCCCAATGATGATATAGATAGCCATGGCTGCAAGTACGAGAACAACTATCATATATGTAAAGGTAGCAAGAATAGGTCCATGAATGCCTGAAAAGGATAATAGTTAAAAGAAAGTAATTGATTTGATAAAGCTCAAAATTTTTAGAGATTTTCCGGAAATGAAAGAGGTTTAAGAAGAGAAGAAATAATCTCATAACTATTAACGTGAGACGCTATCCTATCCGTCTTGTAACTGTATGAAGAGGATGCGACGACATCCCATGTTAATTCTTGAGCAGTTATTTCTTTATCATCAGAATTCTCAAATATATGATTTCTTTCCGAAAACATCTAAACTGCTACAATTTGTTCGGTTAGTTGTCAAAAACCTCTCACCTTCAACAACCAAGCAAACCACCATAAAGTCCTTGTTCGCTTCTGCATTCAGATATCCAAGGTACATAATGTAAGCAGTGACTCCAATACAGAGAGTCATGATGCTTCCCAAATACAGTGATTTGTTCATTCTCTGATGTCGGAAAGGAAAGAACGTTGCAATAAGTCTGTCGAACGCAATTAGAAAAATCAAGTATATTCCAAACATAAGACCAATTAAAGGAGCAACCATAATTCGATAACAGGTAGGAAGGGTGTCGAAATTCTTGCCTGAGTAGATGACATAAGCTAGATAATAATGAGCCGTGAAGTGGAGGGAGTCGAAAAAACATTGGAATGCCAAAAGATAGTTGGTCGTGGAACGCAAATTTCTAGAAAAGATGATTCGTTAGAGATATTAACTAATTTAAACAGTTATGCATCATTCATAACTATGCCCAAAAACATTTACAACAAAATATAGGGACAAATTTTGGAAACGGATTTTGAATTCACAATCCATGTTGTTAAAAAACCTACTTTGATGATATGGTAATAAGTATCACAGCCGTATTTCCCAGGATTCCTGTAGTACCAATAACGAGGAACATAGATATCCCTGGTATTGCCAGAGTCAGAATACCTGAATCCTTGTACATTTCGTAGAACTTAAAAATCAAGATTAATCTGAGTATTTAGAGTTTAAGAACATACTGGATTCGCAGGAAGCTTACTGTACTCCATGATGGACAAAGTAGAAATAAATTTCAATAAAAAACTGAAAATTATCAATTATCAGATATTTTCATTTAGAATCCTTAAAATGAGAGTTGTTATTTTTAAAAGTATTTTATGGAAAAATATCGATTTAAAAGAAATTTTTTAAAAACGTTTGATAACAGAAATATCTCCACTGATTATATATTGTCAAGCTGAATTCCAGTCTCAGACAATAGAATTAAAATTCGCTTTCAAGAATGTTTATGAAACATTATTCGTGAAAGCTCTTAACCAGTCTATAATGAAAACATTATTAGAAATTCAAAGTAAAAAATTATTTGTCGCGATTTTTTAACAAAGAAAATTCTACAAAACGGCAGAGCAGCACTACTGTTGGAGGTCTTTCGAAATAGAGGAGTGTTTTCTTTATTAATTGCAGGAAGTTTTAAAACTAAGAGTTTGATGCCGAAGCTGTATAAGACAAGAATATTGTATTACAGTGATTATGAAGGGATGCTTATTTGTGCATGTATATAGCTTTTATTTATCCCATTGAATAATCAAAAATCTAAAAAAACAGGGAATTGTAAACGTAATTAAAGGTCGTATGCATTCAACCAGTATAATTCCTTAAATCTTTGCTGAAGTACAAAGACTACAAAAAATAAGAAACGATAGGAATGATTATTATAAAATTGAATGTTTTTGAGAGGCTCGTAATAAAAAGTGGCTGCGTGGAAAAAGTTGTGTTCTCAACAAGATCTCTGATATAGTTTCGAAATGAAAATAATGCTAGATGAGAATGGTCTTTGAAAATGCATCTTTACAGAAATCAATATATTGAAATATTGTCTTAAGTTATTTCGTGTTTAAAAAAGTTGTATGCATAATCTTGTACAAAATAGTCTAAACAATATCTCACGGTAGATTTGAACGAAATTTAACCACAATGAATTTTGAAATTTAAAACTGAGAACATTGATGAAGTTATATTTTTCATATATAGGAACATATGCGTAAATTTCTGTTCAATTCTTAAGTTATTTAGTTAACAGTTACATTGATAAGTGATAAGCGATAATAAATGGATTTTATTAGTATCACAACAGATTGATAGAATCTGTACTCATGAAGAAATTACCCAAAAGTTATGTGATATTACCATCAGGTGAATTACTAAATGAATATCATATTTTCGAAATAACTGGTCAATACCGTATAGTTTGTAAATTTCCAAAGCAATCTAATCAATTTGGTAATTCCCTTTTGTTGAGATGCTCAATTTCTCCCAATCACTTCGAATAACTGTTTTTAATTCAATTGCACTTTTATTTTTATTATTATTGTGCCTTTATTACTTATAATTGAATATCACTGCTCTGGATCCGGTGCGCCTTGTCGTGGTGGAGCAGCTTGAAGCCTGTCAGCTTAACGTCAAAATCCAATTTCCTACGATCCGGATATTGCCAAGGAAGGAGGACGATGGAGTCATCAAGTGGACCAAATGACCGGAAATCCTCTCCTAAGATCCGGCGAAGGTGAGTATAGTCATGCCAGGCCTTTCAAGTCGCACATGATGACAAACCCATATATGCAACGACTCAGCTAACGAGAGTCTCAACCGGCTTAGAAGGACGAAGAAGTTCGAAGGGCAGTAGGATGAACAGAACCCTGAAAAGACTTGATGGCAATAAAAGCCGGACTGAAGGACTGCCCCCAAACGGAACCGATTCCAGGTCCTGACATACAATCTCAAATCAGGAATGAAAGATGCTCCAACAAAGGACTTATAGAACAACTGAAAAACATCAAATATGACATTATCGGTCTATGTGAGACAAGAGCGACAGCGAATCAGAGTACACGGTATTTTCACAGTTGCAAGAGAAAAGAAATTAAGATGGGCAGGACATGTTGCAAGGCAAAGAGACAACAGGTGGACAAGAAGAACAACGTTCTGGTGGCCCTATAACTGCAAAAGACCACCAGAAAGGTGGAGAAAAGGAATAGAAAAAGAATTTGGGAAAGAGTGGCATCAACTCGCCATGGACCGTGAGAAATACAGAAGGAGGCTGAAGAATCTGCTCCACCACGGAGGCGAATGAACCGGATCTTACTGTATTATATTGTATTGTAATTGAATATCAATAAATAAAATAAACAATGAGTTCTAAACTCTTAGTCTGTAACATTGGTAATGCTTTTCTGGGCTTTAACTGACTTTAATTCTTTTAGAATAACGGATACATTGAGTGGGTACAGAAAAGGTTTATTAAAAATTTCGGAATTTCCAAGAATCGGCTTGATGATAGTGATGTAAAATTTGTTCAGAAATTCCCCAACTGTAATGCGGTATTCACCAGAATATTGGGTCATAACGAAGCAATTGGGAATATAGGCAATATTGAAGGTGATTCCTATATATTCGAAGAGAAGATCAATCAGGGGAACAGCCATGATATGGAGACAAATAGGAAAAGTGTCAAAGCTTTTGTTGGGAGAGACAAGTGAATGAAGTAGAAATAAGTCAGGGAATAGACAGGATCAAAAAAACATCTTATTGACAGAAGATAATTTGTCGTAGAGTGTAGGTTTCTGGAAGAATAGCTTTAAAATAAAGATAATAACTAATTTCTGTTGTTAAAAGCCTTTCGTACTTACTACTCGATTGCTTTTACAAAGTTAGATCGTGACTAATTTAGTGATTGTCAATTTCAAATTCAAAATGTATCACTTTGATAACACGACAATAATGATGATTATCATGTCCATGAAAACTCCTATAGCATTGATGAGGACCATGAAAGATACCGCTGGGATGGCTAAAACCAGAGTACCATAATCCTTGTATTTGTCATAGAACTTAAACAGTCGGATTAATTTTAATTTTTAACAATTTTAGAACTATACCATATTCCTTAGAAGTTCTCTGTGTTATATTCTTTAGAAAAAGGAAATATAAATAACTTCCTAACAATGGACAAATATCAAATAAGAAAATTCTTGAAATTAGAATATAGCTATGTTTGAAGAATATAGAAATTCAAAAAATTAAAATTTAATTAACAGATACGTAGTGAAAGAATACTATGTTGAGACAACTACGAAGAAATATTTCTTTTCATATTTATATTACTTCCTCTTTTCCTTAGTATGCTTACACAACCTTTGGATTTGTTCTATTTTTAATACAACTTTTAGTATTTGGGAAAATCGTAGGTATGAAGGACAAGGGTTTAATCTGTTCAAAAGATTACACAAATTTCGAAGAGATTGGTTCATTATGTGACGTTTGAAGAAGTTCTGGGGGTGTAAATGATGAGGTTTAATCTGTCCAAGAGTTCAAATGAACAACAAAAGCGTCGTCCAATTAGATGAGATTCGAAAAGGTTCGACTAAAAACAAACAATTTAGCTTAAACCTAAGCAAATTTTTATGAATGTTCCTGTCATTTTTGAACTAGCCTAAATCCACCTCCAGTCGGATGACGGTCATCTCCTTCTCTTTTATCCTTACGTATTATGGAGCAAAAAAAGCATAGTTAAACTTGAAAATACAAGAGGGATCTACAATCTTCTTACTTATAAAGGAACGCCAAATACAATCCACTATTTTTGCTGCATAATCATATATACCATTGTTTGAAATTATTTTGTTTTGCGTATAAATGAATGATTATACAACCATTAAAGTTGATTTCTATGATATTCTATAAAGAATAAAGTAATTGTTGTGATTTCTGCAAGTGAGAGTTGATGTAAAGGGATAGCAGAGAGAAGACGTTCTTTATTGGAACTTCAAGCAATATATATCTTACTCAAACACTAGTACCCCGTGTATCACTGTAATCGTGCCAGGGTTCAGTATTCAGAGAAAGTGACGACTTCGAGTCCCAATGATAATCATTATTTTAAACCTGTGGACTGCTTTCGTTGAAACGTTAGAGGAAAAGTTTCACAGAGATGATATTGAGACATTAACAAAATTATTATATCTCGATGTAAAGTTGAAATAAATGATTTGGATATCAATTGATAGCTAAGAATCTACTCATAATATGAACAATTTCATTTAATTAATGTTTTGATTTTTCAGATACAATTGACGAACTAATGGTTCATATTCCGACTTCAAATATGTTCAACCGTTTCATATAAAAGTAAATTCAGCAACGAAGATTTGTCAAACACTACATAAGTCACCATCTTATGAAGAAGTCTTAAAATAAGCGAAAACAAATAACAGTAGAATTAACATGTCAGTGTCGTTGCCTCTGGGGTATATTTTTTTCGTTCGTGACCTTTGCATTATATTCCACTTTTTTATAATCATGTAATTATTAAAGCAAAACTTACACTATGACTTGTTAGATCTTCAAGTGGTCCTGACATTTCATACTGTAATTATGTGAAGTAGTCTTTTTCGACGAATTTATTGAATAAAGTTTTTAAATATATAATTTTACTTTTTTTGGTTTTTCTTGGAAAAAGTTATTTTATAAAATTAAAAAAATCTGATTTTTAATTCTAAGAAAATTCAGTCTTGATAGTAATTACTTTAAAAAAGTTTATATTTTTAGAAGTTTATAAACAATTTTCATCCAACTTTATTTGTAATCAAAAATTTAACCGAATTATTCTGTAAAAAATACAATTTTCATTAATAGTATTTTCTATAAAGATAAATCTTATATTCAAAGATTTCTTGTTCGATATTTGTCTGTTGTTTGGAGGTTATTTGTATTTCCTTTTTCTAAAGAATATAACACAGGGAACTTCTAAGGAATATGGTATAGTTCTAAAATTATTAAAGATTAAAATTAATCCGACTGTTTAAGTTCTACGACAAATACAAGGATCATGGTACTCTGGTTTTAGCCATCCCAGCGGTATCTTTCATGGTCCTCATCAATGCTACAGGTGTGCTAGCAAATACATTATTGGTAGTTGTTACTGTGTCATCAAAGTAGGTCTCAGAGTTATAAGCATAGTTAATGATTTTAAGAACTATTAGTCCTCAAGGTTAATCATTCTCCGATTCCAAAGTAGTCTCGAATAGTGACTGAGACGTTTTCGCTTTTCTTCTAGACATTGTTCGTATGAATATCGGAGGAATAGTAGTTGAAAGAAATCATTAATTACCAGAAATAACTATATTTGTAATTTGAAAACTTCTTGCAGAAATCTTCGCTCCACAACCAACTACCTCCTAGCAATGCAGTGTTTCTTTGATTCCCTCCACGCTCTGGCTCACTTCTACCTTGCTTACGTCCTCTACTCGGGTAAAAACTTCGACACTCTTTCTGATTGTCTCCATATCGTAACTGTCCCTTTGATTGGCGCAACTTCTGGGATGGCCCTCGTCTTCTTCACCGCTTTTGACAGACTTTTCGCGGCATTTTTTCCTGTGAAACATCAGTTAATGAACAAACTACTATATTTGGGATCTATTATGGCCATGTGCGTAGGGTACAGTATATACATTCTCTACCTTGGCTATCTAAATGCAGAAAAATATAAGAATACTATGGTCGTCTGCTTAATCACAGAAGGTAGGTATTTTTTAACTCTAATTATCTTTAGGTTTTTTGAAGACATGTTGCGAGAAAGTGAAAGACAAATTTGAGAATTTAACTTATAAAAATGAGTAGTTTTGTAAGAATAATAGATATTCTATCACATCTACTTTTATATTGAGTAAGAAAAACCACACACAAAAATGAGTATATGATATATAATATATGGATATATTATAACGGCGTTGATGTACTTGATGTATTTGATGTATCGATATATTAAGTGTGGTATTGGCGCATCATATTTAGTGCATGAGTACGTTAAAACAACTCTGATATATCTGATACATTATATTTAACATATCGATACATTAAATATAATATATTCGACAAATTAGAGCCCTTTTAATGTATCCTTTTTTGTGCATAGAGTAAGACAGAAAAACTAGAGTAATACACAAAAAATGAGTACATGATATGTAATGTATGGATACATTAAAACAGTTCTGATGCATCAGATACATTAAATTAAGAAGAGTGTATTGTATTCAATGTATTTGATACATTAGAGCCGTTTAATGTACTCTTTTTGTGTGTAAAACAATATTTTTATTTACCCTTGTACAATTATCTCTTTTCATTACTGAAATTCTCAAATTTCTTCTTAATAGTTTTTGAATATCAGGAAATTGATCCAAATGAAGTAGATTTGTTTGAATGCGTTTCCAGGCATCCATAGAAGTCCTCGGACTATGTTGTCTTACGTGAATATGGGTCTTGTTTCCGGATCTACTTCCATCTACATCGCCATTGGATTCACCATCTATTGTAAGAGCAACTTCAACACCACAACCAGGAAGCTCTTCAAATCCCTCATTATTCTCTGTGTTCTGATGGTGTGTTCGTGGGCCTTCACTTCGGTCAGTGCCATCCTCTGTTTCAATCTCGGACTCTCAGACGAGTTGTGTTTCTTCATTCTGCTCTACACAGGAATCACAATCCACATCGCCTGTGCTTCTAATTTCTTCGTTCTGACCCGTTATTCCAATGAATACCGTTCTGCAACCAGACGATTCTTCAAGAAGTTAGGTTTCACTATTTTCAAGCCGATCTCTGGGAATTCTAAAATTTCCAATAAACTTTCTGTGCACAGACCCAATATTTCCATTTTCCCAAAAAGATAAGAATCATTTAGATTGTAGAAAAGCATTTCCGATGTCACAAGCTAAGAATTTGAAACTTGTTATTTATTATATTCGTTAATATCAACTTAAAAAATTCGAATAAAACTAGTCATAACACGTGTAAAAATGCTGTAATCAACATTCTCATACTCAATTGTAATGTGGTCGGATTATTGTAGATTTTTTCCGAATTTGAATTATATGTGGAATGATTGAAAATAATTTAAGTCGATATATGTCATTAATTTAAAAGAAATATTTATGTCATTCGTTATTAAAAAAACTGAATTTTTAAATTAAAAATGGAAACAAAATGTTAAAAAATAGTACTATGACAAAAAGTAACGTGATCTTTTCTGTTCTTCAATATTGAAATAAAACTTTGAATGAGAACAGAAAGTTTAGAATGATGTAAATTTAAATACAGTAGAACTTGGATATAGATACCCCCTTGGGACCGGGCAAAGTGTATGTTATAAGAAATGATATGTTATAGAGAGGGTAAATTTAAAGGTAGACTAGCCAAACTCACCCACTCGGACCGTATGCTATAATATGAGATATATTATAGCGAGGGTATCTTATATCAAAGTTCTACTATAACTACTTACTTAAATCTTATAAAATCATGCTTTTGATTTATTCTTATTATTTAATCACTGCTACAATAGAAAACGGAAGAATATCACTAATCTTTACTCCACGATAAGGTCCAGAAAATAATTATATATCCCCCACAAAAGACAACTGAGAACCTCACTCATGTCCTACAGTATTCTGTACTTCCTGATATTCAGACTATTTCTACAGACGCTCTCTTTCTAGTATAGTTTCTATCCCAACAATCATTTTCAGAAACTCTCCCATCATCTACCTTAGAGTGCCTTCTATTATCTCCCTCTTCAATACCACAGCAGTTCATTTTAATAATTATGTAATCAATCGCACATATACGGTTAAATAGTTCAAATAATACTGTATAAATTGCATTAAATTTTAAGATCTATCAGAAACTGCGAAAACTACAATTGAATGACATGAACTATGATCGCCGTTCTGCGCTTAGTTTTTCCTTCCTGTTCCTTCATTATGACCCTTTCCTTCTTGAAAATCTGATTTTTATAATTTACATTTTCGTTGAGTTTACAGAAATTAAAAACCTAAATAATTATAGATTTCATAAGAGGCAAGATTATTCTTTTACTGTCCATAGTTGATGGATTACTTGTTGAGTCCACAGGCGATTACACTGTAATTGTAGAGAGCATCACAGGCAACTTGATCCTTAGCAAGTGGATGGACTTTGGATTCTTGGCATTCTCTGAAAACTACACTTTCAACAAAATAAGCAGATAAAAAACTTACGCAAAATATTTCCCAGATATTCCATCAATTTTCTTACTCAAGGCAAGGAAAACAGGGGTTTGAGCACCATCGTAATCGGTCTTCATGAAAAGCCACAAAAAAGGACTGAGTAATTTCCTGACGATTGGATATTTGAGAGGAGTGTTTCTAGTAAATTCAGAATCAATAACTCCCGGATGACAAGCGTTTATGGTGATCTTGGTTGTTGGATCTTCTGCTCGGAGTTTTTTCGTCAAAGTTACAGTATGCATAACGTTTGCTAATTTGCTTCTGGCGTAGGTTTGAGTATATCTGTTGAATTTTTTTTCGCTTTCGACTGTTTCTTGTTCAACATTATCTGCATAAATATGAATCAGACTTGAAAGATTCACAATTCTTGCGGAATTTGATTTCTCCAATTTGGGCAACAGTAAATTCGTCAACAGAAAATGTCCAAGATGGTTCGTCTGGAAAGTGACTTCATGTCCATCGACGGTTTTCTCGAACTTAGGCGGGAATCCCATTCCGGCGTTATTGACGAGGATGTCGAGTTTTTCTTCTTTTTTGTTGAATTCATCGACAAATTTCCTGATAGAAGCGAAATTTGCTAGATCTCCTTCCATAACGATTAATCTGGTCGAATCACATCCGTATTTGACGGCCAAATCACGAACAGCATTATTGGCTTTGTCGACGTTTCTGCACATCATGTAAACCTTGCCTCCTCTAATGTTAAGTTCACGAGCGATCTGTTTTCCTATTCCGGCAGAAGCTCCAGTGACAATAATCACTTTTTCTTTCGCCGTGACATTTTCTGTGAACCGTTTACCCTTGAAGAAGAGTCTGAAACATGAAAAAATTAAAATTTATGCATCAACATTAATTTTATAAGTTAATTTCGAGCTTTGATATATCAATTTCGATTTTTGTGGGTTAATTTTTAATTTTCATATATCAAAGTTGAAGTTGATATATAGAAATTCTATTAATATGTGGGAAAATTGAAATTGATACATGAAAACCAAAATTCCAACCTGATAAGATAGATAACAGCAGCCCCGACGATAGCAATGATTACGTAGAACAAAAAACCAGAAGAACTTTCTTCCTCCATTCTGTAACCTGTAATTTAAGAAACATAAAAAATTCAAAACAAATCTAAAATCACGCAATAAACAAACAAACAAAAAATCATAAAGGAAACTCACCAACAATTGCTGCATTTTCATATCTGGACTAACAACCCTGATTACAACGGTTCTTTCCCCCTCTAATTCCTCAACTCTGACAGCAAGTTTTGAAGCTTATTGAAGTAAGGATATATTCAAAGTCACGCTATTGTTGAGGAATAATTGACTAACACTGACAAGGAGCTCGGCAGAAGGAAGAACAGAATTCAATTTGGCCGTCTTGGGTCTGGGAAAGGTAGCATATAAGCAACTTCACAACTCATAATTTACATAAACTATGCACTTTAGGTAACTTGTAAAACATAAAACACAGGTAATTTATAAGATTCATATGAATTACGTAATTTAGATAACTTGTAGCTTAAATAACATAATTATTATAATTTACCTAACTTATGACAATTAGACAAAGCCAAAGAGAAAAATCAAAAAATGATGACTAAACGAGAATCAAACGGAGGCTTTATAAAGTGGATTCTGCAGAAATGTGAAGGGAGTGCCCGAGAATAAAAGCAAACAACAGAAAGTACACTATATTCTATGGAGGTTGTTGAAATCATGATGCTTATTGCCAGATCAGGAATAACAGTCCGTTGAAGTGAACAAAAAAGTCAATGAAAGTAAACAAATCATAATATATATAATTGAAAGTAAATTTTCTTATGAAACTGTTTCGAAATTAATTTTTATGCTTTTCTAACAATTTAGAATTGTTAATTTCGAATGTTAAGTTTAACTTTTTATTAATTTTTAGAAATTCCAGAAGCTTCTAGAACATTCTTGAAAATTTCTATTAATTCTGAAAGATTCCAGAAGCTCTGACGAAATTTGTTATCAAAAATTGTAGTACTGTTACATCATATAATTTGTGTCTTTTTTGTTCTATGATATTTGCTTTACCCCTAATTCCGGTTCTCGACTATCAAACTGATAAAATTGATCATTACATCGAGTCAGTGATTTTGAAAGAACAAAGTTTTCTAAAAAATAAGAATAAAAATGGTTTTACTGAGTAAAATTTAATACAAAACTCACGATATCTCGTAGTTGTCCTTTATTCCACCTGTATATCAAAGCAAAATTGCCAAGCACTAAGCACTATTACCACATATATTTAACGTACGTGGAGGTTTTTTGGTCCTTTCCTCCCCTTACTATATAAGGGCAGCTTGGATACTGCTTGCAGATGCCAACGTCTTCCATCGTGCACTATCCTGGGCTAGACGTGGCCAAGCTGTTTTCGCGTCCGGATTTTTCATATTATGTTCACTTGTCGTTTTCCTCATAGAATCCGTCCAGCGCATTATAGGGCATCCTCGATCTTTTTTATAGCCTAGAGCTTCCCATATCTTGTAAACGGTCAGCCAATCCGTCACAAGTCGCGTCCATCGTTGATCCTCTATCCTCGCAATATGACCAGCTCATCAATGACGTAAATTTTCAATCATAAGTCCTGTAGTAGTTGTCCGTATATTCTAAATTTTTAATTTTAGTTATTGAAAACGTTCGAATATTCATCACATTCCAGGATACTTTTCCAGAAATTACATTTTCACAAAAGAATCTATTCACAGACGAATTATTTCTGTTAGATCGTGGTTAGTGATTCCCGATCCGCGTGTAGACGAGAAATATATAAAACAACTTTACAGGCCCAGAGGCACAAGAAAAATCACAACTCTATCAAAAATATTGCGCAATCTCCAAATTGCCGCCAACCCACAATCGTACGCCTTTCGTTGGTCATCAGGGTATTTCCCTTCGGGACCAACACTGTGTAGTTTGCACTTAAATAACTTGTACGCAATCCAACAACTTCGTCATATGTTGACCAATAAATAATCATTTTAAAAGCAAGATTAGTAAATTTGACATCAAATTTTTCCATTTTGAGACAAACCAACATCGAAACAACACTGCTTTAGATGTCCTAGCCCAAGTTACAGAATCCAAAGAATAATCACAAAAATAAACAAATGAAAAACTACAATCAAAAAGCGTGAATTTTGATTGTCATCTTCATTTATGGATTTTTTGCAAGTTTTGTATTAAAAAATAAAAACATCAAATCGCAAAAAAACAAGTTTCCAAATCTCTATTTAACAATCTACTGCGAATATTAAGCAGTAATTGACAAGAAAGGCCTAGTTCAAAAAAAGCAAAAGTTCAAAAATCGAAAACCAAATGCAAAAATTGAATGAGCTTCAAGAAATTTTAAAAATCAGAAAACAAATTTCTTAATCCGTTTTTAAATTTACATATTAATCATCACAGAATTTATAGAAATAAACCACCTGTTTTTGCTTATTATTTTACCAATAATTAATTCACATAAATATCACCAACGACTTTCGTAATAAATTCCGGAATTTGCCAGATAAAAGCACCAATTAGGAAGACCAGCAAAATCGAGCAACAAGAAATACACAAACATTGAAGACCACACTTCCTCCAGTAAAATCTGGAACCAGCTCTACATCTACTCAAATACCAATAATTGTCAAATTTGAGTCTATCTGGTTTTGGCAAAACAGGATTCTGAAAATTCCCTCAATAATAATTGATGAAATCAGTTCCAGAAATCTCACTCTATTCGGTTTCCCTCTTTTCTTTCCAACAGGTTCTTTTGCAGCTTCTTCTGCTGTAACAAGACTCATTTCTAAGTCGATCATTCCAGTAACATATCGAATTTTGCCATCAAAATCGTCCTTTTTCTTCATACTTTTAACATTTGTTTTCTGTTCATCAGAAATATTAGTATTTAAACAAGGCCACCACCCACGAACCGATTTTGAACTAAACAACGAACAAACTCCCACAGTTCCACCAACGTAAATCTGAAAAACCATATACATCTTCATCAATCGTATAAAACTCACTGGAGCTCTTGGCAATTTAACTTTTTCCATTTTACTTGATTTACATCTTGTTTGCCAAAAAAATCCACAACAATCAACACAACATTTGCATTTCTTATGTTGTTCTGGATAATAAACATTAGTCATTTCTTCCTCATTCATCTGTCCTTCTTCAAACCCAAGAAGCGGTAAAACACATTCTCCAACGAATCCATCTTTTTTAAACTTGTTATTGTCACAAATCCGCAAAACCAAGACAGGATCAATTTTTTCAATCGTAGCTTTTCTGAGAAATCTATTTTTTCTCTTCACCCTAATCTTCTTCTCCCACAGATCATATTCAAAATCAAAGACAAACCTCCAATTAAACGATCCAGCACCATCCGTCACTCGATAATGAATATCTGTTTTTTCTGTTAAATTCCCATTCAAGTTACATTCAACATACAAATCTATTGCTGATTTTCCAAAGGATTTCTTGATCGGAATCACATTTCTTGTTTTCCAAACAACTACTCTCAATTGATATTTAGATGATTTTCTTATCGAAATATCAATTGGAGAAGGAATTGGACCAATTTCCACAGGAATAATGTCAATAAAACATTCCAAATCCCCTATCTTGACATCTGGATTAACAACACTAAATAATGGCCTTGTTTCAACATGTTCTGGAACCAATCCAATTCCATGTAAAATAAATAACGCCAATCTTTGAAGAGGTCTTCCAAAGAATTTCCTATTTTTCTCATTTAAAACTTTTGTTTCCAATTGAGAAAGCCATATTTCAAGAGAAAAAACAACCATTCCAACATCATTTTCTTTCGTGAGGATTTTCGGAACTGAAACATTCATTTTCTTGCAATATCTCGCCAGAATATCCAATGGAGTCATCTGATCTCTCCAAGGCAAAGGTCCAAACAAATTATAGCACAACGGCAATCCTACAGTAGCCCTGTATTTTGTTTGAAGCCTATCTTCCAAGTTAACAGTCGTTTCTCCAATGTCATCTGTTCCAAAAATTCTTTTCTTATCTTGTAATGTAATTTTCAAAGTAGATTCTACTGGAATATTCGCATCAATTTCGATCAATTCTCCAAATATAGGATTACAAGAGTCCGGAACATAAGAAGTGCTTTTCTTTTTCCTTCCTACTGTCACACTTACTTGAAGATCTAGAGGTCCTTTCTTAGAATCTGGTTCAACATTCAGAGCTCTGATGACGTAAACCCGAACGATACATTGAACTGTCTTGTCAAATTCAACTCCAGGAATATCTTCAATAAATCCTTTAGGTTTATCCGGAACTTCCTTCGTTACAAAAACCTTCCCTTTGAGTTCCCCACAGATTTCAGTAGACACGCCCATTCTTCCTTTCTTCCTAGAAGCTCGGCCAATCTTGAAAGTATCCATAAAATCCCCAAATCCACGATAATCTCCAACATCTTCTAACGCAGTTTTAAAAATAAGGAGTTTTCCAAGAGACAATCTACAGATATAACTTCTAATATCTATTTTACATCAAATAATCCTCACCTTTCATAGCCCGGGGCCTTTGTGTCTTCCCCACAACTAAAATAATACTTAGACCACCAGTCAATTCTTGGAGAATTCGGATCATCAGGGTCTACGAAAAAGGCATCAGAATCCCATCCCTTTGTTTCTTCAAATCTAACTAATTCTCTATCTTCTTCAATTTGCTCTTCTTGAGCGATAGTATCGTACTTCACCCAGTCTTCTTCATTAACTTTAATCTTATTCTGCGGAGATCTTTGGTAGTTTCTAAAGTTACTAATAGTACAGATCCCAATTTGTGGTTGAATTCCAAAAGTCCTTTTGTCAAATAAGAGAATCTGGATCGGAGGAGCAAAGTAGAGGTTATCCGGCATTTGAACTTCCTCAAATATCAAAATAGGGGATTCGAAATTCAGGTTCACTTTTGTATCTTTTAGAGGGATAGTTCTTCTAGTAAAGTCTCCTACAGTAACTTCCAACCAAGGTTGACGAATTGACGTAAACTAAGCAAAATTTAAATAAAGTAAAACTAAAACTCACTTGATATCTCTGCAAGTTCCTCAAACCATAACAAATTATCACCACAGTATATGGTACAAATTTCGGTCTGTAATTTTCAGGAACTTCATATCTAGGAATTCCTCCATTTTTGAAACTCGGATACTTCGGAAGTCGATGACGTTTGTCCATGTCAACTTGATACAGTTCAGAATAAAAAAGCAAAGCTCCACTCACATTCTGTTTTGAATTTTCCAATTTGTACCATTTGCAATTCAATAATGCCTTCGTTGACAAATCCATTACAGTTGGAGCCACATAAAATCTTCCTAGAACGACATTAATTCCATCAAAAGATTCACCAACGACTTCAACAACAGCACTTGGTGGATTTTCCCGAAGTTTACAAATGCCACCAGGAATCAGCATTTGCCTAAATATCAAAGTCTCATTATAAACTGGATTCATTGTATGCTTGATTATCGCTGTTTCTGCACATCTATGAAGAAAAAATACCCTAACAAAGCTTCTAGAAATAACTGTAGTACTACAATAAAGTTCCTTAGCCCATAAGACATATACCCGTAGTTCAAAACTGCATATTTCTTCATATACTTCATAAATCCTCGGAGAAGTAAACAACAATCCCTCTTCAGATCCCTGTTTCTGATCGATTCTCACATTCAACTTACTGAAAAATAAATCATAAAAAGTTAATATTTCAGACAAACTTGGCACTTGTCTCTTTTCTCACAATCTCTCTCAACATTCGCTTCCTTCTAAACTTATCACCATGGGTTTTCTGCATATGCAATGGTTTATCAAAAGCCTTGGCATATTCCCATCCAGAAGCATCACACCTCTTTTGAAAGAGTTCCTTGTCTTCATACATTGAGTACATATCCATTTTCTTGTCGTCAAAAACCCTAAATCTCTTCAGTCTTCGTTTTCTAAACTTGTGAGCCGGCCTTTCATTAAGATCAACAGCTCCAATTTTCTCTGAGAAATTTTCAGTAACAGAATACACCCATCCATCAAAACCGGATTCCCCAAAAAGGTCAACTTCCCAGATTCCTTCATACTTCCATCCAGAAGGAGGTCTATTGAGTTCCCCTTCCGGGATATCCTCACCCATATTGTTAGTAAATCCTCGAGAATTCCATTCATCATCTTCTTTTTTCTCTAATTCAAAAACTTCATCCTCAAATCTACTGCTTCCAGTTTCCGGTCCGATCCACATATCATGAGTTTGTTGACGTCTCCAATTCCCCTTGAACTCCCATCCAGTTGGAGGTCTCATCGTCGTTTCAGAAAGCTCAATAACTCCAGTTTGATCCGAAACATAATATGGAGACTTACAACTGAGAGTACTGTAGATAGTTTTAGCTTTTTCAATTGGTCGAAATTCACATGCTTGAAACTTCCCCAACGGTCCTTTGTATTCGTTCACAAAATGTTCTGCATAATAACGAATTTTTCCTGGGGCAATAATCTTCTCGAAGAAATTACGGTGAATAGAAAGTCCAAACCAGAACCTAGCATGGAGAATAGCCGGCACTTCATCGACCTAAAAAGTTCATATATGTTTAAAAAAATAAAATTTACCGTTTTTTCTTTTCTATTTAGCCAACTTAATTTGAAAGCTTTTAATTTTCCGCAATTTATTCCAGTTTTTATCTCGTTAGGATTAAAGGCGATTTCGACGACAGGTACTTTGGCATAAGCTACGGGAACGTTGTTCACTAACATCATTATCAAAACATCTGGAATGGATATTTGAGGATCCAGAATTAACTCTTCAAGTTCCTTCACAACGTCATCTAGTACATTCAGTGCATTGCCATTCATTTCATCAGGATCCATTTGCTCATATTTGAATTTTTCCATTTTCAACTGTAATCGTTGGAATTTTGTAAATCTAGCACTTTGAAGATTCTTATCCAATTGTGTCAGCTTCATCGACCCATCGGACAAGTAAGCAGCATTTTTTACTATCCATTGGAGGGCATTTGTGGCTTCTTCCAGAGCATAAAGTACCATAGAAACAGTTGAAAAATTAGTAGAATTCACATCAGATTGAAGACTTGCACTGTCTCTAAATTCTTTCAAAAATTCAGTAATTTTCAAAACACAACTAGCTTGAGTAATTCGCTGACTAATATCCTCCCAAGAACAATGCACTTCACAGACAGGCTTGTAACTGCCCCAGGGCATGGCGTAGAATCTTTGGTAATCGTAAATCGGCATTGCAGGAAGAGATCGTTCAGTACACTTGAGACCATAATCGTACTCCGGATTCCCAAATTCACCGATAGAAATTGCAAATTGAACATTTTCGGATCTAAATCATTCAGTAGTAGCTTTTAAAAAATAATTCTTACTTGTATTCTGAATCGATAGAATTGGCAGCGAAGAAACTTGAAAACAACGTGTACGACTTCTGAATGTAGTAATTTCCAGAATTGTAGATTACAGACAAAGTCAAGTCCTTGGAAGTAGAGTCAGAAACTTTGCCATCAGTGCAAGTCAAATCGCAGAAGAGTCTTCCGTAAAAAGCGGTGGATCCGGTTCCTTCGTTCTTGACTTGCTCGATCGCTTTTTTAGGAAGCTTCAAATTGAAATCCGGACCGAAAAAATTAATAAAACCGGGACCGAATACAGGCAAGTATCCGTTTTCTCCACTTTGACAAAGTTGCTTTAGCTCCAGGAACGTTGTACAAACAACAGTTATCTTACATTTCTTAGGATTGCCATCGGGGACTTTGGACAGGATTCGAACACGAATCTAAAAGAGAAAAAACATTTTACTGGAAATTGATATATGAACTTACATTTTTAGCAACTGTAGGCCACATCAGCGGCAAGATTAGCTCCTGGTTGAAGGCAATGTTTTCATCTTCGCTGGATTTGAAATCAGATAAAATTTTTCTTTCATTCAAACAAATCTCAACAGCAAAGTCGACTGGAGATTCAGGGGTTTTCATGTTTGAAAATCTAGTCTGCTTCACAATTGACAAGAGTTTATAAATTCTGAATTTAAGTTTATATTGAAATAATTCAGCGGCATTGATCATCTCAATATTCCCCGAACCTGGTCCTCGTAGTCCCATCGGCCCATTATATCCAGGGTAAGTAATAGCCACAGACACACGTAGGAATCCTCGAATTGGTCCATTAACATCATCTTCTTCATCGCCTTCTCTCAGAGGAACGAATTGATTAATAGCACGGTGATTGGGTCTCTTGAAAATATGGGACAATGCATATTTAAAACAGCCGATAAGGGGCACACGAACAGGGGAACCGGAACTGTAAACCTGGAAAATAAAAAATAATTAATGAAAAAAAGCAAAAAAGTGAAAAAACTAAGAAAATAGGAAAAACAAATAGGAACAAGTTGTGGAAGAGCAAGAAAAACAAAGACTCCTGATACGATTGTCTGGAAGTACTGTAATTTTGGAACATTTTCAAACATCTTTTTCCGAGCCTTCCCTTTACCTACTTTGAAAATCAGCGTTTTTTCGCACAATTCTCCTGGAGTCGTTTTTATGTTGAATTCTATAGTTTGGTCCCAACTCGGACTGTCGGTTCCTCTGATTATCCGTGTTTTTCGTTGTTTTTGATCTAGTTTTACCCTCACCATCGGATTCAATTCTTGGCCGTCTAAGCCTTGAAGTGCTGAGGCATCAAAAATATGTACTCCTATCTGAAATTTCTTTAATTATATGTTTTTTATGATTTATTTACTTTAAAAGATGTTTTTTGATTTTCGAAAATTGTATTTTGAAATTTCGCGAGATCCTTGGATTCTCTTGGATTTTTGATTTTACTGTAAATTCCCGGATGTTCTGTAGCTGTTCCTTCTTCTGGATCTTTCTGGGATGTTGGAGTTGAGTAATCTGCCGCGACTTCCTGAAATTATATATGAAATTGTTTTTACTTCGTGTTTACCTCCGTCGTTTCACCTCCGTCAGAAGTCTCCACTGGGGTTTCTGTCTGGTAGGTTTCTTCATCACTATTTCTACCATCAATTCCATAATCTCCGACACGGTTCATCCGCAGATTTCTGAACTTGGTTCTAATTTTCTGTTTTGAACTAGAATTGCTCGTTTTTGAATCTGGTTCCACATCCTTCTCTCGTGATTCGTCATTTGAAGACAAGATTTGACTAAAGTTCTGTTTAAATTTCTCAGCTTTCTTCTTGACGACAGTTTTGACAAGTTTACCTTTGAGTTTATCCATTACGGTTCACAAGAATAATAATCGAATAAATTCCGTCCTCAAATCCTTGATTTGTTTATGCAAATTTATCTCCAATGTCCTTTGTATAGTTTGTAAAGTTTACAAAAAGTAATATTTTCAGATGAACAACAATATCTCTTCGCTCATTGCTCCGACGACACCACTAAGGATCCGCTTGCGGAACTTACCGTTCCACCAAGATCCTGATGATCTTTTTGTCATTTTGAATGTGAGTTAAATTTAATTTTTTATATGAAATTTAAATTCCAGTCCGAAGTCACTGAGGTAGACCGATGGAAAATCAACTTGTGCAACCACTGCATTTCAATGGACGATGGAAGAATGGAAATCAGCATTGTCTTTAATGAAATTCCCCCAGAAATCGACGAAATTGCAGACTTTTGTGATCAACTTCGAAGAAGGGTTTCTGCAGTTAATATTATCATTAATCATAATATTACTGTTTCTGTCGCCATCTGTGATGCTTCAGTTTTCCCGCAGGATTTCTCTTTATATCACTCCCTCAACCTCTCGGCGTTTATATTTGGAAATTTCGTAGATACTGAGAACTTCCTCTCTCATGAGACGATCAACACAACTTACCGGAAACCTGAGAGCCAGATTATGAAAGAAGTGAATCTCCTCTCTGAATTTTCTCAAATGCCCCAAGACACCAGTATTCTTGCTGAATTCGAACATGACAGAAAAGAACTGTCCGTTGCTTTTCCGTTTATTTACGAAGGCGTTTCTTCGATCATCACCTGTTCCATCAGATATGAAGCAATCCGAGATGTCATTGTCTATCACAGTGCTTCTGAAGTCCAGTTGTTCCTGCATGTTCGATATCCACCCAAGATCAAAAGAAGTTTCAAGAGAGAAGGAAGTAATGGATGGACACTTTCGCGTGTTACTTCCTGGGGAAACAATATTGAAAAGCCTCGTAGAAGAAGCAACATTGCTGGATGCCCTTGGATTTCGATGAAGATTCCTATCGTTAATGTAAATTATTTATTTTCGACTTGTTTATCTTTCTTTTTCAGAAACATGAGATCTGTGATCTTCTTGGAAGACTTCACAAGTATGCTGTTACTCCAGTTGAGTTTCGAACTGTGACTATACGAAGCAGAGGAAGGTACTTGTCGTTTGTGGAGGACAAGAAATTGATGGAATTGTATGGCTTTGACGGTGACGAGAACTTCAATCTTCGTTATTGCTTGAGCGCTCTTATTTCTCGTGGTGCAGTAGTGAAGGATTTGATTCTTTTGGATGTCCAAAAGAGAGATGACTTTCTGGAAGAAGTCAGACGGGCATACATCCACGATATTCCTGCAACAATTGATATTTTGGAACAACTTCTTTGTCAAATTGATGAAGCACAGACTCCAAGTAATTTGACGCAGATGTTTTGTGAAATCAAAGAATCTGGAAGAGTTAACGCTGCTTTACAAAGAACCAGAAATGCCAATTGGGAAGCTCAAGGATATGTCAGAGTTCGTAAAGTAATCATTACCCCGATGAGGAAATTATTTGTGACACCTGAACTGATGATGGGAAATCGTGTTTTACGGAAATTTGAAGTTAACAAGTTCCTTCGAGTCATTTTCCGAGACGAAGATGGAACTAGAATGTCCAAAATGACTGGAAATCTAATTATGGAGAATTGTGTGAAACGTGTATTGAAAGAAGGTCTTAGAGTCTTGGACAAATTCTACGTTATGGTTGGTTCGTCGAATTCTCAACTTCGGGACAACGGTTGTTACCTTGTTCAAGGAGATATTGATGAAGCAGTTAGAATACGTAAGTCAATGGGCAGATTTAAAATTGAGAAAGTTCCGAAAATGATGGCGAGAATTGGTCAGTGTTTTACTCAATCAAAATTATCGAATATCCGATTGGAAAGGAATTTGTACAGAACTGTTCCGGATTTCGAAGGCGGCGTGAAAGGAGGTGGCGAACCATATTGCTTTTCAGATGGTGTTGGAAGTATCAGTGCTTCTTGTGCTTCGAGGATTTCTCAAGATCTCAACTGTCGTGATGCTGTTCCATCTTGTTTCCAATTCAGGTTCAGAGGTTTCAAAGGAGTTATCGCTGTCAATCCAGCTCTGGATCTTATGAATAATTTCGCCAGGAAGAATGACCTCAAAGATCTGACTTTTGAGGTTGAATTTCGTCAATCCCAAGAGAAGTTCATTGCTCCTCGAGAAGAATTCATCGAGATTGTCAAGTACTCCACACCATCTCCAGTTTGTCTGAACAAACCGATGATCAACATCCTTGATCAAATTTCTATGAAGCAATCTGCCGAGACACATAGAAGGATTTCGAAACATATCCAGATGCTCTTGAATCGTCACGTCAATCATATCATGGCTTCCCTGAACTACGAAAAGTATGCCCGAGTTGCCATCTCAGAGTTCCCTCAACTGATTATGGTTCAATACTTGTACGACTTCTCTCTGGTTCAAGAGCCGTTCTTTCGTTCAATGCTCCGGGCGTGGTCCAAGTCGATGTTATGTGAGTTAATTTTGAATTGTATTCTCGGTAAATATCACTTTAGCCAAATTACTTGCCAAGATGAAGATTCAGATCCCTGTTCATTCTGGAAGGACAATGTTTGGCATTGTTGACGAGACTGGGATCCTTCAGAGTGGACAGGTTTTTATCCAGTACACTTGCAATGCTCAGGAAAGACTTCCATCTCCCACTGCTGAGAAAAAGATCCTTGAAGGAAAGGTGCTTTTGACGAAGAATCCTGCAGTTGTTTCTGGTGATGTTCGGATGTATGAGGCTGTCGATATCCCTAGTCTTCGGCATTTGGTTGATGTTGTTGTATTTCCTCAAAGTGGTCCTCGACCTCATCCTGATGAAATGGCTGGATCTGATCTGGATGGAGACGAGTATACTGTTATTTGGGATGAAGGATTGTTCTTTGATAAGAATGAAAATGCGTTTGATTATAGTGAAGGAATAACTCCCCTTGTTGAAGATAGTGATCTTGTTCTTGATGACGACAATGATGGCGATAGGCTTCAAAGTATGATGACGGATTTTTTTGTTCAATATATTACTCAAGATTCTATCGGACAAATTTCTAATGCACATTTGGCTAATTCTGATCTTTATGGAATTGAAAGTCAAGTTGGTTTGATTTTGTAAATTTTGAAATTGAAAAATTAATTTCCAGGTTTGTAAGAACATTGCCATTAAACACAATCAATCTGTTGATTTTCCGAAAACTGGAATTGCTCCTGAAACTTTACTACGCAGTTGGAATCTTGATTATGATTTACCACCAGAAAAAGTTCAGTATTTTCCTGATTTTATGGCGAAACATGGATTTTTGTCAAATATAACAGTAAAAACTTCTAGGAATTCTTCACAGGTTTGAGCTGATTTGTTGTTGATATTGAAATTTGGACTTTCAGAGCTGTATCTTCTGTTCAATCGATTATTGGTATTGCTGAATTTGGAGTTGTCGAAAACATTGAAATGGATCCGGCGTTGAGTTTTTGGAACGAGAATGGGTGCAATGGGCATCGAAGAAGGAACATCAATTTGTGATGAAACAGAGATCAAGTTATGTTGCTCAAATCCAAGCTCTGATGGAAACATATGGCATAAAATCAGAAGGTGAGTTGTTCTCGGGATTCTATGCGGAAGTTAAAGGAAAAGCGACGGATTCTGGAAACAATGATGATGTTTCTCTTTTTAACATGTCAACTATTTGTCAACAGAGATTGGAAGTTATTTTCTCGACATTCCGACATGAATTTTTTAAGCATTTTCCTGATGGTGAACTTTATCTCGAAGCTACTGGTAGTTATCAGTATCAAGCGAATCCAATCATAGGTTCGATCTGTACTCGCCCAACTGACGAGATGATTGCTGTTGCTCTGTTGTATTACCACATTGCCTATGGTATGTTTTGAAATGTTTGCTGATACTATTGTTACTTTCAGAATCCGGTTATTTCCTTTCATTTGCTTGGCTTGTTTGGGATATTCTTTCCGTAGTGAAGAAGAAGTACAACGAATTCAATCAGTGTTTAGTTGAATTCGATCCTCTCGGTATGAAGTTGACTGATGTTATTGATACATTTCTGCAAACTAAAAGCAACGTTTATGAGTCGGTAATTGCTAAAGTTGCGAGTGAGATTCGTACTGGATCTGGTATTTGGAAACTCATTTCTGATTACATTCAGAAGCACGAATTGTTCGACAAACTCCTGTGTTATCTTGGTTGTTGGCATCAACAGCACAAAATTGAGATGGAGCTGACTAATTTCTTTCTTTTTGTTATTCTTGTCGGAAGTGGAACGTTGAATGTCGATGTGGATGTGTTTGAACCATTTCTGTACATGGTTGGTTTATGTTAGTTAGTTAATTAGTTTTTAATGATTAAATTTAGCAAAGTGAACTGGATGCTGACTGTCCTGTTAATGACGCTATCAAGAAGAAAGGACTTGGAAGGATTTTGATCGATCTTCTGGCTTGTCTCTCCTCTAATGCTTTCAGGAACTTTGAAGATTTCCGTGTTGATACGGATGAGGAGATTATTTTTATTACGAAGAAGGAATGTGTATGTGTTCATGGAGCAGCGTTGAGAACTTTTTATCAATTGTCTTTGACTAATTCATCAACTGTTCTTCCATCTGCTGATCATGAAGCTTATTCTCCAGTTGTTGAAGGTCACGCTGTGGGGATCTGTGTTCCAGAATCCAAAGTGAATGAATCGTTGAGGATCCTGCAGAAAGCGGCGGTTAAAATATTCGGTTGCACCTATGTCTCGACGAGAGTCAGCCGCAAGGCCATAGGTATATTTATGAACTTTTGGTTTAGATAATGGGAGTTGTTTCAGATAACACTACGAGGATCACTCTGGTTGCTAGTGGAACAATGGGATCGATCATTTCCTTCTATGATGCTCTCTCTGTTACGCCCATTTCTGCTCCGACTTGCCGTGAGATATATGAAGATCTGACTACTCAAAGTTGGAAAAAACTACAACAATGGGTAAAGGTTCTTAAGGATTAAAATTGTTGTTTATTTATCAGTTGTTTTGGATATATGGTGTAAACCAAAGCCCAAGTCTTGTCTTTGATGAGTTCTCTGACAGCTGTTACTCGCAATCGATCGGAGTGAGTTCATTTCATTTTTCACTGGACCAATCTTGCTATCGATCATTGTAACAATGGCCTATCACGAAACGAGCAGGGAACCAATTTGGTCCCGGAACCCCGGTTCCCCCAACGTCCAGCCCGGGTACTACCCCTCTCGATCGCCTTTCGTCGCTGATTCTCCTGTAGAACGACGACATCAACCACCCCCTGGGGTTCCTCAACAAACAACCATTATTCATTCAAGTATCAAGCCAGTGCCTGATTCTGATATCTACAAGTGAGTAATTTTATGAGTAAATTTTGGATATTTATTATTTTTAGGATTGGCATTTATGGTTGGAGGAAGAGATGTCTCTATGTTTTCATCCTTATTTTGACTTTGATTATTGTTATTAATCTGGTTCTCACTATTTGGATTATGATTGTTCTCAATTTTTCACTCGATGGAATGGGAGCTTTGAAAGTGGAATCTGATGGAATCAGGATAACAGGAAAAACAAGGTTCGAGAAACCTGTCCAATTTTCTCAAATTTCGACACAAAACGTACTTTTTGGATTAATGTGACTTTTCTAATTTTTATTTTCAGAATGAAGCTTTGACTCTTGAATCTGGTCTTGGAGTCACGCTTAACGCTCGGAATATTTCTGGAGATGTGACTTCTTCTATGGATCTACATATGAACGGCAAAGTTAGTGCTTCTTGCGACCGATTTGAGATCGTCGACAGAAACAACAAGATGCTCTTCTTCGCAGATTCTAACGAAGTCGGACTCAAATTAGATAACTTGAGAATTTTGGGTTAGTTTCCATTAATTTTATCTATTAAGCAAAATCTCCAGATGACGGAGGTTCCGTATTCGAAGGAGCCATCCAAACAGCTATGATCCGACCAGAACCTGATTCTGTTCTTGCCTTGGAATCTCCGACAAGGAACGTAAAAATCCATGCAGGACAAGACATTGAAATCCTCAGTAATGCTGGGGAATTCACCCTGAACACACTTTTGGACATTAATTTCCATTCAAAACAAGGAGATATCCGTGTTGATGGAAACATCTTCATGACTGGATTAGATAAAAGCCATGGAAGAGGAGTTGCCCAAAACCAACTTTGTATCTGTCAAAATGGACGATTGTTCATGGCAGCCAACAATGCAGATTGTAGAGCTGATAAAAACATCTGTGAAGACTAATAAATTATACAACATACCCAAATAAAAATCAACTTAAAAGTTCTTTTTTCAAATACAATTCTTTCAATTTTGCGTATTTCTTCCTGTCTATTTCACTAACAGATGGGCGAATTTTCTTGAGGGCTTCATCAAAATGTCTGGTATATATTGAATCAACATTGGAATCCTTGAAAAGTCTATCCTTCAAAGCACAAATCGAAGCTTCATGTACCAAAGCAGCCAAATCAGCTCCAGTGTAAAATTCCAATTCTTCTTTTCTCGAAAATTCATTAAAATCAACTTCATCTGCAATTTTCGGTTTTGTTCTTTCTTTAGTTGTTTTTCTAAGAATATCAGCACGATCAGTTGCATTAGGAAAATCCACAAATAGAATCTTGTCTAATCTACCAGGACGAAGAATAGCAGGATCCACAATATCTGGTCTATTAGTGGCTCCAATCATAAAAACTTGTTTTCTTCCTTCAACTCCATCCATTTCTGTCAATAACTGATTCACTACACGAGCTCCAGAAGAATTCTAAAAAAAATAATAAATCAAAAGAAATTCACAAAATTACAAACCTCGCTGGCGGTTCTTTTTCCACAAAGAGCGTCGATTTCATCAAAGAAAATTACACAAGGAGAAGAATCTCTGGCTCTTTGAAACACTGTTCTAACAGCTCTCTCACTTTCACCAACATACTGAAAAAATTAAAATTAAAAATAATACTGTTGCAAAAAACAGAAATAAGCATTATTATAAAATCGCTCTAATGTCAGTTTCTAGAATCTCCCAGAATTCTCAATCTCAAATAATTCTGAAGCAAAACGCGAGCTAGCTCCTGCCACGAATTCCCTGAAGAGACTACAGCAGTAGTTCGCATGAGAACAGAATTAACACGTAATTCTCCACTGTTTTATAATTGTTAAATTTGTACTAAATTCAATCTAATCCTAAGCCCTTTCCGGGAACGCTCGGCACAACAAATTTCAAAAACTTATGGGTTTCCAAATGCTTCCAGAAAACCCTAACTACACTACTGTACCATTGTAAAGTAATATAAATAAAATTTTCGTCAAATTACTTTACTATTAATTTCTACAACTTTAAAATTCTCAACTTTAAATAATTTTGAAAATTTCGAGATTCAAAAACTTTACAAATCCATAAAATTCTAGAAAATCCCAGATATACTATTAAAAAGCAAAAACATTATGAAATTGATTTGTTAAAAATTTTTAAATTTTCAATTTTACATTATTTTTAAAAACAAGTTTTTGAAAATTTACAAAATTTCAATTCTTTAAAAACCCAAAATTGAAAATCCTAAAAATCACTCAAAATTTCAATTACGAAATCCTCACCATGCTCAGCAACTCCGGTCCTTTGACACTGATAAAATTCATTCCAGTTTCATTAGCAATTGCTTTAGCTAGTAATGTTTTTCCACATCCAGGAGGACCACAAAGTAGAATACCTTGTGGTTTTGTCGATACTGCTAACAATTCAAAATCTTCTGGACGTTTAATCGGGAACAAAATCGACCATTCAAGTTCAGCTCTGATTTCGTTCAACGCTCCTATGTCATTCCAACTTACGTTAGGGACAGTCGCGAATCCTTCTCTCGTCGCCGAAGGCACAACCAGATCCAAAGCCTTCTGGAAGTCATTCATCGAAATAAATAAATTTCCTATTTTCTTCGGTTCGATTTTCTGGTCTGATTTTAATAAAATTAAAGTTCTTTCTAGTTCGTCGGAGACAGATTTACCACTTCCGTCCATGGATTCTTCTACATTTGCCACAACACTGGAGAAAATTCTATGAACAGCCGCCATCGAAGCCTCACGAACCAAAGCTTGGATATCTGCACCGACATATCCGGGAGTCAATCTAGCAAGGTCCTTCATCGTCAGATTAGGATCGATTTTAGCGTCGCTGCACATGATTTCTAGAATCTTCGTTCTGGCTTTCTCATCCGGGATTCCAAGACCGATTTCATGATCAAATCTACCTGCACGTCGTATTGCGGCATCCAGGGCATCCGGACGGTTCGTTGTTCCAACGACGAGGACATACCGGTTGCTTGTCAAAGACGACTTGTCTGGTTCACTTTCTGCGGATTTTTCATTTCTTTTCTCTGTCAACTGCCCGTCATGTTCCATTTGTTCATCTTCAGAAACTTCTGATTTAGATGGAAATTTGTTAAGATCTAAAAAATTAAAACCATATAATAACAGCGAAGAAAATGGACATTGTTACGAAATCACTTCGATATGAATTTCTGGAAGTTTCTAGAACTTAAACTAGCCTAAAATTTCTATTTCGTAAACAATGTTTTAAAGTTATATCCTATCTGAATAAACTTAGAATTTCCTGAATTGGGATGTATGGGATATAAAGGACTTTCCCCATCCTCTAGAATAAAATTCCATATATGAAACTACAACTGATATTCGGAAAACCACACCTAGCACCTGGATAACCTATCGAGAGGGATTATTGTGGTTGTAGAGTGAAATTTCAACAAACTTGCCATCTAGACAGTTCAGCAACTGAGTAACGATCCGTCTTTCCATTTCCCGTTGGGCAGATTCTCTCTTCGAAGCAATAGTGTCGATTTCGTCCAGTAGCAGAATACAAGGAGCTTGTTCCTGGGCTCTCTTGAAGACGTTTCGGATTTTTTCCTCTGTTTCTCCAGAAATCCCGGCGATCAATTCAGTAGCGTTCACCCGGATCAAAGGGATTCCAAGCTCACCAGCTAAAACCTCGGAAAACATGGTTTTTCCGCATCCAGGAGGTCCGTGGACAAGAAATCCCTTAGGGGGATGGATCTTGAGGTGTTCGTAAATCTCGGGATGCTTCAAGTGGACAGAAAGACGACAAGCTTCCTGGAATGGATTAAAGTAAAATTGATATATCGGAAATAAGTAGACTTACCAGTAATTGATCCTCACACCCACCAAAGTCGTCAAAACGGAGATTGGACTCGACGGCAGTGACTTCCAGTGTCTTCTTAGAGTTGGACTTTTCAGAAGGCTTCCTTGAGGGGATTTCTAGACCTTTCTTCGCTGCATTCGGATTCTTCTCCTCTGGATTAGCACTGTTATCACCTATTCTGTTTGAATTTCCAGCATTACCAGCGGGTCTTTTTCGTTTTGAATACAACTGAGTCACTGAATGATTGGCTAATCCTCTGCCAGACCCCTGACTATTATCCTTTCCTTGACTTTTCTGTAGATCGACGGATTGCGAATTCATGATATTGATTTTAAAAATATCACCAGGCAAAAATTCCAGAAGTGTTTCGACACCGACGTAGGCCAACTTCCAATTAAAATTAACAAAATTCCCTAATTCTACTCAACAAACGGGCAATTCTAATACTTCTTGACAGCCTCCACGATACCTATTTTGTAGTTTAACAATCAAGACACCTAAATAGTAGAAATATTATATAAAAACTTTGAAAAATAATGAATTTCAAAGAAAGACGGAATTGTGCAAGTTCCTTTTTCAAACTCCCCGCGCGTGTGTCTCGAAGCGAAAATTGCGATCTACAGTGAAAGGACCGACCGAACTCGTCGCTCGGACAATCGTTCTGCTGTTGAAGCATTCCCTTACTGATCCTCTCCGTCCTAATTCTTCCTGAATCTTCTTTTTTGTTTCCTCGAAAGTTATATTCCGGCGGTATCTTTGTTATGCGAGATATTCGTAGCGAAATTCAATTCCTTATGTGGGGAATTTAAACATTTTACTTTGGTCGAGATGTAGTTGAACTTATCTCTTACTCTTTATTTTTATATCAATTTACGTCGAATAAGTTACGAAACATGTTTATTGCACCATGTAGATGGATGTTCTAGGTGTAGGCAAAGTATGGCGGTGTTTTTCGTTGAAAATTGGAACTGCCAAGTCTTATCACGATTACCTACTTTGATTTCGTGGCGTGCGCATTTCCTTACTGAATCATCGATTTCTTCACGAACCGTGTTTTGTTCGTTTACTGGTTTGTTTTGCAGGGTTTAATTGGGAATTTTCTAGGTAGCACATTTCTAGCTCTTGAAAGATGTCTGATCATGAGCATGATCACGATTTCCACACCGGTGATGCTGGAGCAGCCAAAACTTACCCAAAGCAATGTTCTGCTGTTCGCAAGAACGAATTCATCATGATCAAGGGTCGTCCATGCAAGGTTGTCGAAATGTCTACCTCCAAAACTGGAAAGCACGGACACGCCAAGGTCCACATTGTTGCTCTCGATATTTTCACCAACAAGAAGCTCGAAGATATTTGTCCTTCCACCCACAACGTCGAGGTTCCTTTCGTCAAGCGTAAGGAGTACCAGCTTCTCTCTGTCAACGACGATGGCTTCGTTTCCCTTATGGATTTAGAAACTTGTGACACCAAGGACGACCTTCGTCTTCCCGAAGGAGAACTTGGACAGCAAATCAAGGATGCCTACGAAAAGGACGAAAATGGGATTCTCCTCACTGTTGTTTGTGCCTGCGATGAAGAGGCTGTTCTTGGCTGGAAGAATATGCCAAACAAGGATTAACTGGTGTTTCGATCCTTTTTGTTACTGAATGGTTCACCGTCTGTTGGTTTCCTTTGACAATTTTTTTCGGCTGATATAATTTATCTATAAATCATGTGGTTTATTAAGTGTCTTGTTTTTTGTTGTTTTTCAAGAGTGGGAGGGAAATGACAGAAGACGCGCGGCGAGTTTTTGCAAGTGG
Source organism: Halicephalobus mephisto (assembly GCA_009193035.1). Lineage (NCBI taxonomy): Eukaryota > Metazoa > Nematoda > Chromadorea > Rhabditida > Panagrolaimidae > Halicephalobus > Halicephalobus mephisto. Next base: position 198,684 of record SWDT01000186.1, on the reverse strand, counting down.
AAGCAATCAAGTATTTCAGAGATCTCGACAGCGCTAGGCTGGATTACTGGCAGTTGACGAGTCAGCCTCTTGTAAGATGTTGGATTTGCTCAAATACTCGAGGTTTTTTCCGGTTTCAGGTTACGAAACTGCGGATATTTGTCAAGTTGTTATTACTTTTGTATTCTGGCCGTAATTCCTACAATTAGCGTCTGATTATGATGTAGGAGTCTAAAAAGTATATGAAATATGATTTTTTCCTGATATAATGCTGGATTTTTGAAGAAATTAAAATTTTCTCTAAGCCAGTTATTCCGCTTTGTATTGTTAGTGGAATGGTAATCATGCTTTGTTTTCCAAGCTTGATGTTGGTATCTTTGGTCTTTATTTTGGATTGTTTGTCTAATACTTGCCGGATTTATTGAGTTGGAGATGAATATTCGGGGAAATTTCTTAATTGACTGTTACTTTTTTTCCGATTTTCGACTCGCTTTGATCTTTTGTCAAATTATCCTCTTCGCCGTTAGTCTTGTCTGGCTGAGTTCATTGGTGGGATTGTTACACTGTCAACTTTTTTTGAGGAATTTTGACACTCATTTTTTAAATTTTTTGAACTTGAATGACAAAACTTGAGCAATGGACACATACTTGTTGAAGTGCTGAAATCGTAGGAGATTTGTTTCTCATATATTGAATCGTATTTAAATTGTTTACACATATGAAAATTACATTGACATCATTGTCCATATATGAACATCTTGTTAAATTGACGTTCGATATATTGCAATTGCATTTAACTCATTTCTTATATGTCCACAACGTGTTGAAACTATTTTTCATATATCGAAATTCTGTTAAAATTATTTTTCATATATCAAAGTTGTTTTAAAATTATTTTTCATATATCAAAGTCGTATTAAAATTATTTCTCATATATCAAAGTCGTGTTAGAATTATTTTTCATATATCGAAATTCCGAATATTAACTTTTCATATATCAAAGTTGTTTTAAAATTATTTTTCATATATCAAAATTCTGTTAAAATTATTTTTCATATATCAAAGTCGTGTTAGAATTATTTTTCATATATCAAAATTCCGAATATTAACTTTTCATATATCGAAATTCCAGAAAATGCCTATGATAGGTGGCAGATGGATCACCCCGACCTTTCCTGATGTAGTGTTGCTCAAAATTTTCGACGAGCTTTCTTATCGAGATCTCTGCAATGCCGAATCAGTCTGTCGTCGATGGCAGAATTTGATTCACGGAAAATTCAGAAGAGAAGTCCATGAATTAGTTGTTGAACAAATGGGTTGTAAAAAACTCGAAACAGCTCAGAACGTTGCGATGGAAAGACTGACAATTTCTTGTCCTTTTGATTCTCAGGATTTTTTGTCCGGAATGATGAGAAGACATCACGGATGGCTGAAAAGACTTACTTGTGATGTAAGATTCCTAGCTACAGTAGGACAATTAACATTGAAAAAAGACGCTAGAAAAAAGTTCTTCACTACGGCAGATACCTTGTGGATCGTCATGCTGACATGTTCCGACGACCTCCTGGAGGAATTCGCCAGCATAGAAGAAATGTTATTTTTGGTGGGTTACTGTACTTTACTTTACTGTACTTTACTGTACTTTACTGTACTTTGCTTTATTTTATTTTACTTTACTTTATTTTACTTTATTTTACTGTACTTTACTTTATTTTACTTTACTTTACTTTACTTTATTTTACTTTACTTTATTTTACTTTATTTTACTTTACTTTATTTTACTGTACTTTACTTTACTTTACTTTACTTTACTTTACTTTACTTTACTTTACTTTACTTTATTTTACTGTACTTTACTGTACTTTATTTTACTTTGATTTATTTTACTTTACTTTTATTCCTATTTCGCACTATATCAAATTTACAAACAATACAATTTCAAACTTAAACAAATTAAATTTTCAATTTTAATTGTTTGCTTCTTTGATCCATCCTGGTGGGTTACTGTGGATACATTTTTAGACTTTATTTAATTATCATAAATTTCCGCAAAGCCAAAACAAAAAAGTCCGGGACAATTCCCTTCGAAAATCCCGAAAATTTCAAAAATGCCCTGAGGGGATCTTCTTAAAAATTTTTAAAGTCCTCTGAAAAGGTGCATTACTAAAGATTATATAATCAGTCATTCTTCATTCCAGAATCCTAAAACGCCTTAGGGTGATTTTTGTACTTTTCGAAATTTTAAAGAAATTAAAAAATTCAAATTTGTTTATTAACATTTATTTTAATTTCCAGGATTTGAGATACGTCACTCTCCAGATCCATCTCCTCAAAGATCCAGTCAAGAACGCTGCCAAAGTTCTGAAGCTTCTCAGGGACAGGAATCCAGGGCTTACTGTAAGTGTGGAGCTCCATGCCGACACCTCCAAACATGTAAGTTATTTTTAATTCATTTTTAATTTTAAAAAATTAATTAACTTTGAAATTTTAAAAATTATTCAATTTTTTATTTTTAAAAAAATTATTTAATTTTTAAATTTAAAAAAAAATTACTTTAATTTTTTATTTTTAAAAAAATTATTCAATTTTTTATTTTTTTTAAATTATTTAATTTTTAAAAAAAATTATTTATTTAATTTTTGAATTAAAAAAAAACTATTTATTTAATTTTTTAAAATTATTTAATTAAAAAAAATTATTTGTTTATTTTTTTGAAATTATTTAATTTTTTATTTTTAAGAATATTACTTTTTTACTTTTTTATTTTTTTAATTAAAAAAATTATTTTAATTTCTAAAAATATTACTTTTTTATTTTTTTAATTAATTTTTTGCTTTCTAAAAAAACTTAATTAATTTTTAATTTAATTTTTAAATTAATTATTTTTAAAAATTATTTACTTTTTTATTAATTTCGAAAATTATTAATTTATTTAAATTTAAAAAGTTATTTAAAAATCTAAAATATTATATTTCCATCCCGAGATATATAACGAACAACTTTAATGTGGAAATTATATATTCTAAAAAGGAAGTAATAAATTATTAATTTCTTGATGAATAATATTCTTATTTTGAAGCTTAAATTTTTAATCAATTCATAAAGGACAAACTTTCATCAGTGCCAAAGGTTATAAAATGGTCGACATCAAAGTCAGAATTAAAGTCAAAGTCAAAATCAAAATCGAATTTAGGACCAAAGTCAAAATCAAATTTAGGACCAAAGTCAAAGTCAAATTTAGGGTCAAAGTCAAAATCAAATTTAAGGTCAAAGTCAAAGTCAAACTTCAGGTCAAAGTTAAACTTAAGGTCAAAATCGAATTTAGGGTCAAAGTCAAAATTAAGATCGAAATCAAAATCTAACTTTGACTCTAACATTCATTTTGACTCTAAATTAAAGTTAATGTTAAAGTCAAGCTTAGAGTTAAAATCAATGTTAAGGTCAAAATTAGAAATTAAGATCATAACTAAAAAGAAAGGTTAGATCAGACTTAATTTTAATTTCAAGATTGACTATTTTACAGATTTCAGCATAGGTTTCAAAATGACAGTAATTTTTTAAATTAGGTCCTGAAATGAAAATTTTTAAATTAGGTTTCGAAACGAAAATTTTGAAATCAGGTCCCAAAACGAAAATTTTGAAATTAGGTCCCAGAACGAAAATTTTAAAATTAGGTCCCGAAACGAAAATTTTTAAAATTGATATTTACTTTTCAAATTTTCAGAAAATTTCGAAAATTGACCTATTTTACATTTTTTTCAGATAGTGAACCAATTAGCCTGCTTAGAAGAAGGACATCTGAAAAGTCTGAAAATTATTTGCACAGCCCTCGAACAGACCCCTCTCCAACTGGATGAAGTATCATTGGTTTGCGAATCCAGAAAAATATCCTTTGATTGGCTTGGATTCAGAGATTGGATAATTTCTTCAAATCCCTTGGTGCCTGTGGCAAAACATCATATTGATGTTTTTAGAATTTCTTCTTGTACTTTGGCCGATGTGGACAAGTTCATCGAAACTCTTCAAAAAAATCAAAAACAACAAAATTGTAGAAGGATTACTGTAGATCCACATCCGAAGGACAAAGAAAACAAAAACATCGAAAATCCGAAAAATTTCAGATCCGTTTTTGGATTCAGTTTGAAAAAAGTCAGAAAAATCGATCTTTATAAAAATCAAGAAGAAGAAAAAGAACACGTTAATCCCCTGGATAAACTAGAAGTCGCTGGACATTGTAATTTTACTAATTTTAATTTTTTGAACAGAAAAGCTCAGCAAGAATTCGAATACAGAGTCAAATCCAGAATACTGGATCTCGAAGTTGATGTTTCTAATTTGTATTTCATTTTTTGAAATATTTTTGAATAAAAACTTTTTTAAAAATATTTTTGAACAAAAATTAATCTTTAAAAATATTTTTGAATAAAACTTATTTTTGAAATATTTTTGAATAAAAATTAATTTTTTGAAATATTTTTGAATAAAAACTTTTTTTAAATATTTTTGAACAAAAATTAATTTTTAAAAATATTTTTGAATAAAACTTATTTTTGAATAAAAACTTTTTTTAAAAATATTTTTAAATAAAACTTTTTTTTGAAATATTTTTGAACAAAAATTTATTTCACTTTTTAGATTTAACTAATTTTCATAGATTTCAGAATTTTTCTAACATTTCCTACATCTTCAGAAAATTGAATAAAAATCTTTAAAATTTTCGAATTTCTGCAATTCCGAAAATTTTTAATTTTTTCTAATTTTTACAATTCCGAAAATTTTTAATTTTTTCTAATTTCTACAATTCTGAAAATTTTTAATTTTTTTAGCTAATCCTAAAATCCGTGTCATTTCCAAAATCATGTTTCTTTTTTAAAAATAGTATGATTAGCTCCAAAAGAAAACCTTTAAAATCAAATTGATGTTGACATTAAGTCCCAAAAAAAATTCAAGCCTGAGGGAACGCCTCCGGACAATTCCGAAAGCTAAAAACCAAAATTTCAGTTGCTTTTAAAAAATAAAAATTTATTTTCACAATGAAGTTTGTTTTATTTTTTATATTAATTTCAATTGTATACTGTAGCAGAACTGAAAATGAATGTCATTCAAAATTCCAACTTTTTATAAAAGAAACTTGTCGTCGAAGCAGTCGTCCCGAATTCAGCAGCCCTTGCTTCAAGGACGAAATTTACGAAGGTACTTTTGTTCAAAAATAAATACTTAAAAAAATTAAGAATTTTAATTTTTACGAAAATGCTTTTGTTGAAAAATTAATAATTATTTAAAAAATTAAAAATTTTAATTTTTACAAAGGTACTTTTGTCAAAAAATAAATAGTTATTCAAAAACTAAAAATTAAAATTTTTACGAAGGTATTTTTGTTAAAAAATAAATAATTATTTTAAAAACTAAAAATTAAAATTTTTACGAAATTATAAAGAAACTTTTAAAAGTATATTAATACAAAAAATTTAAATTGTTATAAAAGGATAGAAATTTTTTAAAATCGTATTAATGAAAAAGAATTTTTAATTTTTAGAAAAGTACTTTAAAACAAATTTTTTAAAATCGTATTAATGAAAAAATTGATTTCTGAAGAATTGCTTATATATCGATACAGTAAACACAATACATCGATATCCTACTTACTGTACCCCATATATGAAATACAATATATTTGGTAAATCAGAACCACGTTTACATACCCATACATAAAATACAATATATTTGGTAAATCAGAACCATGTTTACATACCCATACATCACATACCATGTACCCTTTTCTCTTCGTAATCCAAAAAACCTTTTACATTTCCTAATACAACATTCCCAATCAAAAAACTACAAAATTCTCCAGTAAAACCATTACCAAATTTTTTTTCCACAAACATTTAAAATTTCCATCTTCTTAGAAAACTTTCTAAACCTACAGTAATAAAAAACTTCCAGCTCATCCAAATACAACTACTTATTCCCTCCTCCGCCGAGCATCCTACCAATGCTGCATCGACGGCTGCACTTCAAAAACCATCATCGAAAAATACTGTTGTGATCAAGATTCCTGTTTCGATCACTGTAAAAAAGAAGAATCTTCCAGATTAGCTAAACGACGAGTCATCTACCGAAGAATCATACCTAGTTTCATTCTGTAATAAAAACCACAACATTCAACAAATCTAACTTCCTAAAACTTTGGGATCAACTTGAATCTCATTCACTCGCAGAACAGTGAGTTCATGGCTTAGCCCTAAAATAACGGGATATACAATTTAATAAACAAAATTCTTACATCTCATGGATCTAACTTTCTTTCCAGACACTCTGAGGTAGAACAATTCAGGCGAAGTTGTAGTTTTCTCAACCACAGTAGCATAAACCTTGACATACTGAGGATCAAGAGTCGGTCTTCCAAAAAGAGTAAAATCTTTCCCTCCAACTAGCAAAACCTGAAACAAATAATACATCACTATTGTAAATATTAGTCATAAATTCCGACAAAATTGTCTCAACGTCAATTTCCAGAGCATTTTGAAAATAAAAGTAGCCTACAACTGGAGTTTTTCGTGAATATTTCATAACCACATATTACAAAAATCATAAATGCAAAATTTCGTGAAATTCTCTTAAGATGGATTTCTAAATCTTTGCAAATAAAACCAGCTTAAAATCCTGATTATCTGCAAGTGTTTCGTCATGAACATTTTACTACATTTTCCCAGATGGATTTATAAACTTCCGGATTAAGGTAAGTTTCTATCCTGTGAAATTAATAATTATGAATTAATTCACAAATATTCAAAAAACTACATCTAATCCCAAATAAACCTTATCGAAAACCCGTTTTTTGCATTTGTTTAATAAATTTCCACTTATCTATCAAACCAACCTTTTCAAGTTGAATCTTCTGTCCAATATCCACAAAAGAATTATGATGAAGTTGAATCAAATCATTTTGACTAACTTTAAATTGTCGATTATGAGCAAAAACAACAGCAAATAACCGATTATCCTCCTTCGACGTTATGGCTTCTTTAATTTTTTCTTTCACAAATGCTTGTCGTTCTACAGTATCCACAACACGAGATTCATCAATATTCGAAGCAGTTGCTGTTGATGAAAGGCATTTTCTAAAAAAACCAGACAAATTCGGAGTCAATCTTGTCAGCATCTAAAATTAACAAATAAAAATTAAAAACAATTTTAAAAAATAACTTTAGCGATTCAAACACTTCCACAATACAGTACCCAAATATCCAAAATCTTTAAAAACACCCGTAAGAAATTAAAATTCAACAATTATTAACTTTTCTTTTTAAAACAACTTTTACTAATTCCAACTTCATCATAATGAATAGCTTCTGTCAGTTTCGTAAACGTCTTCTTTTCCTCATCCGTTAGGAGATTATACAACTTTTCCATTTGTTCATCATCATCACCGAGTAAACTTCCAATACCTGCTTTCATCAGTTTCATATTAATTTCCTCCAAATCAGCCTTATTATAATCATCCAAACTTTGTTCTACAATTTTCGACAAATATTCCGGCTCTTCATCAGAATCAAATAAAACTTCTTCATCTTCATCAACCTCAATCTGAGGATTTTTTTCTTCTTCTGTTCTCTTAGTATCTTGTTCTTTTACTTTTTCCATATAATCTTCAAATGATTTCGCCGATTTTAAATTCTCATCAATTTTAGATTCCTAAAATACCACTACTATAAAAATCTCGACAAATTTCTAGTCGTTTCTAAAGTAATTTAAATTTCGCGCGGTAGTGGTTTCAAAATAAATACTTTAAAAATATCTCTCTTAGATAGATCCATAAACTCCCAAATCAGGGTTCCACAGGATATAGAACCTTTTAGAATTAACTTTCATATATGAAACCATCATTAAACATCTCAAAAACCACAACACCCAAATAACCCACCTATGTCTATATTAATAAAACCCATATTTTCCTAAAAACCACCAACTACTCACCTCATCCATCTTCTCTCCAGTTTTTAATTCAATCTGCTCTTTGTAAAATTTCTCAGAACAAGCATTATGCTGTCGACCTTTGTAGCATTTCAACGAACAATAAAATTTTGAGCATTTAGGACAGCAATATAGTTTCTTTGTAGCAAATAAACAAAATTCACAACTTGAAGGCATATTTACAGAAATATCATCATCATCGCATAATTTCGACATCTGAAAACAAAAATTTTCAACAAAAAATTAAAATTAAAAGATAATCAAGGTCTTAAACCTCGTCAATTATGAAAACTAAAGCCTAAACCGGTTATTTCCAATAGCACAGGGTCAAAATTAACAAATTCAACAAAATATGCATATTAACAAATTCAAAGTGATTCTTCATCACTTTCAACTTCGAAATCAATATCTTCCATTTCATCGTCCTCCTGTTCAGTTACTTCTTCATCACTACTAGCTTCTACAATAGTTTTCTTGACAACTTTTTTCTTCCCGTTCACTTCAACTCCATTGGATTTAGCTTTCTTCGCTGGCAGAGGAATTGTTTCTTCTTCATCGTCAGTTAAATCTTCAGCTTCGTCTTCTACATACTCAATTTCTTCGTACATGTCTTCCGAGCCTTCGAGCATCCCATAAGAATCCTCACCCTCGACGTCTTCTGCGTCTTCACCGACTTCTTTACCTTCTGCATCATCCACTAATCCAGAAAAGTCCATAATGTGCTTTGTTTTCGGCTCAGTTCTGGCGTTGTTCTTCAGTTTCAAGTTCAGAACTTGGTCGCAGTTTTCACGAACATCATCCATCTTCCTAACGCAGAAGTAGCTGTCCTCTCCACTGAAGTAAACGTATCCATGAGTTTTGCGATCAGGAAAAGCAAACAGGTCAATGCCAATACGTTTAGTGCCGTAACGACGAGTCCACATATGACGAGCAGTATCTAGAAGAGTAATATACGGGGCATCCACATAGCTGATTCCAAAGAGATCGGGATGTTCATGCGTCGACAGGTTCAAAGCTGCCGCTGGCATCTTGTTTGCAAAAGCGGGTCCAGTTTTCAAGATCGGTCCAGACTCCAAATCATAGGAGTGGAAAACGTAGACCGACTCATAAGTGCATACGACCGTCTTCTTAGAGCTGGAAAATAAAATTAGAGAAATAAAAAAATGCAAATTTACAATGGACAAATGCAGATATCCCTGGGCAAGCCTTCCAAGATTCCGTATTCGGATTTCTTTGAATTCTTATTCCGGAAGTCGTTCATAACAATGAATCCATCGTCCGCAACAGTGACACATCCCCACCAATCAGCCGCTTTAATGACGTTGACGGAATTGGAATGATTTTCGAGTTTGATCGCCGGTTGAGTGCTGTTCGCTCGAGTATCGTAACCGTAAAGCTGAAATAATTAAACTTCATATATCAAAAACAAACAACAAATAACAGCAAACCTTTCCAGAGTCAAATCCAACAAGAACATCGATTCCAATGTGATTTTTGGTTCCATTGATGACAGGTTGCCCGATGGAAAAAGCATCTTCATCAAATTTGTACCTTCTTTTGAAATTCAACTCAGCATCAAAGATCCTCATTTCACGTTCAGAAGTAACACAACACACCTGCTCACCATCAGGCGAAAAAGTCAGGTCCTTCGCGAAGTTGCCGATCTCGATGGACCGGACTTGGAAAATCGAGTTCTTCTTCGTCTCGTGCTCCAGGAAGGCGACATTGCTGCCGATGCCCACTGCCAATAGATTCGGCTTCCTTGGGTGGATAGAGATTCCGGTAATGAGATCCTCAAGGTTGATATCCATCAGGAAAAAGTAGGAAAAAACCCGAAAAATGAAAAAAACAAAAACCGAAAGAGTTCCGAATTTTTTTCGTTTCAGGAGTTTGAAAAAGAATTTAAATTTTCATATATGGATTCAGACATACCCAAATCTAATTTACTTTATTATTATATTATTTTATTATTCTAAAAAATAAAAATTACGATGAAATTGTTCAAATGCAAAGTCATAGGAATCAAAGTTTTATTTAAGGATCTTTTAGGATTTTAGGAAGTTCCAAACGTGACGTCACATTTCTGTCCCGAATATTTTAAATTTTTAGAGTTTTAAAAATAAACAGAAAATAATTTTAAATAACTTTACATCTGTTATATAGTATTTTAAAAGCCGTTTTAGGTACGTTTTTGTTTTTTAATAAAGTTGTGATGTAGAATTTTATATATCCTTTGAATCCAGAGTTAGTCTTCGATAGTATAGTGGTTAGTATACGTAGCTGGGAAGTTACGAGACCCAGATTCGATTCCTGATCGAAGGCACTGGATGTTGCCAAATGTAGACAACCCAGCCACCGAAGAGAAGAAACTCACAATCGATGGAAGAATTCGGATCAGTCCAGACGACAGGCTCCTGCGACAAGCCGGTCAACAGAAAGGACGTCGCATCAGTGAATATCACGTTACGATGCCGCAAGGAAATATTAGGCGTTTAGTTTCCTAGTATCTTGTATTTGTAATTGTACCGTTTGATATTGTAAAGCGGACCTTGCGATAGGCAAGACAAACATTGAAGAAAAAGATTTTTAAAATCCAGAGTTAGTCTTCAGATTCCTAAATTCTGAAATTTTATTTTTGATTCTAATTTTAGATTCAGAATCTACAGGCTTTATTACCGTATTTAAATATTTTTTTAAATTCTAATTCTAAAATTAGAACATAAATGTCGCATAACCAGCTCCAGAAGATCCTCGAAAATTTCAGAACATTCTACTGGATTCTAGAATAATCTAACAGTTTTTACGAAATCTTAATTTGATAAACAAAAAAATGATTTCTATGCGAAATTGTCTCAACACGTATTTTTTGAATTTGTTAGAAATTTTAAAAATCATTAGTTTTAGATCATTCCACAAATTTTCACTACATTCTGGAAGATTCCAAAACTTCATGTTGAATTCTAGGAGATTCTAAAAGTTTTCATAAAATCCTAAAACCATCTTCTAGATTCTGGGGAATGTTATCTTTTAAAATAAAATTTGGTTTATATATGTATGTATGTATGTATGTATGTATGTATGCATGTATGTATGTATGTATGCATGTATGTATGTATGTATGTATGTATGTATCTATATGTATGTATGTATGTATGTATGTATGTATGTATATAGATGTGTATGTATATGTATGTTCACAGGTGATCCACAATTACTTGTAATTAAGCGTAATTGATTATATTTATTTTTCTACATAGGAACTGAAAACAAAAATAAAGAGTTATGATCGCATGTTCATTTTAGGTTTCATACATTCAGTCAGTATAATCGAATGCGTTCAATTACGAGTAATCATGGAGCACTTGTATATATATGTAATAAGATTTGGGGAGGCGCTTCTTGATTATATAGTTTCAATACAATCGTCGTAGTCCTATGAAGTTTATCTCGTTATGTTAACGTTTAATATATACAGATATATGGAGGATTCTGACTTGCACGTCCTAATAAAGACTCAAGTACCTCTTCCTGTTTCCCCTACAAGTCACAACAGTATGTTTATTTATATTTATATATGTCTACATTTTCAACAACTTTATTACCTGTGCTTATTAGTATTAATTACACCGAATATTCGATTCTTTGGACTTCAACGGACGGTTTAACTATAGTAATTGTTGTATTTCTTGTTGTATTTGTGGTAATACTTGCTTACTCCATCGGCGTAGTAATCTGTGAAATCGGGTCCTGCTACGGTGTTTTGGGTGCATGAAACCGAAGTAAATGCGACTAGATCTCCGTTGTCGTCCGTGACCTGATATCCGTCGGCGGTACAGGTGATTGTTGCGGTGGCTCTGGTTGTGCCTTCGGCAGAAGCGACTACAGTATCTCCGTTGAGGAATTGGAGGATAACTTGGTCTACTTGCATTCCACGGGCTGATGAACAGACGATTTCAGCAGTTGTTGGACATTCTCCTCGTTGAATTCGTCGAAGAACGGCGCATTCGTCGAGTTCGCCTCCGGGGGTCCCTGAGGGTGCGGTGACTCTGGGAGGGTTGCTGGTCGAGAGCGGGGCGCAACACACTGAAAACACCTTTATTAATCAAAAAAATAAAAAAAAACTTGGAAAAATGAAGATTTTTTGAGTTTTTACGTTTTTTGAAGATTTTCGTGCTAAGACCAAAAACAATTTCCACCCAGACATGTGACCCCTCATATCACTCCTCTCAGCGTGACGGACCTGAATATGGACAACTTACATGGCGTGGTCGTGGTTGTGACGGCAGTCGTCGTGGCGATACATGTCAACCCCAACTGCACATTCGCCAACGAAAGCAACGTTATCAAAGCCGACATTCTGAGTGAAATGAAAACAAAAGTGAATCCCGGACAGTTTATCTTTCTGCAGTGATGCCCCAATTATGGAGAAGCACAGACGACGATCTAGGTCATCCAGAATAGTACCTGTCAGCCGTCTTCGGGGTGCTTTTCACTTTCTCGAGAGAAGACACCGTTCATGGCAGCGAAAGTTTCAAAAAGAATCCCTCGGGCAGGATACCAAAATGGAAAGTGGATCGATTTCCCTTTGCAATTTAATTTAGTCTTTGAACTTTAAGAATTTCTTAAAATTAATTTTTTAATTCTTTTAATTTTTAAAAATTTATTTTTTAACTCTTTTAATTTTTTAGAATTTATTTTTTAATTTCTTTAATTTTTAAAAATTTATTTTTTAATTTTTTAGAATTTATTTTTTTTATTTTTTAAAAACAATATTGGAATGACGGGATTTGTCGAGGATAGAACGGATAAAATCGAGGTGTTTGTTGACCGCGGTGAAGATACCTCCGGGGAACTTGGGAGGATTCACTCCTGGAAAAATTTTAAGTAAAAAATTAAAGTAATATTTAAAAAATAAAATAAAATTGTTTAGTTACTATCCATAGAGAATTTCGACAGTGATTGTTTTGAACAGTTCATTTTCTATATTAGTCGTTATCCATCCATTATGGTAAGGATAGTGTCCAAAAAAAACAATTAATTGTGTTTTTCAGTCACTATCCAAGCGATTTATAAAGCTGTCAAAAATTACGATTCTAAAAATCTTGGATAGTGACTGATATTGTTGTCTCTCCCAGTTACCTTCTAAATAATGTTATTACTGTTTGGATAGTGATTCGAAAAGACATGCAATCAGTCACTATCCGAGACTATCCTAAACCTGTCAAAAATTACAGCTTCAAAAAAACTTGAATAGTGACCCATTTTTAGGATTAATTATCTTTTTTAGTCACTGTAGTAAAGATTAATTACAATCAAAGTTGTCGATTTTTTTAAATTCGAAACTGATTCGAAAGTTGAACATTGACGACTTTGATGACGATCCGAATTTTCGATTTTCCGAAATTTCCGGACTCAAAAATTCTCCGAAAATTTTCAGTTTCATTTAAAAGTTGAAAATCGACAATTTTCATCATCATCAGAAATATCGAGTTTTTGAATTTCTATATTTTCAAATTTAGGTCTTTCGATTTTTAAACAATGTTTAAATTTGAATTAATTTGAAGCTGATTCAAATTTCGAAATCGACAACTTTGATGACAATTAGAACCGTTGATTTTTGGGATTTTGAATCTTGGATTTTCGAACTTAATAGTTAGATCCGAATTTGGATTTTTCAATTTTGAAATTCGAATTAATTCAAAGTTCGAAATCGACAACTTTGATGACAATTAGAACCGTTGATTTTTGGGATTTTGAATCTTGGATTTTTGAACTTAATAGTTAGATCCAAATTTGGATTTTTCAATTTTGAAATTCGAATTAATTCAAAGTTCAAAATTAACAACTTTGATGACAATTAGAACCGTTGATTTTTGGTATTTTGAATCTTGGATTTTCGAACTTAATAGTTAGATCCGAATTTGGACTTTTCGATTACAAAATTCGAATTAATTCAAACTTCAAAATTAACAACTTTGATGACAATTTGAACTTTTCGATTTTTCGAAACTTTTTAATTTTCGGATTTTGACTCTTAGGATTCGTTTGAAATCGATAACTTTGATGAGGATTACTTACCGAATTTAGAATTCAAAATACTCGAGTACAAGACAGAGCAGGAAGTTCCATAAGACATGACTCCGTAGATGGTGTCGTTTTCGTCCTTCAACCCGGCTCCACTGTCGCCATCACAGACGTCTTTTGTGATTTCTTCAGTACAGATGGAATCTGAATATCCGAAATTTTCCTTACATTCCACGATCCTCAGTTCGACCGTCTTCAGAAAATGACCCGTTGCCTCAGGGTCTTGTGCTAAAATTAACATGACTACAGTATTCTGCGAAGAGAAATTACGGTCTTTTCCGTATCCCGAAACGAAGAAAGTTCCATTTTTCGGGATGTCTTCTCCAGTGTACAGTACCCCTCCTTCATGTTCAAGGGGATTCTGGAGTTCGAGAATGCTGAGGTCGGCTTGACCACATCCAGTGAAGTACTCCCGGGGTATGGAGAAACTTTTAACTTTGACTTCTTCCACACGAATACTCTCGCTGCATCCATCAAGTCTTCCATCGACATCTTCATCAAGTTTTCCATCGAGGTCTCCATCAAGGTCTCCATCGACATCTTCATCAAATCTTCCATCGACACACGTCCCTTGGACAAATATTCGGACATCTTCAACATGAGGCAAAGCAGTTATATATTCACTAAAAATCATATTTATTAAAAACAAAGAATTTTAAAAATATTTGTACTTTTTCCACAAAGTTGAAAACAAATTTTGAAATTTTGCATCGTGTCTAATTTTGGTTATGTGACAAATCTGTCCCAAACATTTATGTTCTAATTTTAGAATTGAAACTGAAAAAAGTATTTAAATACAGTAATAAAGCCTGTAGATTCTGAATCTAAAATTAGAATCAAAAATAAAATTAAAAATAAAATTTCAGAATTTAGGAATCTGAAAACTAACTCTGGATTCTAAGGATATATAAAATTTTACACCACAACTTTATTAAAAAACAAAAACTTACCTAAAACGGCTTTTAAAATACTATATAACAGATGTAAAATTAGTTTCTGTTTATTTTTAAAACTCTAAAAATTTAAAATGTTCGGAACAGAAACGTTTTATCAAGTTAATTTTATCCAGAGATCAAAAATTTAAAAATCTTCAAAAATAAATTTAAAAACATTTAAAAATACAGTATGCTGTAAAACAACTTACTCAATGTTGGTTTCGTTGCAGTTTTTTTTGGAATATAAACAATGGGCAGCAGACAGGACGAACTTGTGCCCTATGATGGTCCCCCCACAGTACCCCAACGGAGTTTTCAGGAAAATTTCGATGATTTTTTTCTTGTCAACCACACCGTCGTTGTTGACAGCCAGATGTTGGGTTACTGTAAAGCATTCATAAAAATCAATCCGAAACTGAAATCACTTTTTTCGTGTCAGGATCCAAATTTCGTAACTTTTCTAAAAATAACGATAATTTCATAACTTTTTTAAAAAAATAAAAAAATATTTTTAAAGAAATTTCCTAAGCAGAATTGAATCAAAAATAAAAATTATGGAATTTGTAATACATTAAATTAAAAATATTTCATTTTTGTTAGAAAAAAAATAAATCTAAATTTCTATAAAATAGAAAAATCAAATAATTTTTACTTTTTTAAATGAAAAAAAAACTTTAATTTGTAAAAAAATTTAAAAAATTAATAAAAATTAAAAAAAAAATTTTTTTTGAACTTCTGATTTAAAATTTTTTTTTGAATTTCTGATTTAAAAATTAATGAAAAAATTAAAAAAATTAAAAATTAAAAAAAATTTTTTTTTGAATTTTATTTTTAAAAAATTATAATTGAATAAAAAAGTTTGAAATTTTCGAACTTCTTTACCATTACTGTAGTACCGGCCATTGAGTGTAATCGGAAGGGAACTTTGGGGATACGGTTTCCTGGCCAATTTAGAAAAACCAAGTCCCGGAAAGAAAGTCCCGAAGATAACAATTACAGCGTAAAAATTTTCAGTCAAAACCGAAAACATTGTTTTTCAAATATCTTTGCAGAATAAAATTAAATCTAAAAAATTCAAAAAAGTCGATTTTAAATAATTTTTTGAATTTATTATTCAAAAATTTCCCGAATTTTGAAAAGCCTAAATGTTTATTAAAGTTACTGTAAAAGTCGAATAAATGTGGAGTAATAAAAATAATAAATAAATATTTTAAAGTTTTTAAATCGAAGATTTTAGTAGGATACGGTAGCCTAGCAGATGACGCAAGTTCTGGAGACTGGTCCGGTTTTCACAGCCAGATCCTGTTCCATTCCTTCCAGGAGCTCATCGTAGCCATCAATGCTGTTAATATTCTCGTCTGTAAATAAAAATTAATTCCACTCGAGACCCTAAAATAAATCCCAGCTGCACAACAATCGCTCCTATTTAATTTCTACTGATTTCAAGCATCTTTTCAAATTAGTCTTTTGATTACTCAACTAAGATATTAAGTTAATTTACCTACGAAGAAAACTACAAAAAACGATATATGATATATAATGTATAGATATGTAAAAACAGGTATAATATATAGGATGCATTGTATTTCATATACCGATGTGTTGAAATAGTGCACTTCTACATTATACCTTATTTATCTACTTAGTATATTAGGCCTATTAGTTCTACTGTGTGATGCTAAGTTAATTTACCTACGAAGAAAACTAGAAAAAACGGTACATGATATATAATGCATAAATATGTAAAAACAGGTGTAATATATAGGATGCATTGTATTTCATATACTAATGTGTTGAAATAGTACACTTCTAGATTATACCTAATTTATCTACCTAGTATATTAGACCTATTAGTTCTACTGTGTGATGTTAAATCAATATAACTACCAAGAAAACTAATATAAAAACGAAAAGAGATGAATCTTGCGAAATATGAGGAATGTCGCTGGGGAGCAACTGTTGCACAGCCGAATCTCCTACCTCTTTCTTTCTTTATGATCTCCCAGATGGACTTCTTGTAGCTCCTCATCAAGAAGTACGTCACCATGTCTCCCTTGCCTTTTATCTGGACTGTTCCTCTGCAGGCAAATTCGAATCTGCCCGTGACTTGAGCGGATTTGTGAGCGGAAGCGCTGCAGTGGATCCTTCCGGGAGGAGAATGGGACTCCATTCTGCTGGCAGTGTTTACAGTGTCCCCAAACAAGCAATATCTGGGCATTTTCGCTCCGACGACTCCTGCCACGATTGGTCCCGAATGGATCCCTGTTCTGACGATGAGGGGTTTGTTGGAGACGGGATCGAGAACGGTTCGTCCTTCCCATATCATCCCCAAAGCCACGTGGCAGATCTTCTCACAGTGGTTCTCACTCGCTTCAGGAATGCCCCCTACGGTCATGTAAGAGTCTCCAACAGTCTCAACCTTGTACGCGTCGTGGAGAGTCACCAAACGATCGAACTTGGTGAACAAGTCGTTCAACAAGTGGACGACGTCCTTCGGTTTGCAATGGGGAACGATGAGTTGGAAAGTAGGAACATCGCTGAACATGACTGTAGCTTCTTCGTATTCCCTAGCATCTACAGAAGCTCCGTTGATGAGTTGATTAGCAACAGTCGGTGGAAGCATTTCTTTGAGGAGAATGTCAGTTTTCGTCTTTTCTTCCTCGAGATCACGCGCGAGCTGTTCGAGTTGTTCATTATTAGCTTCAAGTTGGAGACTAAAAGAAAAAATTGCTTAATTTACATATTTCTACCAAATCATTCCAAAAGTAGCATTTTTAAAATAAGCGAAAATGGTCTATTGTCGCTTATCCTACGCAATTTTTCGCATATTTTACACAACTTTTCGCTTATCCCACGCGATTGTTCGCATATTTTACACAACTTTTCGCTTATCCCACGCGATTGTTCGCATATTTTCGCTCATTTTACACGACTTTTCGCTTATTTTACACGATTTTTCGCTCATTTTACACGACTTTTCGCTTTTCCGTTGCGAATGAACTTACTTGACTTCGACATCACTTAATCTCTGTTGATTTAGAAGAATTAAATCTCTCGTGGAATCATGTAGTGGCATAGCACTCAATCTCATTCCGAACTGGAGTAACTCTGGGATACTCGTTACGTATGGGGAACAGAGGTAGATCAGGTGTTGTTTGTCGTCAAGCAACATCATTTGACCTTTCAATTTGAGGTGCTGGCCAGTGGACATGCTGTCTTGGCTCATGTCCGAACTATACGTCCTCAAAGAAAGATGAAAATTATTTAATTTAAAAAAATAAACTTACGCTTCAGATCCTCGATGACTCTGTTTCTTGATGTCCATGGGAGTGTTTCTAACTTGCAAAACAAAAACAGCATTGATGAAATTACAAATGTTTTCGAAATCTAAAGGTACTTGGGGACGATTGATTTCGAAGATCCGGATAAGAGGAGTCCCGGGTTCGAGTAAGTCGCGAGAAATATGTTGACTAGAAATAATAATTAAAAAACAATGAATAAAACTTACTAGAGATCTTTGCCGACTTGAACAACTTTGCAGTCTCTGTCAACAACAATGTGGTAAGGAAAAGCGGCACAAAAGTCAGCCTGGGTGATTTTGAGCTCTCCAGAATCCAAGTCCGAAGGGGAGATCGGGGAAGGATTAATAGCAAGGTTGCTTTCAGATTTGTTTCCTAGCTGTAATACATAACTATTTTAATAACCAAAGAAAAACAAAATTCGTTCAATTTTCGCTTGCTCTGAACGAAACGCGCTCATTGGTTGAGCGAAGATCGCTTATGATGAAGTAAAGATTACTTATAGTTAACAACATAAACTTACAGTTAAGCGAAGATCGCTTACACGTAACGAAACGCGCTCATTAGTTAAGTGAAGATCGCTTACATTTAATGAAAAGCGCTCACTTGTTAAGCGAAGATCGCTTATGATTAAGTAAAGATTACTTATAGTTAACAACTAAACTTACAGTTAAGCGAAGATCGCTTACACTTAATGAAAAGCGTTCATTGGTTGAGCGAAGATCGCTTATGATGAAGTAAAGATTACTTATAGTTAACAACATAAACTTACAGTTAAGCGAAGATCGCTTACACTTAATGAAACGCGCTCATTAGTTAAGCGAAAATGGCTTGCTTTCACTTGAAGCCTTTATGTTTGTTTTTGTTATTTTTTTAGAAATATTTATTGCTTTTTAACTTCCTTAAACACCTACTTTGATGTTGAAAATTACATGTTCTTCAACCCTTTCTCCACTCGACATTTGGACACTTCGCTGGGTTCTACCAGTGATGGTCATGTTGATCTCCAAGTTGAAGACTCTCCTGGCTACTTCTCTCACAACCCCCTTCACAATTGGGTAGAGTCCAGGACGCGAAGTGAAGTAGTGCAAAGTGATGGTATTGTCTTCACCTTCTTCGCATCTGAAGGATGGA
Source organism: Halicephalobus mephisto (assembly GCA_009193035.1). Lineage (NCBI taxonomy): Eukaryota > Metazoa > Nematoda > Chromadorea > Rhabditida > Panagrolaimidae > Halicephalobus > Halicephalobus mephisto. Next base: position 179,276 of record SWDT01000186.1, on the reverse strand, counting down.
CCTTTCAAGTTGGCTTTGTAGACGACGTGATCGATGAAGTAGTGGAGTGAATCCAGATTGTCAAGGAAACCTTTGAGATTGGGACTCATGGCACGGAGAAGTTCGTCCCACCCAATCTCCATGGTGTACTCGATCAGGAATGCACCGTACATTTCCCATACTTGTTCTCGAGGAATTTCTAAAATTGAAAAAAATAAAATTTCGAAATCATTTGGAAAACTAAGAAATTGCGCAAAAAACAGCGAATTCGCTTGAAAATTACGAAATTGAGCGAACAGTGAAGTTAAATAAATAATTATGAATTAGTTAAAAAATTATAAAATTCAGCGAAAACTGACGAAATCGCGTGATCAATGGCGAACTCACTAAAAATTCAATGTCACGCAAAAATAATGAATTCGCTGAAAATTCACAAAGTTTTTTGAAAATTATAAACTTTAAAGAAAATTCATAAATTCGCTTAAAAATAGCGAATTCGCTTAAAAATGGTAAATTTGTTCAAAAATAGCGAATTCGCTTAAAAATAATAAATTCGTTTAAAAATCAGAATTTCATGAAAATTTTAATTTTTTTCATTTTAAAACTCTCCAAACTTACTCGCCAATGCAGATACACTATCAACCAAGGCATAGGTGTCGTTGTCCGGGTAATAGTGATTCACAATATTTTCCTTTCCACTCTCGAATCCTGTTCTACTCAAAACATTTGTCCAAAATTCGTCTCCGTATCTTCTGACCATCATCTGATGGATACTTTCGTGGATGAATCCGAACTAAAAAATCATAAGTTTCTGAATTTCAGTTGCATGCAACATGCGATTTTTTTTCGCAGATTGCGGAAGTGATAACTTACCATTTTTAATAATTTCGGGCAAATCCAACAAAATTGACCGTAATAAAGATCCAGAAATTGAAAAAACCTCCACTTTGACGGATAAATGTGGATTTTTATGAATTCAAAAATGTCCAATCCTCATGTCATTGCGTGACGAAGATCCATTTCTCTTACGGTAGTTTTCCGTTTTCAACGATTATAAAATTAATTTATTCATTTTCCATATTATATTACATGTTTTAGAATGTTCTTTGTAAAAATTTTCAAAGATTTGTCAAAATTTGTCGTCGAAAAAATAATTTTGTTCAAAGTTGGGCGGTCAGTGCTTCAGTAGCGGTCGTAAAACACGGAACTTTAATCAAAAAGCAAATTGAGGAAACCCGAAGCTACTTTAAAGATCGAAAGATAAAGAAGATAAGAAATGAACATCAATACTTTGATTTTCAACTTTGATAAAAATAAAGTTCAAAGTCGAAATTCGGATTTTTCGTGTTGAAAAATTTACGGATTTTTTATTTGAAAAAAATTATTTAAATTGACAAAATTTAATGTTCTAATTTTTGAATCCGAACATGACTTGCAGAGCTATCCTAACAAGAAAAGTGCAAATTTTAACCTTTGAATTTGGTTGTCAACTCCGATAAAAGCGAAGCACAAGACTGATAATCGATGCTGAAAAGTACAATTATGGTTTTCGTGATTATGAACACTGGTCACTGAAAACCGATCTGATCAAAGATGATTTCTATATACACACAAAAAGGGTAGATTATAACGTCTCTAATGTATGAAATACATTATATTTAATGTACCAGCATATTAACTACAATATAGCGATATTAACCTAATATGTTGATACATTAAATATAATTTGTCTGATAAATCAGAGCTGTTTTAATATATCCATATATTATATATTATATATCTAGTTTTGTGCCTGTATTAAGATTTGTTTCTGGTACTGTACTAAGGCATATATCTAAGACTACGCACAACAAATAGTTATAGTTTATCAATATATAGAATACAATGCATCCAATATATTAGAATCGTTTAAATATATCCATATATTATATATTATATATCTAGTTTTGTACCTGTATTAAGATTTGTCTCTAATACTATATGAATGTATAAATCCAAGACTACACAGAACGAATAGCTCTAATATATCGATATATATAATGTATCCCATACATTAGAATCGTTTAAATATATCCATATATTATATATTATATATCTATTTTTGTGCCTGTATTAAGATTTGTCTCTGGTATTGTACTAAAGTATATATCTAAGACTACGCACAACAAATAGCTCTAATATATCGATATATTCAATGTATCTGACACATCAGAGTTGTTTTAATACATCTATACATCATATACTATATATCCACTTTTTGTGTGTAATAATTTATTACTTAAAAAAGTTAATTATGTGGATTTTTAAAGTTAAAAAGTTTTATAAAAATCTAACTGAATATACTCCGAAATTTCAGGTAAAAATTAAATTTCTTTCGTACATGATCACTTAGATTACTATCACTTCCATCTGATCATTAATCCGTTAGAACTTATGACATTAACCACAGGTGTCCAAATATATCTTGCTTTGTCCTTATATAAGTTCCTGAAGAAAATCAACTTCCTTATTCATGAATGTTTACTATGATTGTAACTTACAGAGCTGTCGAGTTCGGACTTTGAACTAATTTTAAACTAATTCAAGTTCAAACATCAAAGGATTCGAACTCTTGTCTTCGAACTTTGAATTAATTTAAGTCCGAAAATTGAACGTTTTGAATTTGAACTGATTGTTAAGTTCGAAAATTTCAAAAGATCGACAGTTCTAATTACCATCAAAGTTGTCGATTTCGAACTTTGAATTAATTCGAATTTCAAAATTGAAAAATCCAAATTTGGATCTAACTATTAAGTTCGAAAATCGAAGATTCAAAATCCCAAAAATCAACGGTTCTAATTGTCATCAAAGTTGTCGATTTTGAATTAATTCGAATTTCAAAATCAAAAAGTCAAAATTCGGATCTAACTATTAAGTTCGAAAATCGAAGATTCAAAATCCCAAAAATCGAAATCTCAATTGTCATCAAAGTTGTCGATTTCGAACTTTGAATTATTCGAATTTCAAAATCGAAAAATCCAAATTCGGATCCAACTATTAAGTTCGAAAATCGAAAATTCAAAATCCCAAAAATCAACGATTCTAATTGTCATCAAAGTTGTCGATTTCGAACTTTGAATTATTCGAATTTTATAATCGAAAAGTCCAAATTCGGATCTAACTATTAAGTTCGAAAATTTGGAGAAATCGACAGCTTTGATAATTAATCTCCTTTAATTGTTATCTTTCCATTAGGTGACGTAACAAGCCTACAACTGCTCTATATTCTGGACTACAGCCGTCAACAAGTGATTTTTTTGTGATTTTTGATCAAATTCCAAAATTAATCAATCGTCTGCTAACTTTAATTTTTATCGGAAAAATTTTTCTTCAGAAATCAATTTTTTTTAAAAACAATTTCGTCAGTCTATTACAGTAAAGTAAACACCTCCACAGAACGAACTTCCTTGATTCAAATTCACGTGAAGGAACTGAAACCAGGTGTTTGATTTCTGAGTCGTCTTTGAACATCCCCAAAATCGAAAAAGTGATGGATGTCAAAAATGGTCTGAAAGTTTCTTTCGTAAAAAATAAAACGGGTTTCTAGAACTACACTTTGGGTTAAAAATCGTCTAATTGCATTAATTGAGAAGTTTTCAGATTTTTAATAATTTAAAAAATTCAATTTTTAATAAAATTTTTAAAAAATTCAATTTTTAACAAAAATTTTAAAAAAATTTAATTTTTAATGAAAATTTGAAATTCAATTTTTAACAAAAATTTGTAAAAATTTAATTTTAATTTTAAAAAAGTTCAATTTTTAATAGATTTTTTAAAAATATAGAGTTCAATTTTTAATAAAATTTTAAGAAATTTAGAGTTTAATTTTTTTTAACAAAATATTTAAAAATTCAATTTTAATTTTTTTAAGAAAAATTTAAAAAAATCCAATTTTAATAAAATTTTAAAAAATTTAGAGTTTAATTTTTAACAAAAATTTTTTTAAAAAATTCAATTTTAATTTTTTTAAGAAAAATTTGACGTGATTGTTTTTAACTTTTGATTACTGTATTATATTTTTTATTTTATTTTCTAGAAACATGAATATTGAGTTCAATTTTTCGAATTCTGAAGAAGGCGAAGTCGTTTCGGAAATTCCCTACCGTTCTGTGTTCGATTTTCTTTCGCGACGAACAACTCCCATCGGACTTCTGACGGTCAAAAACGCGAACATCGACAGAACTTTTCTTCAGAAATGGAGGAAATCCACAGATGGATTCAGAACTACAGTAATCCACGTGACTTTTGAGGATTGTGATTTCAGAGAATTGGATTCTGTAGAAATCCGAAATTTCCTGTTCAGATACATCCGGTGCATCTCGATGAAGATCGAAGGAAAAGTGGATTTCTTCTTGAGGGAGTTCCTGATGGATGAGAGGATTTCGAGACTCCACAACGTAAGAATCTGCAGCAGAAGGAAGATCGAGATCGACGACGACATCCTCCTGGGGAGGCTCTTCAATCCAGGGGACTTGGTCTTCATGGAGTTGAGGAAAATCAGATTAAGTCCAGAATTTGTCAATAAACTCATCCAAGTAAGTTGTTTTGAAATTCCAAAATCTCATGCCAAAACATGGAAGAAAAATTTAAATATTTAGCACTATTTCCACACACACGCGCGTGTAGTATAAGATGTTTTTTAAGGCGCGCGCATGTTAGAAAACATTATTTTTTGCGCGTATGTGTATTAAAAAAAGTTATTTGTTACGCGCGTATTAGAAAGTAAACTTCATTATGCGCGCGCGTAATAGAAAATGTACTTTATTATGCGCGCGTTTTAGAAATATTTTATATCCACACGCGCGCATGTTAGAAAATATTGTTTTTTACGCGCGCATAATAGAAAATATACTTTATTATGGGCGCGTTTTAGAAATATTTTATATCCACACGCGCGCATGTTAGAAAACATTGTTTTTTACGCGCGCATAATAGAAAATGTACTTTATTATGCGCGCGTTTTAGAAATATTTTATATCCACACGCGCGCATGTTAAAAAATATTGTTTTTTGCGCGCGCGTAATAGAAAATGTACTTTATTATGCGCGCGTTTTAAAAATATTTTATTTTCACGCGCGCGCATATTAGAAAACTTTACTTATGGAATACAGAAAATGAATTATTCTGTTTCCAGAGATTCCGTGAATCCACTCGATCTGTTCATTGCATCAGCAGACTGTGCCTCGGAGGAGACGTCCCCTGGCCCCTCCACCAACTCAACTTCAGCAAAGAAAAAATTCGAACAGGAGACAGAGACAAGTACAGATTCGAAAACAGATTTGGATACTATATTCTGAATGTCGAATACGGTCATAACGAATTGGATATGAGAATCGACGATAATTTTTAATCCTACAGTATTCTGCACAAATATCAATGAATGTATATTTGTTAAATAAATTTTTATTTAGGAATTTCATATTGATAATTGCAAAAATTAGGAGTATTCCATAAGTAAGAAATCGAACGATTTTCGAATTTTTTTAAAGAACACCCGTGTTCGCAACCGACGACGACAGAAGTGATGTCTTGGAATACTGTAGAATTTCCACGAAGATAAAGGACCTGAAGTAGTTACAGTAATTAGACCCAATTTATTAATTTTAATAATTGTTGAATTTTCAGAAAAATTTAAATCATTATTAATAAAATTGGTAATCAAAAAAGTAAACTTCATTCGTGTCGGGACCACTACTTGCAGTTTTTTGGAAAAATTTAAGAAAAACACCGGTCCTGGCACGAATAAAGCCTAAAAGATCATCAATTTTGTAATTTATTAATTAAACTTCATTCGTGCCGGGACCATTAAAATTTTTCGTAAAAATGAAAATTTAATTTTTAAAATTTTCCAAATAAAAACCTTAGTCCCGAGATAAAATTATTTTTTAAATTATTAACCAACATTATAGTCGAAGAAATAGTTAAACTTCATTCGTGCCGGGACCATTACTTAAAATTTATCATAAGAATAAAAATTTAATTTTTGAATTTTTCTAAATAAAAACCTTAGTCCCGAGATAAGAATTATTTTTCAAATTGTTAACTGACATTATAGTCAACGAATGAATCATGTGGTGTTTACGTCAAGACTACTATTTAAACAACCTCTTCGGAGAATTAAGTTTAAAAAAGCTCCTAAATCGAAAATAATTAAACATTATTATAAAGTTGTAAAAATTTTTTTGCAGAATTTTTTCAAAGTTTGGAGATTTATAAAAACGGAAATAAACTACAATTTTGGTTTTACATGAAAGTTATTTCATAATTGTTAAAGCAGAAAACTAGGTTCGAAGAGATAATTAGAATATCAGGGAGTGTGGGATACTGTAAGGTACAAATGGGGTTCTCGGGTATAGTTGTGTAGGAGTATTTTTAATAATTGTTGTGTCTCATTATGGTAATGAAGATGGTTAATGTACTTCTACTTTCTATCCTAACAGCTGGTTTTCAGTCAATATAATCCTATCTATTATTAGATTACTGTCGAAACAAAACACTAGAAAAACCAAGAGATAATTAGAATATCAAAGAGTATGGGATACTGTAAGGTATAAATCAGGTTCTCGGATATAGTTGTGTAGGAGTATTTTTAATAATTGTTGTCTGCGTCTCATGGTAGTGAAGATGGTTAATGTATTTCTACTTTCTGTCCTAACAGCTGGTTTTCAATCAATATAACCCGATCTATTATTAGATTACTGTCGAAACAAAAAACTAGAAGAGATAATCGGAATATCAGGGAGTGTGGGATACTGTAGGCCATGAGTGAAACTTCCAGTTGTATTGTATGAGAAAAGTATAATAATTGTACTCCTTGTCTTATTGTTCTAGTACAGATTATTAACATACTTCTTTTTTATCCTAACAGTAATTTGACATGAATTTGTACATATTATATGTTTTAAAATTTAAAGTTTTTAACGAGATGGTCTCGAGAGGAATTTATGAAAGTTTTAGGAACTCAGTAGGCTAAAATTTTGTTTCTGTGTAATGGTTATTTCGTAATGAATCACATTATAAAAATAGAAAATAAATACTTCCGAAATGATTCTGACGCGAGTTTTAAGAACTACAGTAGTCTAAAGTTTCGCAATCTTGTGTGACTTCGTAACCTGTATTTTGGAACTACACTCCTTCTAGATGGATCTGAAAAATCCCAAATTAGGATTATATAGGGTACCTAACCCTCTACTCACCTTCTAAACTCATTTTTCATATATGAAACTCTCAATAAACATCTTAAAAACCACAACTATCCCTACAGTATCCACCGAAAACAAATTCCCCAGCTTATATTTTAAATTGAAAAATATTTTTTACCTTCACATCCGTATTGTTGTTTTTGTCCACCCATAACTCTAGGCATACTGTAGACGATGTAGGAACGATGGCGTCACTGTAAACATCACTGTGCTGAATCCCCAAGACTGCAAATAAGGACAAAACATTCGTTTCGTGACCAGAATAGGCGTAATATTTTAAGTTTTTAATCCACGAAGAAATATTATAATTTAAATAATTATTAAATTTTTCATTCATTCTTCCGATGATTTCGGTCAAAATTGGACCTCCTGAAGTTTTCGAAATTTCGTGACCAAGAGTAAAATTTTTGTAATTTTCAAGATCTATCCCGACACTGTGGGCCACAATTGTGGACCAGAACCGGGTCAAATTTGGAAGCGAATCCCTGGCCCAGTCCGTCATCTGAAGGCCTATGGAGTCTTCAGAAAGTACAGTATCCGCGATTCCCATTTTGTTGCTTATGGTAGAAGTGTCCAAACCGCTTTTGTTTTTTAAAAAATCGAACAATTCCGTCGTATTTTCCAGGACTTCCAAGTAACTAGGCGTTTCGGAATAGAGATTCTGGAGCTGGATTTGGACCGGACAAGCATTCAAGTGGTTAAAGACCTTGAAAATTTTAATATCTTTAAAAAGTATAAAAGTAAACAACTTCTACACACAAAAAACATAACTTTTGGCTTGGTAACAATTGCGAAATGCAACACAATTGTCACATTATCATTATTATTGGATTTTGTGATTAAAATTAAAATATAATAGTGACGATTTGTATTTGTTACTGGGTCAAAAGTTATACTTCTTTTTTGTGTGTAGAGATTTTGGATAGTGTCTATTTCGAACTCAAATCAGGGCTTTCTAATCACTATCCAAAACAGCTCCAATACACAAAAAACACTACTTTTGATCTTTTAATAATTACGAAATGCAACAATCGTCACATTTTCATGAATATTCAACTTTTGTGACGAAATAGTGACGATTTGCATTTGTTACTCAATCAAAAGTTACGCTTTTTTGCGTGTAGAATATATTTTCCTCGTTGATTACAGTTATTTAATTACTTTTTCGAAAAGTGATTAGAAAAAATAAAGAATTCAACCCTAAATTTAGAGATTTTAGAAATTGTCTCATTTTAGAAATCTATTCAGCAGAAATAAAGTACATATTTGAAATCTACATTTCAAGTCCTAAAAGTGATATATAATTCATTTCAAAAAACCACGTTGAGTAAGTAGACTTCTCATGAGTCATACCCAAAAAGAAGCGTAACTTTTGGTTCAGTAACAAGTACAAATCGTCACTATTAAGTTTTAATTTTAATGACAAATGTTAAATATTTATGAAAAATGTAACGATTGTGTCATATTTCACAATTATTACAGAACCAAAAGTTATGTTTTTTGTGTATTGGAGCTGTTTTGGATAGTGACTAGAAAGCCCTGATTTGAGTTCGAAATAGACACTATCCAAAATCTCTACACAAAAAAAAAGCGTAACTTTTGGTTCAGTAACAAATACAAATCGTCACTATTAAGTTTTAATTTTAATCACAAATGTTAAATATTTATGAAAAATGTAACGATTGTTGCATTTCGTAATTATTAAAAGATCAAAAGTAGTGTTTTTTTGTGTATTGGAGCTGTTTTTGGATAGTGACTAGAAAGCCCTGATTTGAGTCCGAAATAGACACTATCCAAAATCTCTACACACAAAAAAGCATAACTTTTGCTTCAGTAAGAAATACAAATCGTCACTATTACTTGTAATTCCCATTACACACGTTAAATATTTATGAAAAATATAACGATTATGTCACATTTTTGTTACATTTCGCAATTGTTACAAGGCTAAAAGTTACGTCTTTTTGCGTGTATTTTCTACTTTGAATTTTATTTCTGTTATATTCATCGTTTAAAAAACTCTTCTGTTACTGCTTTTTTGTCCCGCTCATCACTCATATTATAATTTAACAATTTTTGAATGTTTTAAAATTATTAAAAACTCACGTAATCGGTAGGAAACGGCACAGTATGGACAGGAACAGGCACGAACCCCCTGGGCCACCGGCTGTTCTTCGGATAATTCGTTCCTTCTGTGGCCGAAGGAGAGTAGAAACCACACATGTTGCAAATCGCGCTTACGATAGTTCTGTTGAAATCAGAGGATCTGATGTAGATTTCATTCATGTTAAAAGTTTTAGAAATAAAATTCATTTTTGTTATGTATCTTTCTCTGAGTTTTCCACCCAAAACAAACTGCTCAGCCATGCCTTTCTGGAAGAAGTAGTAAATATTTGAAATTCTACACACAAAAAAGCGTAACTTTCGGGTCAATACCAACTACGAAATGTAACAAAAATGAACACAATCGTCACATTTTTTTGAATATTTAACATTTGTGATTAAAATTAAAATATAATAGTGACGATTTGCATTTGTTACTGTGCTAAAAGTTATACTTCTTTTTTGTGTAGAGATTTTGGATAGTGTCTATTTCGAACTCAAATCAGTGCTTTCTAGTCACTATCCAAAAACAGCTCCAATACACAAAAAAACGTAACTTTTGATCTTTTAATAATTACGAAATGCAACAATCGTCACATTTTCATGAATATTTGACATTTGTGATTAAAATTAAAACTTAATAGTGACGATTTGTATTTGTTACTGAATCAAAAGTTACGCTTTTTTGTATGTACAGTGATCCTACCGCGAGGAGTTCACCGTAACCCGGGTAGAAGGTCGTTTCATTGTAGACCGAAGTCGGGTAGTTGCCATAGGGACCTCGGGTTCCGTGTACCCAAATCTGGAAAATTTTACAATTGACTTTATTTCGAAATATTTTCGTGCTGAGATTTGAATTACTTCCAAATATTCAAAATTCTTTTTTCCCACCACAAAAATCCAACTTTTTTCTCAGCATTATCTACAGTATGAAAACACAAAAAATTTCTTAAATGAGAAAATCCTAATATAGTATTTTTTTGTTTTTTCTCATCAGAATCTAATTTTTTCTCACCATCAGAATTTTGAAAAGCACTTACAGTATGACGATACGGTAACCTGTGATCTCATGTCAGAAAGTTCTCTAACACTAATTTTTCGATTTTTCGTGTCAAGACCCAAATAGCTTCTGAATATTCACAATTTTTTTCTCACCACGAAAACCCAAATTTTTTAATACTATCTACAGTATGAAAACAAAAAATTTAAACAAAAAATTTAATATTTTTTTCTCATTAGAATTTTTAAAATTTTTTATCTTAAAAAACAACTTTGAAAACCACTTACAGTATGCAGAAACAACAATTTCCCACTGCTGGGATCGTATTCTTGAGTTTCGTTTTGTCCATTTACAACAGCAATAATTAATAACCACAAAAATCCTAAAAAAAGAAACCACCCCATGTACGTTTACGTCTTTTAAAAAATGATAAAAATCGAAAAAATTGAGAAAATTACATCCCACAGAATGGGAACTTTGAAGTTGCTGTGGAAACCTTTTCAAATTATAGGCCACAACTTAAAAGAACTATTATGACAAGTCGTCGCCATATATCAACATTTTTATTCTTCAATATACAGTCGAACTAGGATATAAAATACCCCTTGGGACCGACCAAAGTGTATCTTATAAGAAAGGACATATTATAGTTGAGGTATCTTATATCCAAATTCTACTGTATTAAAGATTTTCAAAATTCCGAAACTATATATCAAAATTCTCTTAATTTTCAAATCCTCATATATCAAAATTCTCCCAATTTTCAAAACCATATACAGTAGAACTTGGATATAAGATACCTCCTTGGGATCGGCCAAAGTGTACCTCATAACAAAGGATATACAGTAGAACTCAGATATAAGATACCCCCGTTATAACATATCTCTTGTTATAGCATACGGTGTGAGTGAGTGAGTTTGGTTAGTCTGTTTTCAAATTAACCCCCGCTATAATACAGTAGAACTTGGATATAAGATACCCCCTTGGAAACGACCAAAGCGTATGTTATAAGAAAGTATATATCATAACGGGGTCAATTTGAAGGCAGACTAACCAAATTCACTCACTCACACCGTATGCTATAACAAGAGATATGTTATGGCGGGGGTATCTTATATCCAAGTTATACTGTAAAACACAACTCGTGGCGAACGATAGTACCGCTTCAGAGAGTTATTTTCGTGCCGTGACCACAAAGTGTTTTGGCATTTAAAAGGACATTGGAATTATAGGCCACAACTTAAATGAACAAAAACTAATCCGCTAATGACAATATCATTTAGGTACAGTTTCTATTCAAGAATAGGATAGTTTTTTATTTATTCTTGAATGAAAATTATATTTTTTAATTTCCACTCAAGATTATAAAAAAATTGTTATTCATTCTGAAGTATATATCTAAAAAACCATAAAAATATGATTTCCACTTAGGATCATAAAATTCTTTAAAGCTGTTTATTTAGTCCTGAATGGAAATTGTATTTTTTATTTTCTGTAATTTCCACTTAGGATCATGAAAATCTTTAAAACTCTATATTTGATCCTGAATGGAAATTATATGTTTCATTTTCTGATTTCCACTTAGGACCATGAAAATCTTTAAAACTCTATATTTGATCCTGAATGGAAATTGTATTTTTTATTTCTTGATTTCCACTTAAGGCCATGAAAATCTTTAAAATTGTTCATTTGGTTCTGCGTGGAAATTGTATTTTTATTTCCTATGATTTCCACTTAGGACTACAAAATTCTTTAAAGCTGTTTATTTGGTTCTGAGTGAAAATTGTATTTCGTAAATTGTTATTGTCCATTCAAGACTATAAAAAGTTATTTGTTGAAGAAATCTCTTAAGGTCTTAAGTGAGAATTGTATTTTTGATTTTCTATAATTACCATTCAAAACTACAAAATCCTCAAAACTTTCCACTTGGTCTTGAGTGGAAATTGTATTTTTGATTTTCTATAATTTCCACTCAGGACCGTGAAAATCTTCAAAGTTGTTTATTTGGTCCTAGGTGGAAATTGTATTTTTTTGTGATTTTTTAATTTCCACTCAGGAGCATGTAAAAAGTTCTTCGAAAAAAATTCCTTAAGGTCTTAAGTGGAAAATATCCACATAATTTTTTTTGCACTCAAGACCTGAAAAAAATATTAAATTCGGCTAATCGAATTTTTCAAAAATTCTAAATAAATTTCAAATTTTGCAGGAAAATTAATTTTTAAATCTTGACTCGCATATGAAATTAAATTAGTAAAAATTAAATTTTTTAGAAGTTAGTATAGAACTTCTGAAACTTTTCGAAATTTTATTGGAATTTTCAGAACTTTCAAAAATTTAATAGGAATTTTCAGGATACTGTAGAATTTCAAAAAAACTTCTAAATTCATCTGGAATTTTTCAGAATTTAATAATTTTTAAAAATTTAGAATCTTTTATTAATTTTTAAACTTTTATAAATATTCTCGAAACTTTCAAAAATTTAATAGGAATTTTCAGGATACTGTAGAATCCCAAAAAAACTTCTAAATTCATCTGGAATTTTTCAGAATTTAATAATTTTTAAAAATTTAGAATCTTTTATTAATTTTTAAACTTTTATAAATATTCTCGAAACTTTCAAAAATTTAATAGGAATTTTCAGGATACTGTAGAATTTCAAAAGGACTTCTGAAGTCATTTGAAATTTTTCAGAATTTGATAAAAGATTCTGGATCTTTAAAATTTATTAATTTCTAAACTTATAAATATCCTCGAAACTTTCAAAAATCTAATAGGAATTTTCAGGATACTGTAGAATTTCAAAAGGACTTTTGAAAATTCTGAAACTTTGAATTGTGATGGTTCTTTGAAGAATTTCAACATTTTGTAAAAAACTAAATTTATTTTTAGAAGTTTTTATAAAATTATAAAAAAATTAAAAATAAAGATTTTAGAATTTTCAAAAATTTTATAAATTTTTTAAAAATCAAAGTTTTAAAATTTTAAAATTTTAAAATTTTGTGAGAAATTTTATTTTTTATTTTTATTAAATAAAATGAACTTTTAAATTCTATTTGATAATTTTGAATTTTTTTAAATTACAAAAACTTTTGAAAATTTAAATTTCATCGAAATTTTAACTTTTAAATTATAAAATTATTTTTTTAAAATAAAATCGAATTTAAAAATGTCTCAGACCGCCATTTAGCCTGTGACTACAAGTCAGTTTTTCCAGTTATCGCGTTCTGTCGTGGTTTTTATTTTTCACGTGCGAAGAATTAACGGGACACACAAAGTTACATTTTTCTACTCCGACAATCGTTATTTTTTATCGAGCAAAATATCTGTATTTCAAGAAATATTTTCAGATGGAAAAAAAACCGTTAATTTTAAACATAAAAAAAGAATATGAGTAAGTTTTTTTAAAAAATTTAAAAAATTTAAAAGTTTTTGAATTTTTGTTTTTAAGTTTTTTGAATTTTTAAGTTTTTAAGTTTTTTTAATTTTTTAAAATTTTTAAGTTTTTTTTTATTTTTAAGTTTTTTAAATCTTTCAAATTTTTCAGATTTTTAAAAATTTTTTAATTTTCAAATTTTTAAAAATTTTTAAGTTTTTTTAATTTTTTAAATTTAAGTAGTCCTGATTGGACTCCTGTGTCCTCCTCGACCGACGACAGCCCGAGTTCGTTGAATTCAGTTTCTCCCGTTTTAATTTCCAGATTTGCTCCTCCGAAAAATTGTATTGTGTGCAACGCTGCTACAAATTGCTATCATTACGGTATGTCATTAGTTTCTAAGTAACCAGTTGATTTATTTCTATTAATATACACTGGGAAAATTATTTTTGATTGACATTGGAAATATTTCATCAATCATTTCTCAGCAGTCGGGGAACACCTTTCCTAACTTGATTTTTCGATTAACACTCAGAGAACACTTTTCTTAATTTGTTTTTTTAACTGGCATTGGAAGAACATTTCGCCAGTCTTTTTTCAACATCCGGGGAACACCTTTCCTAACTTGATTTTACTTGATAATATCCGGGGAACACTTTTCTTAATTTGATTTTTCGATTGGCATTTAGGGAACACTTTGTCAATCATTTTTTAACATCTAGAGAACACTTGTGAATTTATTTCTCTCTTGATATTTAGTTAACACTTCATTAATCTTGTTTTAATCCGTTGATATTAAAAAAATATTATACTAATCTTATCTTTATCCGTTGACGTCTAGGGAACACTTTTCTTATTTCTTTTCTGCCGATATTCAGAGACCACTTTTCTCATTTCCTTTTATTAACATCCAGGGAACACTTTTCGTTCTTTCTTTTACAAACATCCAGGGAACACTTTTCGTTCTTTCTTTTACCAATATCCAGGGAACACTTTGTTTTTTCTTTTATTTACTAACATCCAGGGAACACTTTTCGTTTTTCCTTTTATTTACTAATATCCAGGGAACACTTCGTTTTTTCTTTTATTAATATCTAGAGAACACTTCGTTTTTCCTTTTATTTACTAACATCCAGGGAACACTTTTCTCATTTCCTTTTATCAATATCTAGAGAACACTTTTCGTTTTCCCTTTTATCAACATCCAGGGAACACTTTGTTAAATTCTATTAACAGTCATTTGAAATTCTAGACATTTCACCAGATTCTTTCATTCTTACATAAAACAATTTTAAATCGTTAAATTTTAATTTTCCTATCTAACTTTATTTTCTTATTTTAAAATTGAATCACTGTACTGTAATGTTTTGAAGCCATTATATTCCACTAAGTATATTAAATTTAAAAATCATTTTCGGAGTTCATAATTAATTCACTCTCGTGGGATTGTTTTTAATATATTTTTGCACACTGTAGTTCAATATTCGTATTCCACCCATCTGATTCGTTGTAGTCTTTTCGAAAAAATTTTACGTTTCTCTAAATTACTGTTAGGATAAAAAAGAAGTATGTTAATAATCTGTACTAGAACAATAAGACAAGGAGTACAATTATTATACTTTTCTCATACAATACAACTGGAAGTTTCACTCATGGCCTACAGTATCCCACACTCCCTGATATTCCGATTATCTCTTCTAGTTTTTTGTTTTGACAGTAATCTAATAATAGATAGAATTTTATTGACTGAAAACCAGCTGTTAGGATAGAAAGTAGAAGTACATTAACCATCTTCACTACCATAATGAGACACAATAATTATTAAAAATACTCCTACACAACTATACCCGAGAACCCCATTTGTACCTTACAGTATCCCACACTCCCTGATATTCAAGCTATCGCTTTAGGTTCTCTTTTTCTAGTGCAGTTTATATCCTAACATTATGTTATTTAAAAACACTTTACGTCATTACCGTACACGCCGCTAGTTGGTGTGAGAATTGAGCTTACTTAATCAAACTTTTCCCATGTCGACATTTGTGATCTATATTGCAAAGTAAAATCATACTTTTATAAAAATTTAAAAAATAAATTTTCAAAAGTGGTTTTGAGGGGAATTTATAGGTTTTTAGAAACTAAAATAGCCTACGTGACAATTTTGGTTTTCCATGGAGATTATTTCGTAATCTCATAAGATTTCGTAGTCGACAACATTGGGGCAAATTAAAAAGGATTTTTACGAAATGGTCTTCAGGGGAACTTATAAAAATTACAGTAGTTTAGAATTTTATTTTTGTATAGAGGTTATTTCGTAATCAATGATATTTAAAAAAATGAATTCTCTAAAATTAGTCCTAAGGGAATTTTTAGAAATTACAGTAATTTAAAATTTTGGTTTTGGACAAATTATTTCGTCATCTTACAAGATTTCGTAGTTAATGGTATTTAAAAAAAATAAAAATAAATTTTCTAAAATTAATCCTAAGGGGATTTTTAGAAATTACAGTAATTTAAAATTTCGATTTTCCATATATTATTTCGTCATCTTACAAGATTTCGTAATTAATGGTATTAAAAAAAATAAAAATAAATTTTTCAAAATTAGTTTTGAAGGGAATTTTAAAATCGTTTAAGATCTTCTACAATTTTACACTTCAAATATTGATCCTAAAATTACTTTATTAAAAAATAAAAATGATTTTTATCACGAATTTCTAAAATATACTTTTTAAATATTTTAAAAATTTTCTAACATTTATTTTTAGAATTTTTATTTTTGTAAATTTTGAATTTTATTTAAATAATTTTTCCAGATGTCCCGGCTTGTTCAGGATGCAAAACTTTTTTCCGAAGATCGATCATTTACAACAAAAATTACGTCTGCAAAGAAAACAACAGATGTGATCCGTTTTCCGGAAGCCGTTGCAGATCCTGTAGACTTAACAGATGTCTTCTTGTCGGGATGAATCCCCTCGCGATAAACTTCCCAGAAGATTCGGACATGGAAGGGATTCTGAAGAACCTCAACAACAAGAAACGATTACTGTTCCCGAATCAGGATTCTCAGATTCCGGTTAAAACTTTTTTGAAAAACTTTGACGACGAAAAATTGGTGGATTTTTTGACTTACTTGGATTACAAAGTAATGAAAATAAGAACAACGGACTACAACCCGGAGCACTTGTTCAATTTGGATATTTCGGATCTTCTAAAACGACCTCACAACGATCTCGCGGATTCTGACAAATACGAACCCGTTGATTTTGATCCTAATTATCACGAAAAAATCAAAAATTTCGAACAAGGAGATCTCAAAATGTGGCTATTTGTGGATATATTTATAGCCCTCGAGCAAATGAGGCTCTTACCCGTGATGGACAAGCTCAAAGACAAGGACAAGGTAAGATATCTGATCTGGTACGGACTCCCTCCGGCATCAAAATAGACATTTTTTAACAGCTCTTTGTTCAGCGATATCTATCACATGTAACAACGCCAAAAATTTAATCCCAAAATTGACGGAAATTACTACCGTATTAAGAGGGATTTTCGCACTAGGAGTCCACTTTCGATTCCATCTCAATATCCAAAAAATTTACAAAAATCCAATTTCAAAAAAAAAAAATAAAAATCTAACTTAAAAAATTTCTTAAAATTTAATTTTGAACAGTCTTTTTCGAAGTTTGATTTCCAAATTTAACTTTCAAGAAGCATAATTTTTAAATTGTAATCTTTTACAACCTAGAATTTTCGGGATTTGTTTAAAGAATTTTATTTTTGATTTCCATATAGAGTATTATTTTTGAAATCTATAAGTTCACAAAAAAGCATAACTTTTGATTTTGTAATAATTACGAAAAGCAACAATCATCACTTTTTTTATGAATATTTGACATTTGTGATGAGAATTAAAACATAATAGTGACGATTTGTATTTGTTACTGAACCAAAAGTTATACTTTTTTGTGTACTAATATCGGTGGATTGTATATGATATATAGATATATTAAAGCAACTCTGATATGCATTAAATACATTATATTCAATTTACCTTAACCTTAAGTTCAAAAAAACATAACTTTTGGCTTGGTAACAATTGCGAAATATAACACAATCGTCATATTTTTATAAATATTTGACATTTGTGACGAGAATTAAAACAATAGTGACGATTTGTATTTGTTACTGAACCAAAAGTTATACTTTTCTGTGTACTAATATCGGTGGATTGTATATGATATATAGATATATTAAAGCAACTCTGATATGTATTAAATATATTATATTCAATTTACCTTAACCTTAAGTTCACAAAAAAACGTAACTTTTGATCTTTTAATAATTATGAAAAGCAACAATCGTTACATTTTTATAAATATTTGACATTTGTGACCAAAATTGTAACCTAATAATGGCATTTTGCATTTGTTACTGAACCAAAAATCACTTTTTTGTATGTAATTATGCGATTACTCATTGTAACTTAAGAATTGACAACTCAACAGTCATTAGTCCAAATTACACACTTTTCTTATTCATCAATTCTACCGTAATTTTAAGAAATCTAAAAATAAATATTTTTAAAAAATTAAACAAAATAAATTTTTAAAATAAATTTTAAAAAAATAAAAGTTAAAAAAAGTATAAAATTTCTTTAATTTTTTAATTTAAAAAAAGTATAAAATTTTAAAAAAATATAAATTCTTAAAAAGTATAAAATTTTTTTAAATTTTTAATTTTACAAATTTTAATTTTTAGGAAATTGTTTTCAAACACACTACCCTGACGATCGGGTTCTTTATTGAATGCTATTATTCTTACGTAAAAAACTCGAAAATTATCATCTGTCCTGACGGGATGACTCCGATAAAGGTGGATAAGCAGATGCAGCAAATCCACATCGACCTTTTTGTCAGAGCGATGGAGCCTTTCATGAGGGTGAATCCTACCAAAGAAGAATACGCTTTAACTAAAGCCATCATCGTCTGTAATCCTGGTGAGTTCAATTCCATATATCAGATTCCCCAGAAACCTCCAAAATTCGATGGAAGTTTCTGAAACCTTTTAAAATTTTGTAAAAATTCTTAGAATCTTCCAGAATCCAAAAAAAACTTAAAATCAGCATCTGAAAACGAAGATTTTTAAAATCTCTAGAGAATTCCGAAACCTTCCAAGAATCTTATAGAAGTTTTAGAATATTTTAGAATCCTAGAGAAGATTCCGAAACTTTCCTAAATCTTACACTTTTCAGAATCTGATAGAAATTTCTAGAATTTTCCAGAATCTTATGGAAGTTTTTAGAGCTCTCCAGAATCCACTAAAAACTTCTAAATTCACCTAAAACCTCAAATTCCAGACTTTTAAATTCCCGTCGAGACAATTCCACAACAACTTCAATTTCTAATTTTAACTATCTATTAAAATACAGTAATTTATCCTTCAGATATCCCAGGGATCTCCTCTCACGCCCAGACGATTCTGACTGAACACCGTCGTCAATACGTTTCGACACTGTTACTCCATGAACAAAGGACTTACGGAGCAGCCCCAGGAGCTAACAGGTTCTCCCAGCTTTTGTTCCTCATCGAATCCATGATCTATTTCACCGCAAAACAAAGGGAATTCAACAGAATGCACCAGATAAAAGTCGTGTTAGGGAAGAATGTCCCGTATCCTCAGATGCCCATGTTCAAGATTTGCTCACAGTTTTGTATATAATTGTATGGCCTTAAGCGGAATCATAATTACCGTATCGATCTCAAAAGATAAACAACCTAAATTTTAAGAGAATTTTAAAATTAAAGTGTTTTTAATTTTTTGAGAAATGCCTTCACTTCCATTCGTTAAAAATAGTGACTTCCAGTTGGTTCTTCTGATTGTAGAGTTCCGCAAAATTCTCCCTTATTCGAATGAAATTGAAGACGGATTCCTGGATGTCGATAACGACGTAGATACTTGCCACCTCTACCATGGTTGATTTCTTCGTCAGATTAATTTTCTAAAACTTCCCCATCAGATCATATTTAGATGATCAAATTCTACTCCGACATTATCCACAAAGAACCGAGCTTTCAACAGAACAATGATAAACTTGCTGTTTATCAATCATTGATCTGGAAAACCTGAAAGATCTACAGTATCCTCCTTTAACTTCTGGATTTGAAACCATGCAAATTTCACCCATATGCTTCCTTTAGTGAAATTCCCGATTAGTTCCTCAATTGGTTTCAAGTTCTTGACTTCATCATCCTTGTCTAGTTCTCCAATCGAATTCTCGTTTTTTGTAGTGTATTTTTAGACATCTTTTGATTCGGAACCTGTTTTATTTAGAAAGTTGGTACTAAAAATTGTCCTTTTCTATTAACAAGTTAATACTGTGTTATTTGTTCAATGACCTGTAGTTCCTCGTAGACTACATTTAAATTAAAGAATCCAGATACGGTAGAAAATTGATGTGAATTACAGTTGCACCAACTGTTAGTTAATTTCAGGTAGTTTGCAAATAAACTTACAATCGTTATTTATTCACTCAAGAGCTCTGACTCTTAGACGATCAAATTCTATCTCCAAGTCCTTGAAAAACGTATGATAATCAATTCTATAAGTGAAGCCGATCGATTTGTCTTTGATTTTCTTGCGCTCGTGGATGATGTGAGATATGCCAAACGGGACTTTGTGTTTTTCATCACTAAAAAGATTAGAAAGTGGCTTTTACATAAGATTAGGACTTACATGACAACAGGACATCCACCAAGAAGAACGACGGCTTCTTCGACATCCTGGGCAATTTCCTCGTCGTTGATGACGATGGCTATGATCCGGCCGTCGAAGGGCATCTGCATTCCGGCTCCGTAGCATTTTCGGATAAATTTAGAAACTGCTTTGTACTCTTCAATGGTTTTAGTGAACTCGGAAGACATTTTTCCGGAGTCCAGACCATTCAAATCCACAAGTTCAGAAACGGCTTCAAAGTCGAACCCGCTCATGGCCGCCAGCATGAACTTCCGCTGCATGCACTTCGGGAAATTAACCATGTTTTCATGATAAACAACAACATTGCATTGATACAACTTCCTAGACCACGATTCGGTTTCCTCTTTAAAAACCGTTTGAACGTGTTCTTGAATCTGAAAATTAAAGAAAATTAAGTTGGACTTTTAAAAACGAAAAAACCCACGAGTCCAGTCATGCATCCGATGTAGTACCGTTTTTGGTCAATTTTCCTGCCATCGACTAATTGAGCAAGATTGGGTCTTTTTCCATATATGGAAAATGTCTCTTTTTTCCTGGAAATGAAGGTTCCTCGAAGATCGAAGGCGGATGACGTTTCGAAATTCGTTTTTTGATGGAAATTACAACTAAACACATCCCATCGGTTCTTGATAGAGTAATTGACTGCGAACCTCCTCTCCAACGATACTTCAGGATCTGAAGAATGCATATTTCCGTCAGAACAAGAGAAAGTGGTCATCTTCTGGAGCTCATGTTCGATTCTCCTCAATTCGGCCTCAAGTTCCTCTTTCTTCCTCAAAAGTTCTTTCGTTCTAGCTATAGTATCATCGTCAGGTAATGACTTTGCAAAATTAGACATTAGAAAACAGAAATAAGAAATAAGAAATGAAAAATGTGAAAATCAAAATTACGAAATATATCAGGATAATGGATACTTCGGAGAAGCCAAACAATCCACAAACATTCAAAAAAGAATGAACAAATACTGTATTCAGGCAATTTCCGCGCGAGACAACAGAACTCCACTGCATCCGGAGGTCGAAAATTGAGGCCAGTGTTTTACATAATTTTTTGCTAGATATCCCTGATTTCCATATATCATTTCTTTTCAGGAACGTGCCTATCGGTGTGGACTCCATCCTCGGTCCCGAAACGAAACTATTTGCTGCTATTTTTACCTAGAATTTTGGTATTATTCTTGTTTCGCTTCCCAATCAGAGCTGGGCCCAGCCAGTGATGTCGTGAAGCTTTCGTGGTTGATCTAAGGTGAGACCGAGAGAGCCCTTTGAATTGCCGACAAATAACATCTTTAGTCTTGTTATCGCGCAATCTGTTGACCGCGGCGATCGAGTCATCTTCGGCATTTCTGATTCCACAGCTACAAATTAGATTCCGCTCTGAACCAAATTTCCCAGTATTTCAGATATAAACCAGGTGAGTCTTAAGCATTAAAACTTGTTTTTTCAATAATGGTTGGTTTTAGGATAATGTTCCCAACAGTCTTCTGCATCTAGGTCTCAAACTATCGATATTCCAATTGATCGCCTTATGTCCTTAATTGTTTCCCATTTTAACTTTCCCAAGTTTTGTCCGATGGCAGAATCTGCGGACAAACAAGCCCTAGGAGCTTCTTCGCGCCTCTTGCCGCAATAGGTCAGCGGCATCTTTCATTCAAAACGAGATCAGAGCACTCAGTCCAGGACCGTTTTGCCTGCTTGTTCGCGCAGTGCCAGTCGTTCTTTACGCACAAGTCTGTTCTGACCAAAAAGCGCGCGTTTCCCACCAAGGATCAAACCGATTTTGCCGCCACTTTTTCCTTCTTGTTTTACAAACTTGCCGCTCTAACATATTTCAAATCTTGTACAAATTGACGTTGTCGTTTTTTGATTAATCTCGGATTTATGAACTTTTGTAATTTGGGAATTATTTTTAGTATTTGGAATGTCTGAAGAAGACGAAGTTAAGGTCTTCAGAAGAGAAGACAATGAGGAAATCATCGAGGGAGCGGAGCAGCTTCAGAACGATAAACAGGAGATTGCCTATGAAGCCGAGGTGGAGACTGCCAGTAGTTTCGGAAGTAAGTTGGATTTCTGTAAAGCTAGGATTTTAAATTCCCCAAAATCCAGTAAGAGATTCCAATGTCTTGGAGAATTTCGGGTCGATTTGACCTTTACAACAGAATTAAGTTTTGTCAGTTCTTGCAAATTCGTGTTGAGGCAACTTCATAACAGTATTCATTTCCGATTTTATTTGCCAAACTAAACTTTAGGAATTTACAATTTTCTAAAATGAACTACAGGCTTTTAAAGTCTTCAGAATCCTTTTTGAATCATCTTGAGTCTAGTACAGCACTAAAACCTTCAGTGATTTCATCGCAGCTATTCGAAATTCACTGAACATTCCAAAGTTCAGTTTAACCTTTTCAAATGCGTACCTAAAACTCGGATTTTGAAAATTCGCTTCAAGACGATTTATCAAAAGTCAATTTACGCTTTCTCGTTTGTATGATTTCGTCGTCATTCTTGAATTTCAGCTCCTATGCCAAATCCAGTGAATGTCAATAGTGGAATCGCTTCGATGATAGCTATGGTGAGTTTTGTTACTTTTAATCTTATTTCCCATTCATTCGTCCATCAGAAAACAGTACTGATCAAGAACTTATTTTCTTAGACTTCTCCGTACTTTTCCCCGGCCTACATTCCCATGATGGCCTTATCTCCTCAATACCAGACGGCCCTTCTAGTAAGTCATCAAAGGAGGGCAGCAGCCATGTATCAGCAACAGGCCGCAGCTATGAACCTGTTTCAACCGTCATCTTCCTCGGCATTTGCTCAGATCTCAACTCCACCCACCCCGAAATCAGCACCAGGACCTATTAAGACCCCCAAGTCCACCAAGGAAAACAGAAGCAGCGTAGATGAGAAACCGAAAGTTCACATCAAGAAGCCATTGAACGCTTTTATGATCTTCATGAAGGAGAACAGGCCGAAGTTGCTGGAACAGGAAGGTAATGCAACTAAACAGTCGGCAGAATTGAACGCCGTCCTCGGGAAAATGTGGCAAGAACTACCGGAAGACGAACAGAAGAAGTACTATGAGAAGGCGACCGTCTTGAAGGAAGAACATAGTAGACTGTACCCTGGATGGTCAGCCCGGGATAACTACGCCATTCATAAGAAGAAGAAAGCACAAAGAAAACAGGACCGCAGTAATAATGGTGTGTGTTTACCTTGTACTTTGGGACTTCCTAGGTCTTTTGGTTTCAATTTAAATCTTCACCGTTTTGTTAGCTTATGACTTTTTAGAGAACATCGAGTCCAAGAAGTGCAGGGCCCGGTTCGGAATTGATAATCAAGATCGATGGTGTCGTCATTGCAAGAGAAAGAAGCGTTGTCTCAACGTTTGCGATGATGGAGAACACTCGAGCAGTTCTGGTGACACGAGTCCGCCAACCCCGGGGTCCATGGACTTGCCAGATGTTCACGGAGCCGGACCAACTCAGGGATTGCCCAGTAGCCAGT
Source organism: Halicephalobus mephisto (assembly GCA_009193035.1). Taxonomy (NCBI): domain Eukaryota; kingdom Metazoa; phylum Nematoda; class Chromadorea; order Rhabditida; family Panagrolaimidae; genus Halicephalobus; species Halicephalobus mephisto. The sequence continues at coordinate 155,323 of SWDT01000186.1, read as the reverse complement.
TCCCAGCTCCTCAATCAATGTTCCCTGGCGGAATGTCGAACTTCGGAATGATGCCTTCCCCATTTGGCTTTGGGATGAACCCATTCACTTTCCCGTTCAACTTCACGCCTCCGGTGTCCAACGCCCCAATTGTTCACCCGTCCTCTCTCATTCCGAAAACGGAAGGTACCGAGACGGCAACTGTAACGAATTCTGAATAGCCGGCATTTTGAGTTTTTCAAATAATACGAGTAATTTTGGAGGTGTTTACCGTTTTAGAAAGTGTTGTAGATAAAAGTTGGCAAGTATAATTTTTCGCGACTTGGTTTTTCTAAGCACTATCACGTGAGTCCACTGGGTTTGGGTTCTTGAAGACCGTTCCGACGGGGGTTATTGTGGTAACTGATTATGTGTGACGTGAACGACTCTTCTGTTTCAAAGTATTGGAAACAATATTTACAAGTGAAATGCTGATTTGAATTTACTGCCGATGGCACTGCATTTACTGGCCTCAGTTCCTCAATCATCATTTCTGCTTCCCGTCCGGTTAAAATGTAGTCCGACATTGATCGTCCTGGTGAAGGCCGTTTGATAATTTCGAAATTGGTTTTATGGAAAGTATTGAAGAACTGTCTGAAATACAATGAATTAAAAACGGGGTAATAACGGCATTTGTAATAAAGAGTGTGATCATAATATAAAAATTATAAAGGAATATTTTTATACTTGTCTTGACGTGAATTTCTAGATGTTTTTAGAATCGAAAATGACCCGAAATTTCGACTTTTGTAGTATTTTTGAATTTTACGATTTCGTAATCTACATTTTGAAAGCATTTCTCTTCTAGATGGATCTGAAAAGTCCTCAATTAGGATCATACAGGGTATTAAACTCCATCTTCTAAACTCAAGTTTCATATATGAAACTCAATAAACATCTTAAAAATCACAACTATCCCTACAGTACCCGCCGGAAATCACTCGATTTGGTTGACCAAAATTAAAACTTACAGTTCTGTCTCGGCTAATTTCTTCAGATACGAATCTGTTTCATGGTGGATGATTATATGAGCACAAGCTCCTAATATCAGCATCCTCAGTGTACGGTAATGGAAAGCAAATTTAACTTTACATCCGGGGCATTTCCAATGGAACCTGGTAGCTGCATCTCTCCTTTTTCCATGCTGGTATTTGAAGTAATCGACATAATCCTGAGATATCGGATAGACCCGTTCTTCGCCTTCCGCATGGAAATAGCTTTTGTATTGTCCTCTGGAACACAGACTAGAGTTTATTTAAAAATCGAAAAACTCACAACCAATCGTATTTGAAAACGGGATCATAGAAGACTTCTTGACTGTAATCAATTATCCAATTATTCACAGAGGGGATTTCCACCATCAATCCATCCTTACTGGTGGTAGGATTCAACGAAAACGCTGTGGGATGCTAAAGAACGAAACTAGAGTAAAAATGGATATATGAAATCCCACCAGAGATCCTCTGACATCCAGATGAGCGAGACTCAAATGGTTCTTGTAGTCGAGTTCCTTGACGATTTCCAAACAATACCGACATTGGATCTGGAAAAATTATGCAAAAATCAACATTTACATAAGTTTAAAATTCATGTAGAAATTAAAACATAACTTTGAAAATTAATATAAAAATTTGAAATTTTGCTAAAAAATCAAAATTCATGTAGAAGATTTGAAATTTGTGCGGAAATCAGAACTTGTGTATAAATCAAGTTACATAAAATCTAAAACGAAATTTTTAATTCATATAAAAAACCAAAATTCATATAAAAATTAAAATTTATATGAAAATTAAAATTTGCATATATAAATTTCGTTCCATATACATTCAAAGTTATGCAGAAACTACATTTTTATGAAAACCCACATTTCCCGGATCAACTTCGACATTAGTGAGATCGATTTTGTAATGAACACTTCGGACATGTTCGTCCAAATCCGTTTTGGTTTTCCCAGTAAACAAGCAATGAGGACAAAGACCTTCTTTGACACGAGAGGACACTGCCAAGAATGAAGATGACATGAATCAGATCCAAAAAGCGAAATCAGAACTTTCTGAAAATTCAAGTTACGAAACATTCAGCGCGCGAGAGGAATTTCCCGAAGCGAAAATTCACAAAGAAACAAAGGGCGCGAAGGAACTTTTTAAAAAAGTCATGAATGTTATTATTTCGGTCAATTTGAGGAAAAAATTATAAAAATACCATAAATAAAATGATTATAATCTGTAGGATTTCCTGAAAAAAATCTGCGAAGAAAAAAATAAACGCGCTGACTTTTTTGAATTAAAATATCATTAATAATATGGTTTTGGCCATCGAAAAAATAGAATCTTTTAAAAATACCGTAATACATTCCTAAAGATCATAACAAGTTATCAAACTAGTTGCAAAAAGACCTAGAAAAATTAAATATTATGAAATACAAAATCGATTTTCGTCGCGAAAATTCCGATAATCATCATTGCTTCATTTTTAAACACAAATTTCGCATCAAGAATCAACGTAAAAGTAAAACAAAGTCAACTTTCGCCACGAAAGCCCTTAATTGTCATTATGGATTCGTTTGTTCTCAAATGGGTGAAAGTTCGCGTCAAAAAGTAACGCGAGAAAAGCGCAAAATCACTTCTCGCCAGAGCTCCTAATGACCACAACTTCACTCAAGTTCGAGTACAACTAAAATTTGACGTCGAAGGTAAAAAAAAAATTTGCCACAAATTCCCTGACATTGAGAAAAAGAAATGAACTCTTGCCACGAAATTTCCGATGATCATGATTAAGTTTGTCATCTTCATATATGGAAATTCGCTTCAAAAGTAGTCTGGAAAATAAATCCTGATCACGAAACTCCTAAAGCTGAAAGAAACAATTCCCACCACGAATTTGCTAATGATCATGATTAAATCTTTTACTTCCATATATGAATCAAAACCCCCTTCAACGAGTAACCTAATAAGTAAAATTAACTACCGTCACGAAATCCTTAATAACTACAATAACTTCACTTTTTCAAGTACAATCCTCTTTGAAAAGTAGCCTGAAAAGTAAAATAAACTCCTGTCACGAAATCCTTGATAACCAAGAACTTCATTTATGTTCAAGTACAACATGTTCGCGTCAAAAACCGAAAACAAAGGTCAATTGAGACAAGTAGTGACTAAGTACGTTTTCCTTTTACTACCATTACAGACACGTTTATTGTGGAAAACCTCTTGTGGAAGAGCACTCCGTCGATCAAGTCCTAGGGGAAACCACAATCCACTTCAGAGTTCGCAGTGTTTTTCAACTGCCGTAATATTGGTAGGGTTCTTGAGGAAGTTCACTTATTTATTCTAAAAAACAATATATTAGCTCATCAAAGGAAATAAGAAATCAAAACCAAAAAAACAACATCAAAATTAAAAAAACAATACATCAAAATTTAGAAAATAACATATATAAATTAAAAAATTATTTATAAAAATTAAAAAAATAACATGGAAATTTAAAAAAAAAACAATATATCGAAAATAGGGGGAAAAAATAATTGAATTGGAAAAATAATAATTGAATTAGAAAAATAATAATGATTCAGTCGCAAAAAACAACTGCGCACGTCTACCGTACCTTTCAGGGACTGTCGTGTCAAGACCCGGTTTACGTCCTGCATTTGTTTCTCAACAAGATTCTTTTCAAGATCCTTAATTTTCGATCAAATGAATCATTTCCCTATTCGGTATTTTTGATTTTTTGGTCCTTCATTTTGCTTTTGTAAAAAATCGGGAGTTTTTAGGCAAGTCTGGTCTTTGAATGTTTACTTTGATGATGACCGCCCCGAGACGAGTTGACACTTGCGAAAGTGGTCACTCGCTTTTACGCCACAGGAAGGCTTTAAGAAATCCCATCTCTAAAATTGCGTAAAATTAATCAAAAATGGTCCGAAATTATATTTTTTTATTAACTACTTTGTTGATTTTTGTCGGAAATTATGGATTTGATTTCCATTGTAAGTTTTACTTTTTATTTCATATTAAAAATCCACTTTTTTAGCAAATAAAAAATCTACAAAAGGTTCACTTTTCGCTTCATTGCCATTTTTGCCGAAACCGCAGTTCAAACCGGAGAGTAAGTCGAAGACTTAAAAAATAATTACTTTTCATAAAGATAACTTGGATAGTGACTAAAAACACGGTTAATCGTCAAAGTTAGTCACTATGCAAATAACTGATTAGAACAGTAATTTTGGAGAAATTTCAAAATTGTCTCAGATAGTGACTACTTTTGGATCTAACCAAGTCACTATCCAAGTAGGAATATTGCTGTTTGAATAGTGACTGAAAAAGCTTAATTTGGTCACTATCCAGGAATGTAATTGGAGCTGTAATGTCTGACAGGTTTAGAACAGTCTTGAATAGTGATTGATTACATGTCTATCAAGTCACTATCATAGTACTGATGATATTGTCTGGATAGTGACTGATTTCTGTCATCATTCAGTCACTATCCAATTTTCACTAGAGCTGTCATTTCTGACCGCTGCACAAATTGCCCCGGATAGTGACTGGGAATGACGATTTCTCATCCAAAAAGTCCTTATGTAATATTGGTTTTTGTGATTTAGAATTCAGCATTAGATAACGACGAAATGATAATTCAATAATTTTTCTAGGATACATGAAATCAGCCAGAGTAAAACGCTCCTTCATCAGAAATAACTACATCAACCACCAAGTCCTCCAGTTTAGACCTGCTCATTACAGACTAGTTCCACCTAGACCCCCTCAGGTGGTCCTGCCCCAACCGCCCTCGAAACCCACGGATCAGACGTCCGACTTCAACTTCAATGGACTGAATTTCAACAACGTCTACATCCCGATGCCAGACCCTTCCAAACAACCTTACGACGGCCCTACCGTAGTCCCCATCCTCTACGGCAACTACTCCATCGGACAGGAAAAACATTTGTAAGTTTTTAAAAAATTAAAAAAATTAATTTTTTCGCGTGCAACATGTTCCAATTTTGAAGTTAGAACAAAGAAGAATATTCATGGATTATCTCTACACATCCTAATCTAGTTTAATCTAAGCTTAGACCCAAGTCTAAATCCAGCCTAAAAGACTTAAATCTAACTCAACTATATCTCGCGAAATCATTTGTGTTTTTATTTGAAATTGTTACTGTTATGTCTTTACTTAACAATAAGACACAATATAAGAATAGGAACAATATTACCAAGTATCAGAGCTACACTCAAGGAGGACACACCGATACACCGAAGTGTTCCCTTTTATACTCCTCAGTGGAGCGAAGGGACTGTTAAGACTTCGGTATTCTGAATATCCCCGGTCTTGGGGACTATGCGTCCACAACAGTTACTTTATCTAAAACTTTAGCACTTTATCGAACGTTTCAAAGCAATTCCGATATAGGGTAACAAACATGACATATTAAGGTTTTTGGATTTTTCTTTTCTATTGTTTGTGCATCTCAGCCTTTCTGATCATCTTCAGGGGATTCTTCCTCTTACTAGGATCGTCTTCTCGGTCCTTCTTCTGACCTCGGTTCTTTCTTTGATGAGTGTGTCTTGGCCGTTTGTAGTCAGATCGCGGCTGGCAAGGCCTGGATCTGCAGTCTTCGGACCAGGACTCGAATCTGGATCTCATAAGTTTCACGTCATGTGTACTAACCTCTATACTACCCGAAGACACTTTATCTAAAAATAGATTAAAATTCACTGAAAATTTCTACGTCAAGGCCTGTGTGTATAATACGTAAATATTCAAAAACATTTAAATATGGCAACCAGAGTTCTTAATTCTTAATTCTGGATCTGAAATTGGAAGTTAACTTCCAGAATCCTGTGTTTTATGTTGTCGAAGTCGAGGATCAAAATCGGAAATCGAACTTTTCACTTTTGTTGTTGGGAAACTGTAAAAATCTTTTGTTCTAAAACATTCTACTTCATATTACCTAAATCTCCTCAATCTCAACTTGACTCATGAGTTACATCTTAACAAAAAGATCATATTTCAATTTCGGACCTTTATAGTCAACTTTGACTCTGAACTTTGGTTATTAATTTTGATTTTTAACTTTAACTTTGACTTCGAATTTTGATGATCAACTTTGACCTCGAACTTTGATAGTCAACTTTGACTTCGAACTTTGATAGTCAACTTTGACGACCAACTTTGATTTTTAACTTTAACTTCGACCTCGAACTTTGACTTCGAACTTTGATATTACAAATCACTGTATTCTGTAAACTAATATCTAATTTAAAAACATCAAAAATTTTACTTTGTAATTTTGTAAAAAAAGGTAAAAATTCATCCAGAACGACTTTTAAAATTCCTTATAAAAGTACAAAATTATTTAAAATGTTTTATTTTTTTAAATTAAAGTTGTCAAAATTGGAACATAAATGTCTAAAACACAGGTACTGTATAAATAATTTTTTGAAGATTTTCGTCATCTGTATCTTTGGTCATTGATGAAAAAATTTCGACAAACGAAAGATGCTATATCCTCGTTGACACAGGACTTCCTTTATTCAAAAATACGGTAGTTGGGGGATTAGCAGCCCATGGGGTCAAGTTACAAGATGTTTCAACTTTGCTTTTGACTCATCTGGATGTAAGTGCCATCGGCAATCTGAACCTCTTTCCTCACACCAATATCCTCACCGAAAACAAAATGGTCAACAGACAGTTTGTCTACATCCAGAAATCCGCTCCTTCTTTTGTGAGTTTTCTGAAAATAAAAAAAATTTAAAAAATTTAAAATTTAAAAAAATTAAAAACTTTTAAAAATTGAGTTTTTGGACATGATTAAAACCTTCCAGAATCCAGCAGAAGATTCTAGAAGTTCAAAACAGGCATTTGTGAAGATTCCAGAAAATTCTAAGTTTTTCAGAATCTTATAAGTTTTCGGAGTTTTCTAAAATACCGTAGAAAATTTCGGAATTTTCTAGAATCCTATAAAAGTTCAAAAATCTAGAGATTTGAAAATCTTATAAGTTTCTAGAGTCTTCTGAAATCTCATAAAATTCCAGAATTTTCTAGAATTTTATAAAAATTTTAGAAATTCAAAAAATCTAGAATCTTCGAAAATCATATATGAACTTCTGGAGTCTTCTGAAATCTCATAAAATTTCGGAATTTTCTAGAATCCTATAAAAATTCAAAAATCTAGAAATTTGGAAATCTTATAAGTTTCTAGAGTCTTCTGAAATCTCATAAAATTCCAGAATTTTCTAGAATTTTATAAAAATTTTAGAAATTCAAAAAATCTAGAATCTTCGAAAATCATATATAAGCTTCTGGAGTCTTCTGAAATCTCATAAAATTTCGGAATTTTCTAGAATCCTATAAAAATCCAAAAATCTAGAATTTTCAAAAATCATATATAAGCTTCTAGAGTCTTCTGAAATCGTAAAATTCCAGAATTTTCTAGAATCTCATAAAGCCTTCTGAAGTCTGTTCGAATCTCAAATATTTTTTGAATTTAAATTTTTTATTCATTTTTAAATAAATTTCCTCCAGGACAGCAAAAGAAGCGGTCTTCCTTTCCGTCCCCTCTGCGACAACACCGATGTGTTCCTGACCCCCGGATTATCCCCTAGGGACCTCAGTCTCGTGGTCAAAAATGTCAGCGGTTACGGTACAATTGCCATCGTTGGTAAGTTTTAATTTTTGATTTTTTAAAAATTTTACTTTTTTAAAATTTAAAATTAAATTTTTTTTTAAATTTAAATTTTTTAAAATTCAAAATTTAATTTTTTATTTTTTTAAAATTCAAAATTTTATTTTTTATTTCTTAAAATTCAAAATTTTATTTTTTTTTAAATCAAAAAAAAAATTTTTGTTTTTTTTTAAATTCTTTAGATTTTTTTTCGAATTTATTTTTTTTTATTTTATAATTTTTTAGGTAGCTTGATTTTCGACGAAAAAGATTTGGATTCCGATTCCATTGTGAAGCAGTTTGCTCTCAACGAAGAACAAGAAAAATTATGGAAAGCAACAAAGACTGAAATCATCTGTCTTGCGGATTACATCTTACCTGGTTAGTTCGGATTTAAAAAAATCGATTTTTAAAAAAATATAATTTTAAAAATTTAAAAAATTTTGAAATTTCGAAAATGTTAAAAATTTTTAAATTTAAAAAATTTATTTTAAAAATTTTGAAATATTATATATTTAAAATTTTTTGAATATTATGAAAATTTTTAGGACATGGTTCTACTTTCAAAGTTACCGAAGAAATGAAAACCGCCTACCGTTGCCCCAGGAAATCTGATGGTTCAAATTGATGTTACTGTAGAAAAGAATTCTTTTCGAAACCGATTTACGGATTTTCTGCGATATTTTGTTAATTTATTTTTATTGTAAATTACATGTGAAAGAAGAAATTAAAAAATTACCGTAATTGTTGGAAAACAAAGATTTTTGGTCCCGACACGAAAATCGTAAAAAATCAAAAAATAGTAGATTTTAAGTGATCAGAATGTTGATTTCAGATTCTGTAATAAATTTAACTAAAAAACCTGGAAATATTACTGTAGAAATCAACAAAAACCAAAAAATGGTCCCGACACGAAAATTATAAAAAAATCAAAAAATAGTAGATTTTAAGTGATCGGAGTGTTGATTTCAGATTCAATAATAAATTTAATTTAAAAAACCTGGAAATATTACTGTAGAAATCAACAAAAACCAAAAAATGGTCCCGACACGAAAATTGTAAAAAATTACTAAATTCATTTTTTCTCCTTTCTGACCTATGTTGTACATTGTTAGCAGAAATTTAATCATCAGATTATTCACATTTACGATTATATTCCAAAAGATGGTCCCACAACGAAAATTGAGAAAAACCGCGGAATTAGAAATATATTTAATAATGCCCAAGTCTATAGAGTGATCGACATCAAAATCAAATTGAATTTTTCCGCAATAATTAAGTAGAATATCCTTACTAAATGTTGCAAGCAAACTGCGAATTTTACTTTATTTCGAAATTTTCATAAATGCAAATATAAAAATACCGATCGATCTGGTAGAATGTTGTACGCAAAGTGCGGATTTTGATTCTATTTTTAATCAATCTGCCAGAATATTGCGTACAAACTGCAAACTTTATTTTGATTTTAAAGTTTATATATATATGGATATTCACATACCGACCAATCTGCCAGAATGTTGCGCGCAAAGTGTATATTTCAATTTTGATTTTAATCAATCTACCAGAATATTGCGCGCAAAGTGCCAACTTTATTTTGATTTCGGAATTTTCATAAATGTAAATACATCAACGTCCACTGATCTGTCTAAACATTGGGCGCAAAGTGCAACTTTTATTTAAATTTTGCTTCTGATGTTGTTGTCAGAAATAATTTATTAAAAAAAGTCAAATTCTGATTTATAAAAATTAACAGATAATTTTTATTTTTTTTTTGTCTAAAAAACACCAAAAAAGGAGTCATGCTGCGAGAAGATGCTTCTGGACGCTGTCGACTCATGTTTTTGCTCGAGTCTTGTTTCGACAAACTCACAAACGCATCAGATACAGAATGTTTTTTTTCATGAAAAGCTTTTTCGAAAATGTTCATTCTTGATTTGGATCTTTGAACATTGACGCTTTTTAAATTTTCTAAAATAATAAAATCCTAAAATATTAAATTTTCTAAAATAATAAAATTCTAAAATATTAAATTTTCTAAAATAATAAAATTCTAAAATATTAAATTTTTTAAGAATAATAAAATTCTAAAATATTAAATTTTCTAAAATAATAAAATTCTAAAATATTAAATTTTTTAAGAATAATAAAATTCTAAAATAATTTTTTCTAAAATAATAAATTTTTCAAAAATAATAAAATTCTAAAATAATTTTTTCTAAAATTAAATTTTTTTAGAATTATTTTGTGTAAATTTTTCTAATTTTAAGTTTTTTTAGAATTATTTTGTATAAATTCTTCTAATTTTAAGTTTTTTAACAAAAAAAATTGATTTTTTGATAATTATTTTGCATAAATTTCCCTAATTTTAAGTTTTTTAAACAGAAAAATCGGCTTTTTAAAAGATTATTTTGCATAAATTTCCCTAATTTTAAATTTCTTAAACAAAAAATTGATTTTTTGATAATTATTTTGTGTAAATTTTTCTAATTTTAAGCTTTTTAAACAGAAAAGTTGATTTTTTGAAAATTATTTTGTGTAAATTTTCCTAATTTTAAGTTTTTTAAACAGAAAATTGATTTTTTAGAATTATTTTGTGTAAATTTTTCTAATTTTAAGCTTTTTAAACAAAAAAGTTGATTTTTTAAAAGATTATTTTGCATAAATTTTCTTAAGTTTAAGCTTTTTCTATTAAAAAAATCGACTTTTTAAAAGATTATTTTGCATAAATTTTTCTAATTTTAAGTTTTTTAAACAGAAAAATCGACTTTTTGAAAAGTAATTAAAGTCAATCTTTCTCAAATCCCATTTCGGAACCCTCAATTTGGAATTCCAAAAGACCCGTAGGTGGTGCCAGTGAATGGAGACGAGTCTTCAGAGAATCACATTCGATTTTCTGAATTCACTCCATGAATCTCAATTGCCTCGACGGGGAACCTTGATTTACATTTTTTGAAAAACTTGTTTAAATATTTTCAATATTTTAAATTTGCCATTTTATGACTTCCTCGTCAAGTTTTCATCAACGGTCTTTGAATCAGAAAAAGGATGATGAAAAGACCGATTTTATTCGTCATTGTGTTTTCTTCCATTCAATACATAGGATCAATTTTTTCCAAACAAGAAGATGCTCATTTTAGTCCATGTCGAAATTTATTTTTTAAAAGTTTCGGTTTTCGAACTCGAAGTTTAATTTTCGAATTAAAAATTTCATTAAAAATTCGAAATTTGATTCAGTAATCAGAGGTTCAAACTCGAAGTTCAATTTCGGAATCGAAGTTTGAGTTCAAATTTTGAACTTAAAGTTCGAAATTGAACTTCGATTTTGAAAATTAAAATTCAAAATTCTATTTCGAAAATTAAAGTTCAAAATTCTATTTCAAAAATTAAAATTCAAAACTCTATTTCGAAAATTAACTTTCAAAGTTTAAAATTAAAATTCAAAATTCGATTTCGAAATTGAACTTCGATCTCAAAAACCAAAATTCGAAGCTGGACTTCAAAAATCGAAATTGAAGTTCAACCTCAAAAATCGAAATTGAACTTTGAAGTTGGATTTCAAAGTTCGAAGTTGAAATATAACCTCGAAAATCGAAATTAAAATTCGAAGTTGAAGTTCAACCTCAAAAATTGAAACTGAACTTTGAAGTTGAATTTCAAAAATCGAAATCTAAGTTCAACTTCAAAAATCGAAATTGAACTTTGAAGTTGGACTTCAAAAATCGAAATCTAAATTAAAATTAAAATTCGAAGTTTAACTTCAAAAATTGAAATTAAAATTCGAAATCGAAGTTGGACTTTAAATTTCGCAACCAATAGTTCTGACCCATATCCTTCGTAAAGTATGACAAAGGGGTCTTACCTTGAATATTTTTAATATGCTAATTATGCTTCATCCAAGGCTTTACGGAGCGGAACTCCTTTGTCATTGAAATTAGAAATTAGAACCAATGTTTGATTTCCTTTGATAAAATGAGAAAATTTTAAGTTTTCTAATTTTTTATTTAAAAAATCGTGTTTAAAATTTACAAAATTTTAATTCTCAAAATAAAATTTATTTTTTTTTATTTTTATTTCTCGAAACGAAAATTTCTTTTTTTATTATAATTTCCAATTTTCGTGTCGAGAAATTTGAAATTTAAAACTTTGTTCCTAAAACGAAAACTTTTTCACTACCGTTTCCAATTTTCGTGTCGAGAAATCTGAAATTTAAAAATTTATTCTCAACACGAAAATTTCTTTTCTTAAAGCGAAAAATTTTTTTTATTATAATTTCCAATTTTCGTGTTGGGAAATTCGAAATTTCAAACTTTGTTCCTAAAACGAAAACTTTTTCATTACCGTTTCCAATTTTCGTGTCAGGAAATTCGAAATTTAAAACTTTGTTTTTAAAACTAAAACTTCTTTTTCATTACCATTTCCAATTTTCTCGTTGAAACCACTGTAACTCAAAAAAGCTTCGAAAAGTTTTATTTATATTGGTTTCAGGACCCAGATTCCATCAGATAATATCTCAGCACGAAAATGTTTATTTATTTAATTTCTTTGTTATTGGACGAAAAATTGGCATCATAATTCACAGTTGTTCGATTTGGGCGGAGTCAAGTGACTTTTTAGTGTCCACTTTGTTCGGGGCGGTCTCCTCGATTCTCATTCTTCATTTTCTTCTCAATTCGCGCTTCAATTTTGGAAATGGATTACTGTAGTCAACTGACTTTAAGAGAAAACACCTATTCGATTTTGTCATTTTTCGTGCTTAGTCATTTTTCTTTTCAGAACGAATACTGGTAGTAGCAAAAAACCGCAATCTTTACAATCAAGCTTTTTCCTTTCCGACTACCGCTTTGTCAGTTACAATAGTGTCATTCATGAGGAATTTGCTAAATGTCATAAGGTGGTATTTTCGCGGCGAGACTGAAGTGCTTTCTAAGTTGATTATTTCGCAATATTTAGTTTTTGGCAAACTGTCCTAAAGATGAAATTTCTATAAAAGTAGTTAAATATCATAAGGTGGTATTTTCGCGGCGAGACCGGAGTGTTTTCTAAGTTGAGAAAACTTCCTGGCAAAATGTTCTAAAAATAAAACTTTCTGGCGAAATGTTCCAAAAGTAAATTTCCTGGTGAAGTGTTCCAAAAATAAATTTTCTGGCAAAATGTTCTAAAAATAAAACTTTCTGGCGAAGTGTTCTAAAAATAAATTTTCTGGTAAAATATTCTAAAAATAAATTTTCTGGTAAAATATTCTAAAAATAAAATTTTTATAAAAATAGTTAACTATCATAAAAAGTACTTTTATGATGAGAAAAAATGCTTTACAAATTTATTATTTATCTTAATGAATAAAAAAATGTTTGGAGAAATGTTTCAAAAGTAAGTACTTTTAAACTTAGTTATATATCGCATAGTACTATTTTCGCGACGAAAGTGAGTTGATTACCTATCTACCAAGAAAAATTTTCCGATAAAATGTTCTAAAAAAAATTCATGAAAATTTTATTAAATACCATAAGGTGGTATTTTCGCGGCAAGAGTGAGGTGTTTTGCAAGTTGATTATTTTTCCATCTTGAGGAAAATGCTTAACGATACTCTGCAAATGTCAAATTTGTGATTTTTTGCATAATGATCAAACTTCTAATTTCTATAATTTCTAAAAAAAATAAACTTTCATTTTTAAAAATTAATTTCTTCAATTTCCTAAATAAAATTATATTTTAAAAATTTCCTAAATAAAATTTTTATTTTTAAAATTTTCTAAATAGAATTATATTTTTAAAAATTTTCTAAATAAAATTTTTACTTTAAAATTTTTTAAATAAAATCATATTTTTTTTAAATTTTCTAAATAAAATTATATTTTCAAATAAAACTTTTATTTTTTTTTAATTTTCTAAATAAAATTATATTTTTAAAAATTTCTTAAATAAAGTTTTTATTTTTACTTTTTTTATTGAAGTTTTTTGAATAATGATGATTTTCGAAATTTTCGTGTTGGGATCTTTTTTGTTTAAAATTTAGTTTTTTTAAATTTATTACTTTAGATTCTGCTCCAGAAGGTTCTTATTCCCAAGAATCATCGTCTTCAGAATCCTTTCTGTTTTCAGTCTGAGAAAACAAAAAATATTTTTTTATTGAAATTTATTTTTTATGATGTTTTCACTTTCCGGATCAGGTACTGTTTTTTTATTTTAATCATTTTTAAAAAATATTTTTTTTATTTTAATTAATTTAAAAAAATGTTTTTTGTTTTAATTATTTTTAAAAAATATTTTTTTATTTTAATTATTTTTTAACAAATATTTTTTTTATTTTAATTATTTTTAAAAAATATTTTTTATTTTAATTATTTTTAAAAAATATTTTTTTTATTTTAATTAATTTAAAAAAATGTTTTTTATTTTAGGAGATATTGAAATAGAAAAAGAAAAATCCAGACTTCTGCCTTCGATGTTTCCTAATTTTGCTCAGCTCTTGGGCAATTTCCCTCCGAGACCTTTTCCGATCCCGAACCCCGGACCCAGTACCCTCCCGACCTCGTCCCCTTCGTCCACCAGCAATTCTGGAGTCTTTCCGTTATTTCCGCCGAATTTTGGACCTTACTATGCTCTGATGCAACAAAACCAACTTATGTCTCAATTCACTAAAAATGGAAATTTACTAAATTCCTCGACTTCTGAATCCTCCGCCGAGAGCAGAGCATCAAGTACTGATTCGGGAAACAAAAGTTGGTTTTATTTTTATCAAAAATTAGGGGATTTGATTTATTAGAATTTTCTGATTTTCAAAATTTTCTAAAATCTAGGATGTTCTAAAAACTTGAAAGATACTGTAGAATTTTCCAGAAAATTTCTGAAATTTTTTAAAATATTAAAAATTCTAGAATCTTCCAGATTCCAATGGAATATTCGAAAAACTTGGAAGATACTGTAGAATTTTCCAGAAAATTTCAGAATCCTTGGTGAAATTCTTTAGAATTTTATAACGATTTTCGAAAATCCTAAAATTTCTTAAAAATTGATTAAGATATTCTGAAATTTTATAAAGGATTCTGGAAAATTCTAAAATCTCAAAAATTTAAATTTTTTAAAAATTATATGAATCTTTAAAATTTTTGAAATTATTTAAATTTAAAACTTTTAAAAACTCGTGTCGAGACAATTTTCAACACCTTCCGGTTCTGTAACAATATGATTAATCATTTTCACCTTTTTTGTTTTTTGCAGCTGCCGATCGAGAGTGTTTATGTAATAGGATTTATCGCCTTTGAAGTGGAGCAAAATTTGATTGAGTAAGGGGAAGCGGGACTTCAAAAACGACCTCCTGCAGGTCCTCGAAATGATTCCGTGTTTTCGATTTTGGTGGATTCGAAATTTAAATTGGACAATAGAAATCAAAGTTAATTAATCATGGATAACATTGCGAAAATTTTAAAAATTTTCGAACTTTATAAAAAAATTTAACTTTTTTAAACTTATATATAATTATTATATTTTTAAAATTTTTTTGCAAAGAAAATTAGGATAGTGACTATTTTTGGATGAGAAATCGTCATTCCCAGTCACTATCCGGACAATTTGTGCAGCGGTCAGAAATGACAGCTCTAGTGAAAACTGGATAGTGACTGAATGATGACAGAAATCAGTCACTATCCAGATAATATCATTAGTACTATGATAGTGACTTGATAGACATGCAATCAGTCACTATTCGAGACTGTTCTAAACCTGTCAGACATTACAGCTCCAATTACATTCCTGGATAGTGACCAAATTAAGCTTTTTCAGTCACTATTCAAACAGCAATATTCCTACTTGGATAGTGACTTGGTTAGATCCAAAAGTAGTCACTATCTGAGACAATTTTGAAATTTCTCCAAAATGACTATTCTAATCAGTTATGTGCATAGTGACTGAATTTGGTTACTTGCAATCACTATCCATCTGTGCTCGATTCGGCAGTCCTTATTCTGCTTGTAAACTTGTCGTGGACATGTCGGCAACAAAGCCAATCCCAGATCCAGGTGTACCGTAAATCATAAATCTGTTTTCACTCCGTTACGCAACCCCCACCTCTACCCCGGCCTTTCAGACTCCCAATTGAACCAAAATCAATTTGTTTATAACAATATGGATATCGATTAAGTTCAATAATATCGAATTTCCGTCGAGACATTTGGTTCGATTGTTATCGTTCAAATACAATTTAGATATCCATCTTTTTGGACTTTTTCAGATTGACCGATTTGTCACCTGGATGCCGAAAAAGGCGAAAACTAATTCGCCGCAAATCGAGCATCTCTTAATCCCATTAAGAGTCACAGATCTGTTTCTTGAGATTTTCGGCAAATTTCCTTTGTTGCGTTTCCTCCTAGTTGGAAGATCCGCTTTTTCCACTTATTCCGGCCCAATGATCTCAATGTCAAAACAGGGATTGTTTTGGAGGGAAGTGTCAAACCGGAAACAATGCCAAATTACAAGGTAGCAAAAAACCCAGACAAAGTTTAAATTCAAATCTCGATGATAATAAAAATAAACATAAATATTCAAAAAATTTAAATAAAATTAAAAAATTAAAAATTTCGATAATAATAAAAATAAACATAAATATTCAAAAAATTTAAATAAAATTAAAAAATTAAAAATTTCGATGATAATAAAAATAAACATAAATATTCAAAAAATTTAAATAAAATTTTAAAAAATTCAAATTTCGATAATAATAGAAATAAAAATAAATATTTAAAAAGTTAAAACATGTTTTGAGAAAAATTTTAAAAATTCTATTTTTGTTTATAAAAATTAATTTTTTTGGATAATTTTATTTTTAACAAAAATTTTTTAAAACTTTTTGAAATTCCATTTTTTATCTATTTTTGTTTATTATAATTTATTTTTTAAAAAATTTCAATTTTATGCGAAATTTTATTTTTTTTAATTCCATTTTTATCTATTTTTGTTTATTATAATTTGTTTTTTAAATAATTTTATCCTCGATATGAAGTTTTATTTTTTTAAATTCCATTTTTTATCTATTTTTGTTTATCAAAATTTATTTTTTAAATAATTTTATCCTCGATATGAAGTTTTATTTTTTTAAATTCCATTTTTATCTATTTTTGTTTATTATAATTTATTTTTTAAATAATTTCAATTTTATACGAAATTTTATTTTTTAAGTTTCGTAACTTTTAAAACTTTTTTCCAATTTCATTTTTCATCCATTTTTGCTTACCTTGATTGATTTCACTTACTCCTTTTTTTGCCAAAGTGCCCGACCGCAGAAACTAGATTAGTCACCTTCAGTCACTGATCACGAATGTTGCGAACTGTGCTCTACCTCATTTCTCATTTTGCGGCAAAATCCTTCCAACTCAGCGTGATTTTTTTTAAAAAGAAAATCGACCGGAAAGATCTTCCAAAATTGGCAATCAAACTAAGATCATGAATGTTTGTGGAAGCGTAAAAATAATTGGATCCGAAATGGGAAATCAAATTGTCGGAATCTATTGACAAAAGTTTTTGAGACGACTCAACTCCGAAGATCTGCTCCAGTAGAGCGAGTCAAAGGGTTTCACGTTACTATTCCGAAAGTACTCATGTTTAAGAACGAATGCCACTTGACTAATATGCAAATTTAAGTTTATACAGTTTCTGCTCAAAATCAGGGAAGAAATTTAAGAACTTTTCTATGGTCTTGAATGGAAAGCGTGTGGGAATTAAGTTTCTGTAGTATATCATATAAGATCATACGAAACTATCAAAAAAGTCCTTTTATGGTCTTGCGTGGAAAATACATGATATATTATATGATATAATCTTTATACAAGACCAGATAAAGTTATGAAAGAAACTTTTCTATGGTCTTGAATGGAAAGTATATAAAAATTAAGTTTCTGTAATATATCATATAAGATCATACGAAGTCATCAAAAAAGTCCTTTTATGGTCTTGAATGGAAAGTGTATGAAAATTAAGTCACTGTAATATATCATATAAGATTACATGAAATCATCAAAAAAGTCCTTTTATGGTCTTGAATGGAAAGTGTATGAAAATTAATTCTTTGTAGTATATCATATGAAACAATCAGAAAGTACTTTTTTAGTTTTGAATAAGAAGTACATGATATATTATATGACATAGTTTCTACACAAGACCAGATAGAATCTTTAAAAAACCTTTTTGTGGTCTTGAATGGAAAATTGTGAAATATTTCATGTTTTTAATTTCCACCCAGAACCATGAGAGACATCTTCGAGAACTTTTTCCTTGGTCTTGAGTGGAAGTTATCTGTATTTTTCTGTTTGCTTAGTTTCCTCCCAGGACCAGGAACAAATTTTGAGGACTTTTTCTATTGTCCTGAACGGAAACTGTATCCACGCGACTTTCCATGTCGGTCAAGTGGCGTTCGTTCTTTAATATCCATAAAAGGTCGTTTCAGACTGCACGGGGCCTTTCCGATCGTGGGAATTAATTCCTTGAATGAAAAGTCTGCTATATCAGCAGGATTCCCAAGTTGTAAATCGAAAGAGGAAGAACCAATCTGGATCGGTTCGCTGGTGAGCAAATAGTCGTTAGAGAAATGGGGGACTCAGTTGATTTTACAGTACACTGTTTGCTTTCCTTGAAGATTCCTTTGTTATGGAGATGAGTTCTGACGCATGTTAGTGGAAATCATCTTTTGGGAAACATGACGGAGTTTGGGGATTATCAAAGAGGGAGAGGCGAAAATACTTAAAAACTAAAGTGCTGTAAAATTATAATTGAATAATTACCGGATTTATTGTCTTCTAAAATCAATATTTAATTACACTTCTGAAATTACAAAGAAAATTAAGATAGTGACTATTTTTGAATGAGAAGTTGTGGTTTTCAGTCACTATCCGGGCAATTTGTGCAGGTGTCGGAAATGACAGCTCTAGTGAAAACTAGATAGTGACTGAATGATGACAGAAATCAGTCACTATCCAGATAATATCATTAGTACTATGATAGTGACTCGATAGACATGTAATCAATCACTATCCGAGACTGTTCTAAACCTGTCGGACATTACAGTTCCAATTACATTCCTGGATAGTGACCAAATTAAGCTTTTTCAGTCACTATTCAAACAGCAATATTCCTACTTGGATAGTGACTTGGTTAGATCCAAAAGTAGTCACTATCTGAGACAATTTTGAAATCTCTGCGAAATGACTGTTCTAATCAGTTATTTGCATAGTGACTAACTTTGACGATTTACCTTCTACAATTACTATTTAACTCTTACTTTCCCTTTACACTTTTCTACTTTTTTACTTCTAGTACTACTACAGTACCCCTTATAAACTTCCTTTTTCGGTTCCGCAGATTCCCCGTGTTTTGCTTCCTGTTGTCCAAACTGCCAATAATGATCCAATTTTACGACCGATTTTGATTGAGGCCTGTTCTTTCACTCCGTACTGTTTGGCAATCTAGTCAAGCGTTTAACAATTTGTAAATCAGTCTTTCCTTCCGAGGACAAGATTGATTGACCCGAAAAACCTTCAAAAAAATGGAAATGATATATCTGGTCCGATAAACTTCCAAAATTATAGAAAATTGGTTATTTCACAAACAATTTATTTTTCAAAATATGTAATTTTGTTTTTATTTAAATTTGAAATTCTACAGTAATCCCAGACACGGGTTAGATGGTTTTCATTTTGTTTAGACTTCTGAGTCCAAATTGCTCCCGAGTCGTCCAGTGTCAATATGCCTTTTTTGGGAAATAAAAGAGATATAACGGCGCTTGTTTGGCTGTCAATTTGAGTAGAGCCATTGTTGTTCGTTTTGTCACCCTAGGTTTTACGATTCTTGCTTAATCTTGTCTTCTGGTGGGTGAATTTGAGGGGAACAGCAATTTTGGGGAAATGAGGAAGAGAAATAAGAAATTACCGAAATGTTATATTTTTGGAAACTCGGGTCTAGGGGATGAGTTTAAAATTAGAAAAAAGAAAAAGCTAGGAGCACTTGAGATTCCCAGGACGTCTCCGATCCAAGTACTAATCAAGCCCTAGGGCGTTTCACTGGCCAGATCAGACGGGATGGCGTGTGTTCACCGTGGAATGACCCCTAGCGGCGTCGAATCACTCTCACTCGACCACTTTTTCCTGTTTTATTAAAAAAAAATTCAAAAAAACGCGCGAAATTGGCGTTACTCACCTCTCAGAGATGATTATCGTTGCTTCCTGATCTGTATTTTAATATTTTTAGCATTAGAAAAAAAAGAAAAAGCTAGGAGCACTCGAGATTCCCAGGACGTCTCCGATCCAAGTACTAATCAAGCCCTACGGCGCTTAACTTGCCAGATCAGACGGGATGGCGTGTGTTCACCGTGGAATGACCCCTAGCGATAAAAAAAATCCTCCTCAAATTCGAGTATTTTATCATAAAAACCACTTTTAATAGTTTCCACAAAAGTAGTATTTTCTCTATATCTAAAAACACCAAATACAATATCTGATTCCTATCTGAAACACCCAAATCTACAGCTGCCAGTCACTATCCAAGTTAAAATTAAAAATCTCGAAACAGTAGGCCTTGATCTCGAAGCGATTACCTGTTGTCTTTACGTACTGTATTTTTCGAGATGCTGAATACTTGGAAAAACTCGATTTTTTCATGTTCTTTCTAGCTGTCAAAAAATTCATTTGGGAACCGGGTCCGAGTCCCACAGCTCTAATAAAACACTGCAAAATGCGCAATAAATAACTTTCTCTTTTCACTTTAAGTCAAAAAGTTGGATTTTTTGTTTTTGGAAAAGCCGGCAAGCTGGTTCGTCTGTTAATAAGCAAATTGAATAAGCCGCGAAGAATCCTCCCGATGGAGTCGGACAATTCTTTGAAGTTGGCCGTTTATGGCTCCCAAGACGATTGATGAAGTACCAACTGGATCTCGAAGGCGTGAAAAACACGGAAAAGGAGGAACTTGGATTAAAGAGGAACCGGGGATTTTGGTAAAATTAAAATCCGAACATCAAACTGAAAATCCCGAATTCTTCAACGCAAACTAATTACGGATTTAAAAATTAAAAAATGTTAATTTCGAAAATCAAATTTTATACGAAGCAACCATATTTGGACAGTGATTGATAGTTATGCCAACGATTAAATCAGTCACTATCCATGAATGTAATTGGAACTGTAATGTCTGACAGGTTTAAAACAGTCTCGGATAGTGATTGATTACATGTCTATCAAGTCACTATCATAGTACTAATGATATTGTCTGGATAGTGACTAAATAGCAGAAATCAGTCACTATCCAGTTTTCACTAGAGCTGTCATTTCTGACACCTGCACAAATTGCCCGGATAGTGACTGGGAATGGCGATTATCCTTAGACACTATCCTATAGAATACTGGACGGATAGTGACTGATGAGTTCTTTGTCTTCTTAGTCACTATCCAAATGAAGAAGTTTATCTGGATAGTGACTAAATAGCAGAAATCAGTCACTATCCAGTTTTCACTAGAGCTGTCATTTCTGACAGCTGTACAAATTGCTCCGAATAGTGACTGAAAACCGCAATTTCTCATCCAAAAACAGTCACTATCTATTCAAAATTTTTTGAAATAAAAATGTTTCTTGTTTTAATTATCATTCAAACTTCCTTCCGATTCCACCTTCAATTCCTTTTAAACAAAGAACATTATTTTCTACTTTCTTCATTCAAAAATTCAAAACTTTATTTGAAAAGAAACAAATATCGTTTTGAATAATGAGGACCATATTTTTCAAATGGATCAAGTTTACTCAGCCGTAATTCCTGTCAAAAATAACTGGTCTTCTGATAGTTCTACTGTGATTCTGGAGCAAGATGAACTTAGAAGTCTAATTTTAATTTCAAGATAAAGCGCATTTCTGATTTCGGATATGAACTTAGAAGTCGAGTTCTGATTCCAAACTTGATGTAGAATTCTGATTCTAAGATAATGTTAGAAGTCGACTTCTGATTCCAAACTTGATGTTAATTCTTAGCCCTAAGACGATGTTAGAAGTTGATTTCTAATATCCAACATGATCTTAGAAGTCGAGTTCTGATTCTAAGACGATGTTAAAAGTCCATTTTTGCTTCTCAAAATTAAATTAAAACTCTACTTCTGATTCTCGTAATAAAGTTGATTTTTGATCCCCAAACTGAAGTTTTGCTTCGACTTCTGATTCCCAGACTGAAGCTAAAAGTTAAATCCCGACTTGAAATGAGGTCAGAAGTCGAATCCTGGCGGCTAAGGACAAAAGCGCGAAAAAGAAGTGTTTTATGGCCTTGACGGCTTATTCTCGAAACTCTTCTTTCTTTTATGGCTTATTACTCCTCATTCATCAATTTTAGAGAATTCAAACTGACAGAAAAAGATTAGGAAATTTGTTATGGGGGAAAGACAGTCTACTAATTTGAAAATATTTTAAAAAATAAATTTTCAGAACTTCAAACAGATCCAGATGGAAAAATAACTTGTCCAGTTTGTGAACAGAAATTTCCACAAGACATCAACTGGGAAACTCACCTGGAAGAGGAAAGGAAAAGCTTGATCGCTAGTATCGAAAAGTAAGTCGGATTTCGTCACAAATAATTACAATGGATAGTGACTGAGGAGATTCTTCGTCTTCTTAGTCACTATCCAAATGAAGAAATTCATCTGGATAGTGACTAAATAACAGAAATCAGTCACTATCCAGTTTTCACTGGAGCTGTCATTTCTGACAGCTGTATAAATTGTCCGGATAGTGGCTGATTCCATATCATAGAAGTCACTATCCTAGTGATAATAATACTCTTCGGATAATAACTAAAATATACAACTAATTGTCAGCTTTAGTCACTATTTAAATTAACTTGTTTATTTCGAAACTAAAATTCAATGATAACTGTAAATGGGCGATTTCAGGATCAGAGATCAGAAATTGAGTTCGGTCATGAACTTTGAGAACTTGTCAGAAAAATCCCAGATTGCCAACAAAAGCAGAGAAAAACGGGAAAATGAACTCCAACGGATCAGGATGAACCAGCAGAAACGATTATCTTGTTCGTTTTTTTATTTTAAAAATACTAAAATTCCACAAAAATTTCTAGTCTTCCAGAATCGAGTTTCAATTTTTAGAATCAACATCTAAAATCATAATTCTAGAAATTGTATAGGAATAATTTCGTAACAAAGTCAATTTTTGATTTTCATATTTATTAAATTAGAATTCTTTAAGTTTCTAAAATTTTACAGAATTTATTGAAAATTTTTAAATTTTTTTGAAAATTCTGAATATTTCAAAAATCTCTAAAATTATTAAGAATTTTTAGAAAATATTTAAATCTATGTTAGGCAATTTTGTAATAAAATTAATTTCTGATTTTCATATTTATTAACTTAGAATTTTTTAAATTTCTAAAATTTTCGAAAATTTTTGAAATTTTTTTGTAAATTCTGAATATTTTGAACTTCTCTAAAATTATTAAGGATTTTTAGAAAATATTTAAATTTATATTAGATAATTTCGAAATAGAATTAATTTTTAATTTTCATATTTATTAACTTAGAATTTCTAAAATTTTCGAAAATTTTTGAAATTTTTTTGTAAATTCTGAATATTTTGAACTTCTAAAATTATGAAGAATTTTTAGAAAATATTTAAATTTATATTAGATAATTTCGAAATAGAATTAATTTTGATTTTGTATAATAATATTACTTAATTCATCTTTAGGGAAATCAATTTCGCCCCTGACTACTCGGAACTCGGAATCTTCTTCTATTTGCTCTCCGGCTGATAAAAGTCTTTGTAGAGGATGCGAAGTGGGTTCTAAAATAAGCTTAATGAAGCTTCCGAAAAGTTGTAAATCTTATCAATTTCAGAAACAACACGAATTTTTGGTGATTTCTTCTTTTATCGACGAGGCCCGTTGTCTTGAATGCTTCCAAAAATATCGAAAACAAACAAATTTTCTTCCGTCTTCGATCACGGAATCCCCAGTGGAAGAAAAATCAAATCCATCAACACCGAGTTCCTTGTTGAATCACACCGTCGACGAGTTGTTGAACATGACGTCATTGTCGATGAAGAAAAGAAGACTCAGTCCTCCTGAAGAACTAGTCGATGAAAAACGAATTAAAATTGAAATTTGAAAGTTTTTTAAAATTTAAAATAAGTTATATTCAAAGGGGAAAACGAGGAAAAAATTTTCAAGGATTTTTGGATTTAGAAAAATTTAAAAATAAAAAATCAACAAAAAATTTTTCATTTTTTTCGAGAAATATGGAGATTTTTTTGTTGATTAAAAACTCCGAAATTTTGTTTTTATAAAAATTAAAAATAAAAATTTTTTATGAAATTTTTAGAACAAAAATTTTTAGAATTTTTTAGAAATTTCTAAAATTTTCGCTTTTAAGTAAATTTTGAAAATTTTTAGAATTTTAGAAAAATCTGAATTTTTTATTAAATTTTTAAAAATTCAGAAAATTTTCAAAATTTTAGAAAAATTTAAATTTTTGAAAATTCTAAAATTTCTGACATTTTCGAAAATTCTAGAATCTTATTCTGGATTCTAAAAGTACCAAGAAAATTTCCAAAATTTCCAGAATCTTAAAAAATCAAAATTTTCCATTTAATTTTTGAAAATTTTTAAAAATTTCTAAAAATTTCTGAAAATTTCTAAAAAATTCCAGAATCTTCAGAAACTTCCATGAGATTCTCGAAAGTTTCAGAATTTCCGATATTCTGAAAGTTTCTAAGATTTTCCTAAAATTTTTATTTACAAAATTTCATTCAAAAATTTCTCCAAATATCCTCGAGAATTTTCGAACTCGAACTCCCCCCTACCCCGTACTTAATTTTTCAATTTAAAAATACTGTAGTCAGTTTTGGGAGACATTTAACTTTGTTCATAACTCTTATTTTTCAACTTGATCGATAAAGGGAAATCTATATAATTACAGTAATCCGGTCAGTAGCACTCCTTGGGTACGGTGTTCCAGATGGCTTCCGGAGGGGTCCTGGGTTTCATCTCGTCGAACCAGCACTGAGAATGATGAATTTTCGAATTTTTTCCGTAAAAAGTGTCCCATCCAAGAAGTACCCCAGTTTCGTAATCGGCATAAGCTCTGACGAAATATCCGACTTTTGTGTCATTCCGGAGCGGGGTTGTGGAAGGTTCTCCATCATAAACAAAAACTTTCTTATTATTCGTTATCCTTCTGATTTCAGAATGACGATCTATCATGTTGTAGAGGCCTAACCGATGGATGAATTCTCCGTATCCGAGAGTGAAATCCCGGTAACATGACTGAAAAAAAATTTCAAAAATTCAAAAATCTCAAAAATTAAAAAATTTTAAATATTCAAATATTCCAAAAATCTCAAAAATTTCAAATATTCAAAAATTTAAAAAATTTCAAAAATATTCAAATACTCAAAAATCTCAAAAATTTCAAAAATCTCAAATACTCAAAAATTAAAAAATTTTAAATATTCAAAAATTTCAAATACTCAAAAATTTTAAAATTTCAAAAAATAAAAAAATTCGAAAATCTTAAAAATCAAAAATCTCAAAAATAAAAATTTTTTTCTAATTCTCCACTAAATTTTAGAATCTTTCATTGTATTTTGAAAAGTTCCAAAAACTTACGAAATTTAAAAAACTCAAAATTTTTAGAAAATAAAAAATTTCAGAATTTTCTGAATTATGCCGAAATAAAAAAAATAAAAATTGATGGAATTTGTCTTTTTTTGAAGTTAATTGTCTCAAATTCCGAGTTTCTGATTCTCAGCATTGATAAAACTTTTTCATTAATCCGTTAAAAACCCACAATAGTTTTTTCTGTTTTAGGGTCAATGACGGCCCAATCAGTGTAGTTTTGAAATACATAAGCAGCGTAGTTTTCGTCGATTCTGGTGAAGAGTCTTTGTTTTTTGTTGTTCTGGTACCAGTAGCTTTCTATTTTGTCTCCAGATTCCTCTCCACCGCCTTCTTCTGTTTCTGAAGATTCTTGTGGTAATTTAGTGAAAATACAGTAACCCGAATCTGAATATTCTGTCCATAAAACTGTCCAATTAGTAGAAGCATTTCTGTGAAGTTCTGTTTCTTCGTCGTCGGCCCCTGTTCCGCTTTCCCGATCCAAGATGACGTAGCAGAATGCCCCCACCATTGCGCCGATGAACATAGCCACGACGAGGAGCTGCACTATCTTCGTCCCGATCGAGGTCGGGGGCTTGATCCTCAAGCTCTCGGCACTGGCGTTACTCTTGTTGTCCTCACTAATATCAGATCCACTGCTGCTCATCCTTAATAATAACTACACTATTACAAAAAATTTCTACAATAAAATTTCGAAAATCATCTCGACACGAATTTCCAAAAATTGTAAAGTTAATTTTTTATGATATTATAAAATTCTAAAAACATCCAATAAATGATAAATAATATTATTATAAAAAATAAAAATTTCTACAATAAAATTCCAAAAATCACCTCGACACGAATTTCTAAAACTTTCCAGTCAAGACCAAAAATAATAAAAATTACAATGTACAATTTTATGAAGAATACAAAAACAATGAATAGATTCTGAGTCATATTATTAAAATAAAAATTTCTATTATAAAATTCCAAAAATCATCTCGACACGAATTTCCAAAACTTTCCAGTCAAGACCAAAAATTGTAAAGTTAATTTTTTATGATATTATAAAATTCTAAAAACATCCAATAAATGATAAATAATATTATTATAAAAAGTAAAAATTTCTACTATAAAATTCCAAAAATCACCTCGACACGAATTTCTAAAACTTTCCAGTCAAGACCAAAACTGTAGAAAATTTCTATTTATATAATTCTAAAAAATTCTAAAAATGTCCAAAAGATTTTTAATGAAATTATTTTAAAAATAAAATTTTTCTTCCAAAATCTTTGAAAAATTTTCCGACACGAATTTCCAAAACTTTCCAATCGAGACAAAAACACTCATATTTAATTTTCGAGTACTTTTACAAAAATCTGAAATTGTTAAATTTAAAAAATTGATGAAAAAAATTATTTAATTTTGTGAATAAAAGCTTAAAACCAATTAGAAGAATTAAATCTAATGGAAGTCATTGATTTAGGTCCACATAGAAGTGAAAAAATTCCTTATCAGTTCCTTTTTTGTTTGGAAGACGGATCTTCCCTAAGTCGAAAAGCTTGAGTTGTAAATGGCGGCTGATTGCTCTCAAGGTCAGTGCAGTGTGAATTTATGGGTTTGTTGAGGCAGAAAACTAAACTAGAAAGAGAGGACCTAAAGCGATACCCTGAATACTAAAAAGTATTGAATACTGTAGGTCATGAGTGACTCTTGATTGTATTTTGTAGAAGTAATAATATAATTGTATTTATATCTCATTATTCAAATAAAAAATAGTAAATATTTCTGTTTTCTGCCTTAATATTTTTATTATTTAATTTTATTTTTTTTAGAACAGAAACTAGAAAGAGAGGACCTGAAACGATAGCCTGAATATCAGAAAGTGTAGAATACTGCATATTCTGAAGGAGATTCTCAGATGAATTATATGACAGAAAGTGTATAAATTTTATCCGTGTTTTTTTTGCTATTAAAGATTATTATTATACTTCTGTTTTCTATTTGAACAGAGTTTTAAAAACAAAAAATTTATTATCAATTATTTTTATAAAAGAAATTTAATATATTAAAAATTAAAAATTTCGAAAAATCGATAGTTTTGTTCAAGATACAAAAAAATTAAAAATAATGCTTGATAAATTTTTGAAATTTTTTTCAAAAAATAACGTGGTTTGTGAACAGATTTTCATCTTTAAATAAAACTTATTTTTACAAATATCAAAATTGTAAATTTTTACCATATTGATGAGCATTAATTACTGTTCATTTCTTCTCTACAGTACTTGAAATAAAAGAAAAAGTTTTCGATTCAAATATATTGAATAGAAGTACACACGAAAAGGGTAGATTAAAAGGTCTCTAATGTAACAAATACATCATATTTAATGTATTGATATATTAAGTTGACATCGATGCATTGTATTCAACATAATAGTACATTGAATATGACGTATCTAATGCATTAGTCATCTTAATTTATCAGATATGTTACATAAAACGCGCCGATATCGACTTGATATATCGATATATTAGATATATTAGATATATTAGATATATTAGATATATTAGATATATTAGATATATTAGATATATTAGATATATTAGATATATTAGATATATTAGATATATTAGATATATTAGATATATTAGATATATTAGATATATTAGATATATCATAGTTATTTTGATATATCCAGACATTTAATACAATGCAATAATATCAACTTAATATATCAATGTATCAGATATATCTGATATATCAGAGTTATTTTGATATATCCAGACATTTAATACAATGCAATAATATCAACTTAATATATCAATGTATCAGATATATCTAATATATCATAGTTATTTTGATATATCTAGACATTTAATATAATGCAATAATATCAACTTAATATATCAATGTATCAGATATATCTGATATATCATAGTTATTTTGATATATCTAGACATTTAATATAATGCAATAATATCAACTTAATATATCAATGTATCAGATATATCTGATATATCATAGTTATTTTGATATATCTAGACATTTAATACAATGCAATAATATCAACTTAATATATCAATGTATCAGATATATCTGATATATCAGAGTTATTTTGATATATCTAGACATTTAATATAATGCAATAATATCAACTTAATATATCAATGTATCAGATATATCTAATATATCATAGTTATTTTGATATATCCAGACATTTAATACAATGCAATAATACCAACTTAATGTATCGATACATTATACACTTCTTGTTCTTTTTCGTGTGCATTGGATAATGCTTTGGGTTCTGTGTAAACTGTCAGAGTTTGAACTTCGTTATCCGTACTTACACTTTATTGTAAAAGCATTTTCCTGTGGGAAAGTTGTTTTCGATAACATGAGAATTGCAGATTCTTACCGTAATGACAATTTGTAATTACTCTTTATTTCTTTTCTACAGTAACTGAGACAAAAAAAAGAGTAAAGTTTGTAATTAAAAATAGTTGAGAAAACATTCGACATCTACTAATTATACTAAGTCGGACTTTGTATCCATTGCCGAACAGACCACACTGTATTTTATGTCTACAGGATTACTTCTAAGATGATGCTACAATTCTAGAAGATGGTTTGAAAAACTTCTCAACTCCGAATTTTACAAAGACTTCCCGAGCTGCTGTTCTGTAGTCTGTGGAGAAACGGGTCAAAACAAAGAAATTAGAAGCGCAAGCAATGTTGATTGTGATTCCCAGATATAACGAGAGAAAAAAAGTCAGTTCTTCTGAGACTTTAAATACGGTACAGAAGAATAGAGTCAGTGATCCGACCCAAGAAAACGTGAAAATTATACATAAGATAAGGAGAGATTTGTAGAGCTTCCTAGTAGGGCAGGTGGGACTAGATTTGAAACGGATAATCATGCCGATGATGGTGTAGATGAAGACAGCTCCGAAGACGAAACTAGCGGCTGTTGTGGACCAAACACCAGCTGGAGATCCATGGAGACCTAGAAAGGGTATAATATAGAAAATATTCAAGTTTCAATGTTTATAAGTAAGGAAATCCCCAAAAATTACAGTACTATAAAAACTAAACATGCATTTTATCTTGAGATTTCCCTGATAAATTTCCAAGTATATCTAAAATTTTTGATTTCAGACGTTATAGAACTTTATACAATTCTATTGCTAAAAAAATTTGGGGATTTAAAAAACGAAAAATAAATAACATATTAACTATTAATATATAGTATTACTGTATTAGCTACTAATATAGTGTGTTACTGTATTCATCTTCTGATGGAATAAAGAAAATACGGAAGTATCCTATGTTGATCTTTAGGGAATTGTTCATTACTCATAACAAAAATTGTCAAATGTACTTTTATGTTTTAGTAATTTTGATATATAAGTACGAACACGACCATGATTAAATATTTCCTTCACTATGTAAAACTTCCTCACCTTCAACGATCAAACAAACTACCATGGTGTCTTTGTGTTCATTTGCATTCACATAGGCCAGATACAAGATGTAACAGTTGTATACCATACAAATAGCGAGAATAGTTCCCAAATACGGTAATTTTTTAATTCTTTGATGGATGACGGGGAACAACACCGCAAAAAGTCTATCGAAAGCAGTGAAAAAGATGAGACTCATACCAACATTCAAACCGGTCAAAGGGACAGTCATGATGTGGAGACAGTTGAGAAGATTGTCAAAGTTCCTGCCCGAATAAATAAGATAGGCAAGATAAAAGTGAGCCATGACGTGGATGGAGTCAAAGAAGCACTGCATCGCCAAGAGATAATTGGCTGTGTAACGCAAGTTTCTGAAAATAAGTTTGGAATCAGGGATATAGTTCATTTGTTACAATTTATTGTTTTTAATCACTATTCAAAGTTTGTAAAGTAGTAAAAATAAATGTTCCAAATAGGGATTTGAATAGTGATTGAATTTTACGATTACTCAGTCATTGTATATAAAAAATGGTACATGGTATAGTGTATGGATACGTTAGAACAGTTCTGATATATCTGATATATTATATTCAATTTATGGATGCATTAAAACAGTTCCTATTTATCGAATATATCACATTCAATGTATGGATGCATTAAATCTAATATATCTGACATATTAGCATCCTTTTGATCTACTCTTTTTGTGAATTCATATACCTTTCTCTGTACCTAAATGACGACTAAAGAAATAATGAATTACTTCACTTACTATCTTTTTAGCATTTCTAAGTATCTCTAAAAAGAGCAATTGCACAGTTTAGTCATGATGCAAAATGATTTCTAGATTTATGAAAAATGATTGATCTAATAAAAAATAAAGGTATTGATTTACTTTAACTAGAGTTAGAATTGGTAGTGATTGTTATTATACTGTAATTTGCATCAAAATTGAACAATTCTTACTTTGAAAACAAAGTAATGAAAATAACCAATGTATTAGAAATAATTCCAGTGACGTTAACCATTAACATAATTGACAATGCGGGCAAAGCTACATACATAACACCATGGTCCTTGTAAATATCGTAAAAGGTCGACATGTTGGATCATTTGAAAATAAAAAGTGGTTATTCAATTCTGAAACCAAATACGTGAAAATAATTTTTTTTCTAGATGTTTAATCTACAATGTTTTTACCCTTTATCAACTTTTATATTTTAAAAATCTAATGAAGTTATTCACCAAATATAAAATCTACCAAATGAAGTTAAATAAAAATCTAACTCTGGCAAAAAAACACTTTCCCTAAGGGGAAATTGGTAGATTGTTTTTCAAAATCCTTCCGTAGGGAATATAAACTTTTAGTTTAATAATAAATTAAAGAAATTTAACAATTTCAAAAACAACAAAGGTGTTCTTCAAAATTCCGTGGAAATCCAGTGTATACATTAGAGAAAACTACTGAGTACAAGTTGTGCGATTTCCTGAATTAAAAATACAAAAACATCACTTTGAAAACAAACAAAAAATTTACTTCTTGTATTTAAATTGTGTAATCATAGCTTAATATGAAATAACCTATAATTTTTCGTGTAAAATAATTATGTGCTACATTATAGCTTCTTTACTTAAATTTAAAATACAGTCGAACTTGGATATAAGATCTCCCTTGGGACCGGACAAAGCATATCTTATAAGAAAGGATATATCATAGCGAGGATATCTTATATCCAAGTTCTACTGTATTATATTTTTTTAAAAATAATTACTAAATACCTAGTTCTATATACAGTCGAACTTGGATATAAGATACCCAGTTGAAGCAGGCAAAGTGTATCTTATAAGAAAGGATATAATAGAGAGGGGATAAATTTGAAGACAGACTAACCAAACTCACTCACCGTATGCTATAAAACGAGATATGTTATAGCGAGTATCTTATATCTAAGTTCTACTGTATATGAATACGGCACAATGAATAATCATCTCTTTATTCATTGTCTGAATTATGTTCATTAAATTTCCATCTTGAGTACGATGTGATATTTGATGGTTAACATAATATTTCATCTTGTTTGAATCTTTTTTCAAAAGTAATTGTATAAGAAAATCTCTGACGATGAAGCAGGAAAACAGGAATTGTAGGATATCCAATATCTTTGAAAAGTTCCGATTATTATTATTTCAGGACTTCATCTGAAGTCTATGTTCAATTTTCAAAGGTTCCTGAATACTAACCTCTTCGTTCTTGTTTTCATATATTATTTTAACCAATAACAAGTTTGAATTTTTCATCATTTTGGAGTGTATTCTGACATCGAAACTAAACATCATCTGGATAACAACTTCGAACCTTATTTATCAAACCTCCAAGACTACAAAGTACAAACAAGAGATTTTCATATTTTTAAATTAATAAACCTCAAAGAATTGAATAATTTTCACAAGAAACTCCTATGAATTCATGTCCAAGAAAATTAAAACATCCTAGAGGATTAAAGTTAATAAACTTACTAAACTGTGCTGAAAATTTGCAGCACAAGTGATGATTATGAGTCATACAAGTGAAAACCCCCTTAGTAATCCACTCATTGGTCTGTGTTATGGATGCTTCATTTACTTCCTTTAGAAATAAGCATGACACAAGTCTGCTTTTATTCTAATACAATTTACTTATTGTTTCTTACTAATACAACTTTTAACAACATTCTTAGAAGCTGGACGGAAATTGATTTATGAAAAATCCAAGTAACATTGTACTTAATGTTGGTATTTGAAGTACATTTCATACGACCGTAAGTGATTAAAATTGTGTGTAAAAAGATGTCGAAATAAATTTGAATAAAATCTGAGCTTAAAAATTTGGAAATTGAAAGATGAAGATATGTTAAAACTTGTATTTTTCATATAGGAATTTTCAATAGACTTTAAACGATGTTGTAAACAATTGGATTAGGATGTAATAATGAGGAAATTATGCTCTAGTAAGAAGAAACTAATGCTACGTGTATCCACAAGAGAAATGAAACTTCTGGTACGTGTTAATTGATGGATTAAGAACAGATATCCATTTGTGTAATAACATACCACTTATTCTACACAAAAAACGGTACATGGTATACAATGCATGAATACATAGGAACGACTATGATATGTCAGATGTATTATACTCAATATATCGATATATTAGGTTGATAGTGATGCATGAAATATAATATTTCTGATATATTAGAGGTATTCGTTCTATGTAGTCTTAGATATATACCTCAATACAGTATCAGAGACAGGTCTTAATACAGGCACAAAAAATAGATATATCATACATAATGTACGGATATATTAAAACGGTTCTAATTTATCAGATAAATTATATTCACTGTATCTATATATCCATATATTAAGTCTATATCGATGCATTTTATTTAATGTATCTGTACATTAGAACCATTTCAATGTACTCTTTTTATGTGTAGAACACATATGTCACATAACCCTTAGAATACTTGATTTCTCAAAATTTGCTTTTAAATTCTTTAAAACCGATTCTGACAAAAACTACGGTTTCTATTCAATCCGATTTTCCTTGATTTGATAAGACAGTAACAGCCAGATGTTGTATAAAATTCGTTTATTTTCCATACTGGGTAGGTTATGGAACTAAATTAACCCGGAAAATTTAGCAAACTAAAAAAGTAAAATCTAATCGCTTTTCTTTGCTTTCGATGGCTTAGGCGTCGGATGTTCGTTCTTCTTCCCTAGAACTCTTCTGACTGGCAAGGTTACCAGGAACCAGATGGATTTCAGAGTAAATCTGATTAGGACAAAACTGATGTACACGATAATGACCGTCATAGCCACTAGGAAAGCGATAACATCGATCAAGAAGTACTGTATAATGTTGAGTTCGTCTGCTCCAGATCTGGCATGGGGGACTTCTTGGTGTCTGACGATGAACTCGGTCCAGAAAGCAGAATGATTCAATTCAGTGTAAGGCACATCGATCACCATATCCTGGAAAAGCAGCATTTCTTCCTTGTAATGTCTGATGTAAATCCGATGAATAGCGCTGATCCACTCTTGTTTAGTGGGATTTTTGGAATCCAACATCAGACCACAATGTCTGGCAATCACTCTGAGAAGATTATCCTTGCCCCAAATCGTCAACGGCCATCCGATCACGGGAACTCCGTGGTAGACAGCTTCTATGACGGAATTCAGACCTCCATGGGAGATGAACCCTCGACATTTATCATGTCCAAGAAGTTCTTGCTGTGGAAGCCAGGAACTTATATGAACATTCTTCGGCAAATCTTTGATTTCTTCTCCGTCATATTGCCAGACAAATTTGATTTCTGGAAGGCTTCTAAAGGCTTCAATAAGGTTGTTTTTAACTTCCTTCGGGGCGTACTTCCATTGGAAAGTAAATCCGGTGGATAAAATAATAAATCCTTTGTCGTCGGTAGCTGAATCGACGAATTTCTTCAACATCGTCGGAAGAGTCTTGGTTTTTTTGCAATGAAGTCCGCCGACGAAATTCACTCTTGGCATGTATGGACGAGCAAAATCGAAAATCGGCGGATGATTGACGAAGTTTATAGAAGCGTTTCTCTCCATGTAGAAAGCCTCTGGCAATTGTTGTTTCGGGAAATGTTTCGTCACCAATTTGTCTATTCTTCTGAGAACAAGGTGTTGATGGATATAAAGTTCTTTGAGATAAGAAAGAAAATTGTAACCTCGTTGGAAAAAGTTCAAATCGTCCGTCAAACTGAAACGATTCTATGTGAAAAATTTAAAACTGATCCTTACCCTGTTCCGTAGACAGGGATGTAACTCGGAGGACTGGGACTCTGATTGGCCCAAGCAGACTCCGTCCTCAATCCCGTCATGGACCAGTAGATGAAGACAGATTTCTGAAGGCCGGTGTGGATAAGTCCGCAAGGATTATACAAATCGTCAATAACGACAGAATCAAACTTCTTAGCTACCAATTCGTCGAAGATTTTCCTGTGACTTGGATTAGAAAGAAAAGCATCACAAATCTCGATCGAAGCGAACCAGGCGTTGCTTTGATGTCCAGAATCCAGCTCCTCCGGTTGCCAGATATCCCTGTGGAATGGATGATCTCTAAGTTCGTAGATACCTCGTATAGCTTTGTTGGACGGAGTTACTTTCACATATATCTCGTTCACTCCCTTAGGAAGGGCAATATTAGGCTGCAAAAAATTCATGAAGAAAAACAAAAAATCCATATATGAAAAAACCCATAAAAGTTTATATATGGAAAAAACAATAGAAATTCATATATGAAAAAAACAATAGAAATCCATATATGGAAAAAATAATAGAAATTCATATATGGAAAAAATAATAGAAATCCATATATGAATGAAGAAAAATGAAAATTCATATATGAAATTTAATAAGAACTTACTTTTTCAAGCCCGATCTCGAACCATGTTACTTTGTGTCCTCGATTAACCAGTTCTTCCGCCAGATGTCGCATTGTGAACCGATGTACAGGGAACAATCCAGATGGAGAAATCAGAATTTCGGCGGAATAGATGCATTTCAAAATGCCAAATAAAAATATCAAAAAAACGGACTTGGTTCCCATGATCGATCCTAAAATTAAAATAGTTTGAAATCTCAAAATTCCTAAACAAACAACAAGCAAAAGCAACTTCGATAAGAAAGAAACAAGCCGTCCAGGCACGGAAGGAGTCCCATCGAGACCGGAAAGTCTAACAACAAAAAATTATAGATCACATTTCTTTGTACTTTGTCAACTCATCGATTGGAAGGCATTAACCTCAATAAAGACACAATTCTAAATAAAAAAACAAATAAATTTAATAAAAAAATCAAAGTTTTTCCAAAAATGCACGACCAGTTAGTTCCATTTTTCCCTTCAGAAAAAACATAACTGGTCCAAATACCAGGTATAAATTAATTAAAAACGATAATTTAGTACTATTGGTACAGACTTCAAACCAGACAATTCGTTCTCAACTACGCCTTGAACACACTCAAACGAAAAAAGGGGTCAAAGAACGACCGAACCATGGTAAATTTGGTTCTTTTCAACTTTGATGACATTTCTGTCCAAATTATCGATTTCTCGAAAAACTTTATTTTTGTTCTAATTCCACCAAAATTTAAAATAAGTTATCACATCGGGTGTTTTCTACTGAACTTAACAAGTACAAGTATTAACGTTGTTGAAAGAAAATTACTGTAGACTTTGTGATTCATTTTGAACTTCATTCACATGCCAGTTTGCCGTGGAAGCTACTCATAGCGATGCCGAAGGCCTGCAACGGGGTCAAAGGATAGCGAAAATCGAGGGTGAAGGAACTATCGTCAGTCCGACCAAATTGGAGAACAATATACTCCGCTAAAAATAATATAAAAATCAAAAATTTCTGCAAAAATCATTTTTATGAATTTTTTAAAAACTTAAAAATCGAAATTTCATATATAAAATTCAAATTTCTATTAAATTCTTGGTTGAAAAATTTAAAAATGAGAATTTTTTAAGTTTAAATTTCTGAAAATTTAGAAAAATTACTAAATTTTTGCAAAAAATGAGTAAATTTAAAAATTAAATTCCTAAAATTACCGTTATTTTCTCTATTTTCACAAACTTCACTCATTTTACGTGAAAATTCAAAAATTGTAAAATCCTACATTATCATAAAAAATTAAAAATAAATTTTCCCAAAATATCTGTTAATAAATTACTAAATTTATAATTTTTCTATTTTCGTAAAATTTCATTTAAGTAAAAATTAAAAATAATTTTTTTCCAAAATTAAAAAAAAAAACAATTTTTTTTGTAATTAGAAAATTTTGTGTAAAAATTAAAAATAATTTTTTTTTATATTTAGAAAATTCTGTGTAAAAATTAAACATAATTTTTTTTATATTTAGAAAATTCTGTGTAAAAATTAAAAACAATTTTTTTATATTTGGAAAATTCTGTGAAAATTTCGAAAATTATATATTACTTTTTTAATATTTTTAAAAACCTTACGATTTCCTTCATGAATGATTTGGAAGTTCTTGACAGAAGCTTGAGTTACCCGTCCTCTGAAGTTAAGGACAAACGATTGGGTTTCTTCACTCCACATCGGGGGTTTATTGTGAAGGATAATCATTTCTTCATTTTTGCCAGCTTTGAATCTTTCAATCATTGAGTCTTTTTCCTTAAAAAATCAAATTATTTCTAAAAACTTTAAAAACGAACAGAAATCGGTCTTATTTCTCTTCTCTGAGCGACGCCTTCGCCGTACATGCCCGGAATCAGAATCGTCATTTTCCTCGGGCCATTCCAACCAAAAACATTTTTTTCCTAAAAGCAACTATTATTCATAATGGAACACTTCTAAACATTTAAGTTCTAATTTCCACAACTTGAAAAATTAAAAATTATTTTAAATAATTTCACATTTGTTACATAGTATTTCAAAAGTAATTTTAGGTGAATTTTTATTTTTTGAATAAAGTTTCTAAATAAAATTCCATATATCCTTAAAATCCAAAGTTAACGTTCAAAATTCAGGATTTTAAAAGTTAACTTTGGATTATGATTTTATATTCAGAATTTATGGCTTTTATTATGCTATATTGTAAGTTTTTGTAAAATTCCAATTCTAAAATTAGAATATAAACATTTAGGACAAAAACGTCACATAACCTTAGGGAGCTTGCTTAAAATACATAAGGCTTACAGGGGGAAGGAGGTCCCAGAAAAACGTCATGTAAACCTTACATATTTTAGACAAGCTTCCTTAGGGGAATTTCGTAAAAAAATCACTTTAATTCCCTATAAGGGAGCTTGCCTAAAATACATAAGGCTTACAGGGGGAAGGGGGTCCCAGAAAAACGTCATGTAAACCTTACATATCTTAGGCAATCTCCCTTATAGGTTATTTTAGCTCTTTTTTAATTTAGGGAGTTTGCCTAAAATGTGTAACACTTACATGGCACCTTTCTGGGACCTCCTCCCCATATAAGTCTTACATATCTTAGGCAAGCTCCCTTATTAGTAATTACTACGGTAACTTAACCAACATAGATAATGGCCGCTAACTCCTGTCTCAGTCCGTCCCCAAGCGTTTCGGCTTTTTTGGGATTACAGCCGTTATCGTAGACAGTAAACAAAGTTCCAACAGCATTTGCTCGAACTTTCCCAACGAAGGATTTACAGTCTTTCGTCATCTTGATCGGATCTATAGAGATCAAATAACTTCCAGTCACGCATTTCTTCCGACGACGAGCAGCCAAAAGAAAAAACTAAAAAAAAATTAATTACTGTAACTACAGTAAGAGATTACTCTTTGGTCAGCTTCTCGCTCCCAATGCAGATAGTAAGCAGGATACCAACTTTTCTCGATGCCTTTCTTTTCTCGGGTTATGGTACACCTCATAGTGCCCCCCTTTCTGACTGGCTCTAAAGCAGATATGAAGTAAAATTAGCCACAGAAATTACACCGTTACAAAAATTACAATTTTTTATAAAATTTTCTCACGACAGATTTCTAAAAACTAATAGAAACTAAACAAATCTAAAATTTCGTTTTTAGAATAATTATTTTTGTAATTTTAAATAATTTAATAATCATATTGTAAAAAATTAAAACGTTTTGTTGCAGAATTGTTTTGGCACGACTTTTCGGAACTTTCCAATCGAGAACCGAAAGTATAAAATTCAGTATTTGTGGTTTTTTAAAAATGCATAATTATACTTTTTTAAAAATCTAAAAAATGAATTTTCCAAAAACGGTCTTGAGGAGAGTTTTCAGAAGTTATTAAGTTAAAACCGCCTATGTGGCAATTTTGGTTTCGCGCGAAGATTATCTCGTAAACTTATAGGATTTCGTAATTACTATTTTGGAACTATATTTTAACCAAATAGACCTAGAAAATTCTAAATTAAAATTATAGTATAAAACTCGGTTGTATGGCATTTTTTCTTTTTATTTCGCAAAAGTTATCTCATTTACTTTGTTTTTATATTATTTTTTTTTTGTAATTAATATCTCAGTTAAGTAAGAAAAAATTAATTTAAAAAACCAATTTCGAAATCAAATCGAAAAAAACAGAGAGCAACTGTTGTGTAGTCCTATTTTGGAACTATATTTTAATCAGATTTAGGAAATTCTAAATTAGAATTACATAAAGTATAAAACTTTCTCCATCTTCTAAGGTCAATTTTCATATATGAAAGTATTAATATTTCGAAAATCATAACCCCAAAATATCCCATAGGAAACTAATTCTGGCTGTGATTAAAAATTTTAAAATTATTAATGAAAATTAAAAAAACTCGCCATTGATAAAGTTCCTCAAGTCCTTCAGAACCCTAGTTATGTCGATGTTGGAACAGTCTTCGAGGACACTTTCGTCGAGTTTGCTTTCGTTGTGCCAGGGCTTCACTTGAACGGTTTCTTCCGATTCGTTTTCGGACCCGGATTTGTCGATGACTTCGGCGTTGCCCAATCTGGAAGCGTTGACGGGAGGAGGACAGAATTGTTCGACAGTTGTCATCGGGACGGGTTCTGGAGTCGACGGAGAAGGTTCGTCTTTGACTGAAAGATCGGAGTTGAAGCTCGCGGCCAGATTCTCGAACCCATTGGAGCTGGACCAACTCGGATTTGATTGGTCTTCTTTAGTTTTTGAGCTTATAGGATGAGAAACCAGATCCTCTCTCGTCCTCGAGTAGAAACTCGGCATCGGGGTCGACACAATCGTCGAATTGGACGTGAAGCTCCCCGATGACGAAATCGTGGATCTCACTGGTCCGGCAGACTGGAGTCTTCTTTGTTTTTGTTTTTCTTCCAATATTTTCCTCTAAAAACAAAATCCATATATCGATATTCAATAAATCAAAAATCCCACCTGTCGTTGAAGATTCGCTTCGACCCAATCCAGATTAGAATCCATTATTGACGAATAAAATTTATAAAATTCTTCGAATCGTGGTCCGTTTCCTAGGGAAACAAAAACGAAAAATTACTAGTGAATTCTAACTCCGCCCAATCCAATATTACCTGCTTGCAATTGAAACTTGTAAGCAACCGGCCAATTCTTCAGGAGAGCAGGACGATCAAATTGGTCCGTTGCTCATGGCAACTAAAGCTTCAGACGCATGCCAACGGGGAAATACCAGTAAATCCAATGAGGATTTAGCTCATAAGAAGTAGTAAGAAATTCGATTAATTCCGTACATGAGTACAAATTAAAAAAAATAAAATCCGTAAAAAAACAAAAAATAAAAAATCCTAAAAAAATCGATTTCGTAATGCTAATTTTCAACCAGTTTTATCTGCTTGTAAAAATCAATACTTGGTGAAAATAACCGTTTTTCGGTTATTAATGCCAACTTTTCCCTAATTTTTTTGCTTCTTCTGGTCAGCAAGGTCTCGACACGAAAAAAGATTGCGCGTTTTCTGAAAACTGGAGTTTCGCAATTCCCCGGATTTTCCACTTTTTTCCGTTTAAATTCCGTTCTTTTTGCTTGAGAAATTTAAATAATATTGTTTTGCAGATCTCAATATGGCTGACGACGAAAATGAAGTTTACTGTCTTTGGAGAATCCGTAAAACAATCATGCAGGTTGGAGTTTCGTTGATATATGGATTTCGGTAATTTTCTTCCAGATGTGTCATGATCGCGGTTACCTCGTTACTCAAGAAGAGTTGGATTTAGATTTAGATGGATTTAAACAGCAATTTGGAGACAAACCGAGCGAAAGAAGACCGGCTCGTTCAGATTTGATTGTTCTTGCTTGTCACACCGATGATCCGACAAGTAACCTAAATTCCTCTAGTACTCTCCTTATTAAAGTACATTTCAGATCAGTTACTAGTATTTTTCCCAGAAGAACCCAAGATTGGCATTAAAACAATCAAGACAATTTGTCAGCAAATGCAGGAACAGAAGATTACTCGTGCGATTGTCGTCGTTCAAGTCGGAATGACTCCTTCGGCTAAAACAGCTATCATGGACATGGCTCCCAAGTACGTTATTGAGCAGTTCCTCGAAGCCGAACTGATGGTGAACATCACTGAACACGAATTGGTCCCAGAACATGTCATTATGACTCCTCAAGAAAAAACTGAACTTTTGGCTAGATAGTAAGTTTCCATCCTTACTGTTGGTGAAATTTACGCACCGGTTTCAGCAAACTGAAAGACCATAATTTACCCAGAATCCAGTGCAGCGACCCAGTTGCCCGATACTACGGACTTCGTCGTGGTCAAGTTGTCAAGATTGTCAGATCCTCCGAAACTGCTGGTCGCTACATCACCTACAGACTTGCAGTTTGAGTTGTGTAATTTATCTATTTCCGAGAGTTGTTCGTTGTTTTGTCGGAACTGGTTGTTTTTGATAATATTTACCATACTTGAAACATGAGTATTAGGAGGTTGATAGTATTTTAAATGAGGAAATCCAAATGATTTCAAAGATCTCGGAAAAAAATCCCGCAAACCTCGTGAAAGGCTTGAAGAATCCTCAGAAAACACTTTTCGAGGATTTCCGTGTTCTAAAAACCACTTTTTTCGAACTGATCATATTTTGGGGTTCCGGAATGAAGTCCGTTTTTCCAACCTTTTGATGGCATAATAAAAATCTTATCAACCGACAATTAAAAGCGGACACGTTTCTGTCTTATCATAAAAGAAAGGTCCGGGGAGGGACCGGATCTTCATTTTCCTTATAAGGCAGGAACAAAAACATAAGTTGTATTCGACTACCTTTCAGTGTCAGAATGAACAGCAAGCTCATCGCCGTCCTCTTGGTCTGCCTCGTTGCCTCCGCTAATGCTGCAGGACCTTTCTGCAGTCTCTGCGTTAAAATCATCGA
Source organism: Halicephalobus mephisto (assembly GCA_009193035.1). NCBI lineage: Eukaryota > Metazoa > Nematoda > Chromadorea > Rhabditida > Panagrolaimidae > Halicephalobus > Halicephalobus mephisto. The sequence goes on along the minus strand of SWDT01000186.1, from coordinate 113,684 downwards.
TGGAGTCAAGAAAGATTTCAACAACGACTTCACTAACGTGACCCAAGCTCAACTTGAGGTTTGTTTTTTATATTTTTTAAGAAAAAGGAAGGTTTCGTTAGTAGCGCAGTGGTTAGTGTGCGTGACTGCCAGTCATGAAAGCTCCGGTTCTGTTCCTGACTGGAGAGTGCTAATATCTGGCATTCGCAGAATATCGGTCGAAAAAGATATATCAAGTTGGTATATCCCGAGTAGTCTTTTTCTCAGCGCTAGATAAACTTCTAAAAGAGGAATATTTTCAAAGTTGAAAACCACCTTTTAGGCCGATGCCGATTCTCAATGTGCTGCTAACACCAGTGGACTCGAAACCACCATGTGCAAGAGCATCATCAAGCAAGGTAATTTTTTAAATTTCTTTTTTTTTTCAACTTATTTTTTCCAGACAGTGCCACATTGCTTGCTGCCCTCAAGGCCGGAAAATCTTCCAACGACTGTTGTGTTGAAGGAGGAATGTGTTAAATGATTTTTAAAGGAAAATTCAAAAAAAAATTAAAATTTTCTATGAAAAAATAAAGTTTATCAGCTATCATGGAACATCACAATTCAAACAAAAATATCAGAGGTTTTTGATTTAGAAAATTATTAAATTCGTTTTTGAATCGGACATGAATTTTTTATTTTTTAGAATTTACTGGAAAATTCAAAAATAGCAGATGATCTTTTGGAAGTTTTTGTGGTTTTTAGAATCTTGCGAAAATTCTTGGAATCCTTCAGAATTCCACATCAAGATTTTGAATGTTAAATGATCTTTCGGAAATTTCGTAGTTTTTTAGAATCTTACAAAAAATCCTTGAATTTTCCAGAATTCAGTACAGTTCTGATATCTTAAATTATTTTTGGACATCTTTGTAGCCTTCAAGAATCTTACAAAAGTTCCTAAAACCTTCCGGACTTCGCTAAAAGGTTCTGAAATTTCGAATTGTTCTTTGGATGTGTTTGTGCACGCAAAAAAGTGGATTAAAACAGCTCTGATTTAACAGATAAATTATATTCAATGTATCGATATATTAAGTAGAATATCAGTGCATTTTATAGGATATATAGATACAGTGAATATAATTTATCTGGTAAATCAGAACCGTTTTAATATATCCGTATATTATATATGATATATCTATTTTTTGTGCCTGTATTAATATCTGTCTCTGATACTGTATTAAAGTATATATCTAAGACTACATAGAACGAATAGCTCTAATATATCGATATATATAATGTATCCAATATATTAGAACCGTTTTAATGTATCCGTACATTATACACTGTGTATCCATCTTTTATGTAGTTTTCTAGAATCTTAGAATCTAGTGGAAAAATCCTGAAAATTTGGTCAATTTTATAGAGATTTTCGAAATCTCCCGAGATTCCATATAGTCTTTCAAAATTCAATAGGAGATTTTAAAATCTCTGGAAATCTTACGAAATTTTAATCAATTCCACAAAAATCTTTGAAATCATCTGAAATTTCATAAAAAGTTCTAAAATTAACATTTGAAATCAGGATTCTGGAATTCCTGAATCTTCTCCAAATCCGTGTCGAGACAATCATGTGAAAAATCGATTTTTATTTTTTCTAAGGATGATTATTGGGCGTATCTTATTAAAAAACAAATACATTGGAATCTCGATATAACGCACCCAGGCTATAAGGCAAGGTTTCAGTGCGTTAGTTTGGTCCACATACAAATTTGCGAGAATTTAAGGAATTTTAGTCATATTCGACCCTCGATAAAAGGCACCCCACGATATAAGGCACGATTTGTCCGGTCTCTTGAGAGTGCTTTATATCGATATTCCACTGTACTAAAGAAAATTAACACATTCCCGCTTCATTGCAGCATTCTTGAGAAGATTCTCCAGCTTGAAGAGCCACGAGCAACGTATCTTTATCTAAAAAGGGAATTTCGAAATATCTTTTACAAAATGCTTAATATTTACTTACCTTGATTCATGGTGTTTCTGCATATGGAGTCTTCGAGTCCTCCATTGGTCTGAACGTCACACTGAGCATCAATGGCATCTCCCAGTTGATCTACAGTAACATCGGTGAAATCATTGTTAAATTCTCGTTTGATTTCGTCGATGATATTCATACAAAGATCGCAATAAGGTCCTGCGGCTTGGATAGAAAGGACCAAGCAAGTCAAGAAGACGAAAGTAAGTTTAATATTCATTAGGATCTTTTAAATGAAGCTTTCTGTCTTGATTGAAAGTTTATAAAGTGAAAACAATTCGTCCAATTCTGGTCGTTATATATTGATAACTGTTTATTAACGTTATCATCGAAGAACGCTTGGGAAAATGAATATCGATAGTAATTGAGAGCGATAGCCGATCTCAGGACCTTTATTATATACAAAAACCACGTATGTTATATAATATATTGATATATTCAAAGGATTCCCATGTATTGGATAAATTATGCTTTTATACCAATACATTGAAATAATACACTCATACATTATGCTCGATTCATACATCTGGTACATTAGCGCTATTTTTATGTATATATAGTTGAATAAGAACATAGAGATAGAAACGCAAGGATATAAAAATAGATATACGAAAATAAAATAATAGGAGTGTAAAAACATATAGATATAGAAATATAAGGATATAGTGACAGGGGTATAAAAATAGAAATATAAAGATACAGAGACAGAACTATAAACTTATAGAGAAGTACATACAAAAACTACGTATGTTATATGTATTGATATATTCAAAGGATTCCCATGTATTGGATAAATTATGCTTTTATACCAATACATTGAAATAATACACTCATACATTATGCTTGATTCATACATCTGGTACATTAGCGCTATTTTCTGCATGTAAGATCTTAAAGAACAAAGTTCAAGTATACCAGTCATTTAGTACAGTATAACAACGATTGTTGAATTAATTAAATAGCATTCTAACGATTCTATAATGTTAGAAATCACAAGAATGTCATTCAAAGTGTTGACAGAAAGATATAAAAACTGACTAATAATATAAAGTTAACATGGTTCGTACTTTTTTAGTACTCTATCAATAGGGTGTCTCCACTGAGTTTACTTAGGAATAAATATGGTTCATAATAATAGAACACAAATAAGAAGATTCAGCTCACTAAGTAACTATGAGTTTTTTTATTGTCTCATTTACTACTCTGAAGTATTTTCGACGAAAAATTTCACTTACATTTCAAAAAGCAAATTTATTGTCATGATTAGGGATATCATGATGGGAATTGATTTCATTGTCTTAGGTTTGTTCTGACGCTTAAGAATAAGCGAATACATCATGATAATTGAGGATCTCGTAGCAAGAGTTGATTTCGTTTTCTTCTTTGATTTGTTCTAATACTTAGGAATAAACGAATATATCATGGTAATTGAAAATTTCATAGTAAGAGTTCATTCTATTTCCTATCTAAATCAGTTATAATATCTAGAAATAAGCGAATACATCATGATAATTGAAAATTTTATAGTAAGAGTTCATTCTATTTTCTTCTTTGATTTGTTCTAATACTTAGGAATAAGCGAATTCCTTATAATCATCGAAAATTTCGGAGCAAGATTTTATTTTGTTCTCGAGTTAATTTTAAAGTTGAGTTACACCTGCCTTTGAAAAAACGAACTTATTATGAGCATTAGAGCTTTTATAACGAAAGTTCACTTTCTATCCCACGACAGTCGAATATCATTGACGACAATTTGCTACAAATCAAGGAGATTAAAGAAGATCCATTTTGTTCTGATAGAAGATGAATCAAATCCTCAAGTATTAATTTTACTTTGATTTTTTATTTTATTATCACCTAAAAGTCCAATTATTTGATACTTGTCGTTGAAATAAGTTTATTTGTCCAAAAAATAAATATGATAACAGAAATAACCCAAAAAATTCAATTAGAACAATTTTTTTATTGTTCTTGATCAAAAATCAATGGAATCCATAAAATTTAAGACTGATAAAGTCAATCACGTTAATATAAAAGAAATAAAAGCAGTATTTCCAGGATTATTAACACAAAAATAATTAAAAAATACAAAAATTAAAAATTTCATAATTTTTTGGATTTATTCGAATTAGTTAGAATTTTTCATGGATTTTGATAGTCTGTTTTTCTCTAGGATTCCATCGACAGATTCGTCTTCAACAGGAGATTTACTTTACTATAACAAGGATTTGATAATGATCCAAAAGTAGAAAATAACCGCAAATTTGTCATATTCAACTTTTTTCAATTTTTAGAAATGTCAAATGTTAGTTTCGCTTAAGAATAAGCGGACTCGTCGTGATTGTGAGAGAATTTGCTTTTTTAGTTTAATTTTAGTGTTAATTTCCATTTTCGTTTAAGAATAAAAGAACTCTTCGTGATTACTAGAATGTTCTTAATAGTAATTAGTTTTAATTTCAGACTTTTACTCGTACCTAGGAATAAATGGATTCGTCGTGATTGTGAGAGAATTCGCTTTTTTAGTTTAATTTTAGTGTTAATTTCCATTTTCGTTTAAGAATAAACGGACTCTTTGTGATCATCAAGAACTTCATTGTAGGAGTTAATTTTATAACTAATTTCGATGTTTTTTCGTTTATCAGTTTCTTTTCAGAATAATCGATCGAATTCTGGATTGTTCAAATCTCAACGAAAAGTCACGAAAATAAATCATTTCTAAAATAAAAAATTTTTGAAAAGATATGTTTTTTGGATAACGACTGAAACTGTGTTTTTGATTTTAAACAATGTAGTTAATTTTTTAAACCTTACATTTGGATGGTAAATTGTAATTAATATCTAAGTCTAAGACAGTTTTAAAAATACTTTTTTATAAATTTAAAATTATTGGAACAGAAAACTGGACTAGAGAGATAACCTGAAGCAATAATCCGAATATCAGGGAGTATGGGATACTGTAAGGTACAAATGGGGTTCTCGGGTATAGTTGTGTAGGAGTATTTTTAATAATTGTTGTGTCTCATTATGGTAGTGAAGATGGTTAATGTACTTCTACTTTCTATCCTAACAGCTGGTTTTCAGTCAATATAATCCGATCTATTATTAGATTACTGTCGAAACAAAAAACTAGAAGAGATAATCTGAATATCAGGGAGTGTGGGATACTGTAGGCCATGAGTGAGACTTCCAGTTGTATTGTGTGAGAAATAAAATATAGTTGCGGGGTATCTTATTTTGCTAGCAAAGATTATTAATATATTTCTGGTTTCCATCTTAACAAAAACCATTTTGAATTTTCCCAAAGTTGAAAAATAATGATGTTGATTATTGTCACTAAGTTTCTACTGACTTCTGTAAAATTCTAGAAACTTTTAGAATTTTGATTTTAGTTTTTGAAAATTTTTATAACATTGTAGAGAATTACAAAAGTTTTGATGAAATCTCAGAAAGGTTCAAAATTCATTAAATTACAGAAAATTTTAAAATTCTAAAATTTTAATATTTTTAAACTTTGTGAAGATTCTGGAGGATTTTTAGAAGCTCCTATAAGAATCCATAATATTCATGAAATTTCTAAAATATTATCGGAAACTTTAGAATCTATTAAATTACAGAAAATTTTAAAATCCAAAAATTTCTAAAGTTTCAAGTTTTGTGAAGATTCTGGAGGATTTTTTGAAGCTCCTATAGGAATCCATAATATTCATAAAATTTCTAAAATATTATCGGAAATTTCAGAATCTATTAAATTACAGAAAATTTAAAAACTCTAAAATTCTAAAAACTTTCAAAACTTTTTCCAATGTTTTAGATTTTTTAAATTTATTAAATTCTCCAATTTTTTACAAATTTAAAAAATAAAAATATTTAATTTTTACAATTTTGCTTAACAACATGTTTCGTTGATTTGCAGTTTTTACATATCTACAGTAAGCATTTTTGAAAACTACTTTTTCAACTACAATCTAACATCACTTTTTTGTCGGCGAACAAAAACTACAAAATCCTAATTCGGAATGCTAATTTTAGTTTTTAATAAACTTTTTCGTTGTGAAAATTTCCGACCATCTGTTTTATTAAAAAAATAATTTTTATTCGTAAAAAGTAATTTTAATTTAAAAAAATAATTTATATTTAAAAAAGTAATTTTTATTCGTAAAAAGTAAATTTTAATTAAAAAAGTAAATTTTATTAGAAAAGTAATTTTATTTAAAAAAATAATTTTTGTTTGAAAAATTGGCAATTAACTTTTTCGTAAAAATAGTAATGAAAAATACTAGGATTATTTTTAATCCTATTTGTCCACAAAAAGGTTCCAAAATTATTTTATTAGAAAATGTAAAAAAATTTCTTCAAAAATTTTTGAATTTTCCAATTTAGACCGAAAATTGTAAAAATTAACATTTTTGTTTCTGCAAGATTTTCAAAATTGATTCAATTCTGAAATTATACTATTTTTAAAAATAAATTTTTTTTAAAATTTTGACGCGAAATTTCGAAACTTTCCAGTTGAGACCGAAAATGCAGAATTTGTATGTTGTGGTTTAAAATTCCAAAAGTACACAGTAAATTCTGAAATTCTACAATTTTCAAAAATAAAATTTTTTCCCACAATTTTTTCAAATTGTCCCAACGCGAAATTTTGAAACTTTCCAATTGAGACTAAAAATTATAAAAATTAACATTTTTATTTTTTTTATTTTGGAAGTATTTAATAGATTCTAAAATTACTTTATTGTAAAAAATTAAATCTTTTTTAATATGTCCGAACACGAAATTTTGGAACTTTCCAGTTGAGACAAAAATTAACATTTTTATTTTTTTTATTTTGGAAGTATTTAATAGATTCTAAAATTACTTTATTGTAAAAAATTAAATCTTTTTCAAAATGTCCTAACACGAAATTTTGGAACTTTCCAGTTGAGACCAAAATTAACATTTTTATGTTTTTCTGTGGTCCTGGGAAAATCCACTCCATTCTGAAAAATCCCAAAATTTTATTTTATGTTTTATAACTTTATCCAAAATCCAAAAGCGAGCATTGTTCGTTTAAAAAATTCTTGAACTTTAAAAATTTCACTCAGACCCAGGTTAGAGAGGTCAACAAAGTTCAAGTCCCTCGAGTAATGTCTTTTTCATTGCTATTGCATTTCGGATCCATGTCTTACCAGGAACGACCAACGTTAGTCAAAAAAAAATTAACGGACTCGTCCATGAGGATGTCTGACATCAGTCAAGTTGGAATTCTTCCAAAAAGTAGGGAATTCAATGATTCTTTTCTGAATTTTTACAACAGTAATATTATAATGAAAAAATATAAATTTTTTACAAAATAATTTCGACGGGAATTCTTAGAAGTTGTTAGAAATTACAGTAACTTACTTGAAAATTGTGATTTTGTGTGATTATTTCGTAATTTTATAGGATTTTTTAATTGATTATATATTATAAAAATACAAATTTTTTACAAAATAATTTCGACGGGAATTGTTAGAAATTACAGTAATCTACTTGAAAATTGTGATTTTGTGTGATTATTTCGTAATTTTATAAAATTTTGTAATCGATTATATATTATAAAAATATAAATTTTCACAAAATAGTCTCGACGGGAATTCTTAGAAGTTGTTAGAAATTACAGTAATCTACTTGAAAATTGTGATTTTGTGTGATTATTTCGTAATTTTATAAAATTTTGTAATTAATATGTCGGACTTTAGATGAATCTAGAAACTTCCGAATTAGGGTTATATGAAATACAAAACCTATTCATTTTCGAGAACTAATGGCGCTTCATAAAAGTACTTCTAGTTTTCGAACACCATAACTAAGGTCCAAATAACCCTTCGAAAATTTGTCTTTTCCATCTTTTCAAAAATTCAAAATCACCAAAATCTTCTATTTTCTAAATTTATAAACTTTTACAAAAAAACGATTATTTTCGAAATTTTTTTGAAATTTTTTGAAATTTTAAAAAATGTTTAATTTTATCATTTTTATGCCGTCATTATTTGTCTATAAACCAGTTGATCCGGTAGATTAATGATTACTAAGATGACATTTATCCCCCATTCCGAAGTTATGTACGTATGCCCACGTGTTCGAAGAAAGAAACGATGATTCATAAAAAGCAAGAATTAATTTTTATAAAAATTTGCAGATCATAATCCATTGGATTTTCAAAAATGTTATTATCGAAACGTGAGATTTGGGAATATTACAGTACCAATATTCTCAATAAAGGATATAATTAAAAATGTATAAAATTATTTTAAAAAATTTTTAAAAAACTAATTTTTTAAATTATTTTTTTTTGCTTTTTACAGTAATCATTAATTATTAATTATTTTTAACTTACTTTTATTTAAAATTATAAAATATTACAATACTATTATTTTCAATAAGGAATATAATTAAAAATGTATAAAATTATTTGAAAAATTTTTAAAAAACTAATTTTTTAAATTATTTTTTTTTGCTTTTTACAGTAACCATTAATTATTAATTATTTTTAACTTACTTTTATTTAAAATTACAAAATATTACAATACTACTATTGTCAATAAAGAATATAATTAAAAATGTATAAAATTATTTAAAAAAATTAACTTTTTAATAATTTTTTTGCATTTTACAGTACCCATTAATTATTAATTATTTTTTAAATTACTTTTATTTAAAATTACAAAATATTTCAGTACTACTAAATTTGTTACCGAAAATTTTCTCACTGAAAAATTTATTTAATTTTTTATTTCAAAAACTGAATTTTTTTGAAAAAATAAATTTTACAAAAAAAATAAAATATTTTTGAATTTTTTACTCCCACATTACAGTATTTTGTTTTGCAAATTTTTTACATTTCATTTCATTTTTGACACAAAATTTTTTTGATTTCGTTTTCATCCATCAAAAAACTTTTTTATTGTTTCATTTTTCTTAAAAATATTTTAATATTCATTGCATTCGTTTTTTGAATGGTTTCCATTTCTTTAAATTTATTTAAAATGAATAATCTCGTCAAAAGGTATTGCAAAAATTGAGAAATTTACTGAAACATGATTTTTCAAAAAAATTGTTTTAAAAATAAATTTCGTTTTTGTTCCGGGATCTAGAGGACTAAGTCGTTTTTCGTCTCAAGATTTATGGTTATATTTTTTTATGTTAGGACCAGGAATGTTAACTCTCTTTTTCTTGTCAGGACCGGAAAAAGTAGTTTTCTTCTTCGTGTCAGGACCAGGAAAGTCAATGCTCTTTTTCGTGTCACCACCAAAAAAAAATAGTTTTCTTTTTCGTGTTAAGACTTTATATAATATATTTGTTTTCGTGCTAGGACCAAAAAATATAATTTTTCTTTCGTGTTAAGACTTTATATAATAAATCTGTTTTCGTGGTAGAATCAAAAAAGTTAATTTTTTTTTGTCTAAGACCTAAAGATTTTATTTTATTTCAAAATTTGATGAAGAAGATCATATTTCGTGTTAGAATCTAAGAAGTAAGATTATCATTCGCTTTAAGACCCCATAATAAATCTGTTTTCGTGGTAGGACCAAAAAGGATGATTCTCTTTTTCGTGTTAAGACCCATGGATAAAAATTATCAATCTTATCAAAACTATTATAGATTTGTTTTCGTGGTAGGATCAAAAAAGTTAATTTTCCTTTCGTGTTAAGACCTATAGATGAAAATTACCAATCTTATCAAGACCGTTATAAATCTTTTTTCGTGTTAGGACCAAAAAAGTTAATTTTCCTTTCGTGTTAAGACCCATGGATAAAAATTATCAATCTTATCAAGACCGTTACAAATCTGTTTTCATATCAAGACCCGATGAGTAGAGTGTAATTCGTACATAAACTACATATGTCAAATCTGTTTTCGTATCAGACCCGGAAGGATGAATTTTATTTTTCGTGTCGAAATCCACAGATTTAAATTCCTTTTTGTATTAAAATTAAAAATACAAAATTCTTTATTCCGAGATTTTAAATACAAATATTTCTTTTAGAATTATGAAAATTAATTTTTTTTCATGCAGAAATTCACAAATCTAAATCCTATGTCATTTCAAAACTCAAACTACAGAACTTTTTAACTGACATTTTAAATATTAATTTTTTGTTTCGGAATAATAAGAATTAATTTCTTTTTTCATTAAAACTCATTAAAATTTCATTTGTATCAAGATTCAATAGACGAAGTTAATTTTCTTGTCAAGACCAGAAGGTTGAGTATTATTTTTTATCAAAAAAGTTCTTTCGTGTAAGGACCTAAAGAATTACTTTTTCTTCGTGTCAAGACCAGAAGGTTGAATACTATTTTTTATCGAAAAAAAATTCTTTCGTGTAAGGACCTAAAGAATTACTTTTTTCGTATCAAGACCTAAGGAATTACTTTTTCTTCGTGTTAAGACCCAAAAAATAAATTTTTTGTATGAGATTCTGAATAGTAAATAGTATTGATTATCAAGACATAATAGATAATCTTATTTTCGTGCCAGGATCCTAAAGCCTAAGTCCATTTCCATCCCAGAATCGAGAGAAGTAATTTTTTTTCATGTCGAGATCCAGGAATTCAAATACCATTTCTTGTCAAGACCCAAAGAGTAAGATTTTTTCGTGTTAGGATTTTGGATATTAAATCCACTTTGATATTAAATCTCAGGAACCAATGTTTCCTCTCAAGACCGAAATGACAAATCTCTTCAAATCCCCTTCCAAAGATGCCTGGTTTTATCCCTGAATCTTGCTCTCATTTTCCATATTTCAAATAGTTATTCATAATCGTTCAAATCTTAAATCCTCATTTTCCAAGGAGAAATATTTTGTGGTTTCCCGTTTCATTTGCGGACTGATTATTTGTGTTTTCCAATAGTCCAGGATTATCGCTAAATGATGTTTGAATTTTCGAAGATTATAGAATTCAAATTTGTCACTTAATTTAGTACATCCCAAATAACCTTTTTAAGTGATTTTAAAAAATGAACATTAGTCTTTCAAAACACAAAATTACTTATGTCTTCCATCCAGAATCATAAAACTATTTTTTGGGGATTTTTGTTTGGTCTTGATTGAAAATTATAAACGAGATAATATATGTGGTTTCTAGTCAGGATCAAACGAAAAGTTTATTTTTAAAGACTTTGCTTCATCCTAATTCGAAGCCATATATTGTTTTATTCGCGATTTTCATTTAGAATCACGCAAAAAATGAATTTAAATACTATTTAGTCTTGAGTGGAAGTTGTGTAAATCTAGTTATATATTCACTTTCCACTCAAGACCATAAAAAAGTACTTTTTAGAAAACTTTATAACTTTGAATCCAAGTTATACATAAGTGATTTCCCCTCAAGACCAAGCAAAAAATGAATTTAAATACTATTTAGTCTTGAGTGGAAACTACGCATTCACTTTCCACTCAAGACCATGAGAAAGTACTTTTTCAAAAAGATTTGGCCTAAAATAGAAATCATACGTGATCTTTCATCTTGATTACGTCAGATTTTTCTTTAAACTTTCGCATTCAAAAGCATCTTCAAATTTCGTCAAGATTCATATTTATTCTTGTTGACCGTTTCCGAATATTCAAGAGTTATCATATTCTATGAATTTTTTATTTCCCATCATTGCGTGTTTGGTTTTGTAAACTCACGTCAGAAATTGTTTTTATTTTTCGTCTTTGATGAAATTCCAAACTGTTCATTAAACAAATTGATTCAGGATCTGATATTCCTGCACTACAATCCGATTCAGACCTTAATTTTAGAGACAAGGACGGGTTAGTATTACGTACTAGAGTGAATGAAGGCGCTTTAGTCTTTATTATTTAAGGAAAGTGAAGATATAAATTTAGATTATTTATAAGTACAGTAGAACTTGGATATGATACCCTAGTTATAACATATCTTTTCCTATAATATACGGTGTGAGTAAGTGAGTTTGGTTAGTCTGCCTTCAAATTGACCCTTGCTATAGTATGTCCTTTGTTATGAGGTATACTTTGGCCAGTCCCAAAGAGGTATCTTATATCCAAGTTTGACTGTATATAGAACTAGGTATTTTGTAATTATTTTAAAGAGAAAAAGATAAAATATTATACAGTAGAACTTGAATATCAGATACCCTAGTTATAACATATCTCTTGTTATAATATACGGTGTGAGTGAGTGAGTTTGGTTAGTCTGCCTTCAAATTGACCCCTGCTATAGTATGTCCTTTGTTATGAGGTATACTTTTCCCGGTCTCAAGGAGGTATCTTATATCCAAGTTCTACTGTATAAAGTACAGTGATATACTGTATATGTAAAAGAAATTGTAACTTCCACGTGACGAATATGTGATATTTCGTCATACATCTTGTAGTTTTGTGAAACCTTAAGATCTCATATAAATAAATATATCATTATGTTTCGTCAAAACTGTCAAATGTTCGTAAAAGTTGTTTTAATTATACTATCTTCTTTGTCAAAGTTGATAGTTGTTAAAAATAATATAATAGTCCTACTTTTATGCTACTGTAGCAAAGTTACAGTTTTTAATATTTGTAGAATTCAGAATAAAGGTGTTTTTAGAAGTTAAGACGTGATATCATTTTGTTCTTCCGTAATTTTACTTAGGATTGACCGTATCTTTGTCAAAAGTGACGTTGCTACTTTTGTCATTTGAATCTTATTTTTCAGAACCATGCCAGTATCTCCGGAATTCCGATTCAAGTGGTTGGATGGATTTGACTCTGACTTTTATCCTTATAAAACCCTCTCCTTGCCGAGTCTACCTTCCCAGTCAGAACCAGATCCTTCTTTCATCTGGATCTACGGCGTCTGGATCATGGGAATCGTAGCTTTGGCAGTAGGAACCACCGTACTCGTCTACCTAAAAAGAAATTCAACTCATAGTGATGCAGATGTCAAGAAGTTCCCTCATTGGTTTCTGAATGACAACAGTGAACTCAAATTCGATCTTAACACGAAACCTGTTCAGCCGGGAATCAGTTTGAAGGAGAGGATTTCTCAAAGCGTTCCGTGGAAAAGCTCGGTTTGTTGCGATTACAGTAATGAATAGGACTTGGTGTTTCAGAGTACAAAGGTCATCGAAATGCTCAAGCCAAAATACATCGAGGAATATAGAGGAAGAATAAACTTTTCTCTGAATTACGATAAAGATATTTCATCTTTGTTTGTCCACGTTCTGGAGGCTGTAGATCTACCTATCAGAGACTTCACCGGTAAGTGATTTTAAAAGTAGTAAACCTTCTTATTGCTGATTAGTATTGTGAATGGCACAAGCTATGATCGTCACCACCACTCTCAGGAATATATAAGCTTTACATTCTACAAGGGAAATCACTTTGGTCACGGTGGCCATTTGAAATGAGTTATACAGTAGAAGTTGGATATAAAATACCCCATTGTGACCAGGCAAAACGTATGTTATAAGGAAGGATATATCATAGAAGGGATAAATTTGGATAAAAACTGAACTCACCCAAACTCTATGCTATAACAAGAAATATGTTATAGTGAAGGTATCTTATATCCAAGTTCTACTGTACATAATACATTACGATTACTTAAAGCATTATATAATCACGATAAACATAAAACCCGAATCAAGCACATTAATAGTGAAGCGTAGAAGCTCATTTGTCTCTTTTGCATTAATGATTCATCTGTCGTTCTCCACTGCTGCCATCTTCGACTGCGTCGACAATGATAAAACAAACTATAAATAATAATAAATTACTATTATTTAAATTATTACATAATTATTGTAAAACACAAAACTTGGGTAAAAACATTAATCGCAAAACATAGAAGTCCACTTGGTTCTTCTGTTGCTTCATTATCCGTCATTTTTGTCAATAAAGTAATTTTCGAAAATCCAGAATTAAAAATTCTGTAATTTTTAAAATGTCATCAAAGCTCTAAGATTCTTTTCAAAAATCAATAGACAGAAAACTGTTTAAGAACCATTCTGTGTAACTTTTATGGTTTTTTATATGAAAGTTTGACGTAGATGTTTTTAAAGAAGTCTAAATTTCAGAATTCTGAATACCAATGCTTAATTTTGACATCAGATTCAGAATTTACGGATCTAATTACCTCATTCTACATACTTTTTGTAGAATTCTGAGGACGTTTATGTCAAACTTTCATATAAAAACAACAAAAGTTACACAGAATGGTTCTTGAACAGTTTTCTGTCTGTAATTTTTGATTTAAAGTAGTTAATACTACAATATAAGCGTCAGAGATACAACTATCCGGAACACACATTTCTAGGATACATACTTCTGAATCACGCATTTCTGGGACATATATTTTTGGGACACACATTTCTAGAACACATATTTTTGAAACATACATTTCTAGAACACATATTTTTGAGTCACACATTTCTGGGACATATATTTTTGGGACACACATTTCTAGAACACATATTTTTGAGACATATACATTTCTGGGACATATATTTCTAGAACACATACTTCTGAATTATACATTTCTGGTACACACATTTTTGAATTATATAGTTCTGGGATATAAATGTTTCACAATTTTTTTTCCAGGTTCGTCGGATCCCTACGTCCGGGTCTTCCTCCTCGAACAACCTCAAGAATCCAAAAAAACGAAAACTCATCATAGAAACCTGAACCCGAAGTTTAATCAAGTTCTCGTATTTCCAGGTGAGTTTGTTTTTTAAAATTAATTTAATTAAATATTTAAAATAAATTTTAAAAAATTTCTGAATTGAAAATTGTCCGACTTGTGGATTTCTTGTCCTCAATCAGAACTTGATTGAATTTCCTTTTTTGAGACGGACCTCCGGAAGTCTCTGACTTTTTCCTTTTTTCGTTTTTCGGCAACAATGAAAAATAAAATTTTCTCAAATGATATAAATTTTCTCAAATGATATCGAGACAAAATTTGTTTATAAATAATTTTAGTTTTTTTAAAACGACTTGATGCGCTTTTGACGTGTCGATAAAGTATTTGTTAAAAACTATTTTCACATAATTCAGCAAATTTTATAATATTTTTCACTTTTTTAAAAATACGGAAATTCGAATTTTCCAGTTCAGATTTTTCGAGTGTCAATTTTAAACTTTTAAAGATTATAAAAATTTTTTTAAATTATTCAAATTTTTATTTTTTTAAAATTAAAATTTTTGTTTTTTTTTTAAATTGTGAATTTTTTATTTTTTTTAAATTATTCAAATTTTTGTTTTTTTTTAAATTAAAATTTTTGTTTTTTTTTAAATTGTGAATTTTAATTTTTTTATTTTTTTTTAATTAAAATTTTTTAAAATAATTTTTTTTTAATTTTTAATTTTTTTAAATTATTAAAAATTAAATTCTTAGATAATTCTGAATGTTTAAGGATTATAAAAAATTTATTTTTTCTAGTCAAAACCTTTTAAATATAAATTATTTTTAGCCTGAAAATTATAAATATTTTATTTTTTTTCGATTAAGATTTCAAAAATTTTCCATTAATTTTAACTTTTTTAAAAATATCTTTTTTGATTAAAATTTTTGAAATTTTTTGTTAATTTTAAACTTTTTTAAAAAATTATAGAAATTCTTTTTTTTTGATTAAAATTTTTGAAATTTTTTGTTAATTTTAAACTTTTTTAAAAATTATAGAAATACTTTTTTTTGATTAAAATTTTTGAAGTTTTTTGTTAATTTTAAACTTTTTTAAAAATTATAGAAATTCTTTTTTTTTATTAAAATTTTTTATTAATTTTAGTTTTTAAAGATCATTAAAAATCTAATTTTTCCAGTCAAGACCTTGCAAATATTAATTAATTTTCGGCTTCTGAAAATGATTAAAAATTCCTATTTTCCAATTGAGACCCTTCAAGTATGAGTTAATTTTGAACTTTCGAAGCTCCTAAAAAACTCTTTTTTTCCATTTAAGACCTTCAAAATTTGAATTTATTTTAAATTTTATTAAATTTTGAATTTTTTAAGAGTGATTTTATGAAACTTTTGTATTTTCTAACACAGAATAAAAAATATTGTCAGAATTTTACAAAAAACATGGAGGTTGAGATAATGAAACCCGTAGATTCAGGATTTACGGATTCTAAAGGTCAATTTTCAATTTTGAATCTGTAAATTCTAAAAAATTAATTCTCAATTCTGAGTTCAGATTCAGAATCTACGGATTCTAAAAGTCGATTTTCAATTTTGACTTTAGATTCAGAATCTGTGAATTCTAAAAAGTTAATTCTCAATTCTGAGTTCAGATTCAGGATTTACGGATTCTAAAAGTCGATTCCTAATTCTTAATTCTGACTTTAGGTTCAGAATCTGTGAATTCTAAAGGTCAATTTTCAATTTTGATTTTAGATTCAGAATCTACGGATTCTAAAAGTCGATTCCTAATTCTCAATTCTGACTTTAGGTTCAGAACCTCAGAATCTTATTATTGTATTCTATATACTTTTTGTAAAATTCCGAAGATAGTTGTGTCAGATATTTATGAAAAAATCACAAAAGTTGTGTAAAATTTTTCTTTACTATTTTCAGAAAAAATTTTCATTTTTGTAAAATATTTAATTTAGTTTGAAATTCAAAAATTTGGATTCGTCAACAAAATTGCTCGTTTATTTTTTTCAAAATCTTCCTTATCTGATTTCGAAAAAGAAAATGCAATTTTAGTTTTTGGACTAAAACAATATAGTTTTTTTCGCATATGAAATAATCCAATTTTAAAGCATTTTTAAAATTATATTTTTAAAGAATTTTATTTCCAGAATTTTCTAAAAACATTTTTAAATTTTTTGTTTTTAAAAAAAGTTTTTTATTTTTTTTTTAATTTTAATAATTTTTTTGAATTTAAAAATTTTTGGAATTTTTTTTTTTAAGAAGTTTTTTATTTTTTTTTAAATTTTGAATTTTTTTAAAAATTTTAATAATTTTTTTGAATTTTTTTAAATTTAAAAATTTTTTGAATTTTTGTTTTTAGAAAATTTTATTTTTTAAACTTTTTGGAAAAAAATAATTTTGATTTTGGACATGTTTGCATTTAATTTTTCTCACAAGGATTAATCCGGTCGAACACTGAAATTTGACAAGTGTCCGTTTTCATGCTTGGCCACGCAAAATTTACAAAGTTTCTGGAAGGAAAGTTATTTTATTTTCGGTGTAATACCACCCTCATTTTTTGTTACTTTTTAAAACAAAGATCACGATGGGGGTGGGGGGAATGTCAAATGCCAATCCTGAAAGTTTATTTTTGGTTATTTTTATTTTTATCAATTTGAATCATTTTTGAAAATTTTTTTGGAAGACATCTGAAGTTAAAAGTTGATTTTTTATATAATTATGGTTTTTAGTTATCTACCGTAATCTTATGATTTATATTTTCATACTTTTTAAAATTGATTTTTTATATAATTATCGTTTTAATCATCTACCGTAATTTTATAACTTATATTTTTATTTTTTTTTAAATTGATTTTTTATATAATTATCGTTTTTCCAATGACTATCAAGTGATTAAAAAACCGTAAATTAGAACTTCATGTATCTTCATATTGTATTTGTAGAAGCCAATTAAGGTCTTCTGGAGTCCCGTTGTAATTTTTCGACAGAAAATTATTGTTCCAAAGGGTATCAATCTACTTTATTTTTATGAGTCAGAACTCCATGTTTTTTTTGTCTTCTTAGAGGTCCAAAAAGACCAATTTTTAACTTCTTGACAAAAAAATTGTTTTTCTAAAAACATCTATGTAGTTTACTTTCGCAGTCTAGAACATAATATATTTCTGCTTTTACAAAGGTCAACTAAGGTCATCTGGAATTTCCTGTGACGAGATCCATGAAACAGTCGAATTCAAAATCAAATTGACAAATTTACATAAAATACTTGAGAAAACTGACTTGTTCCACTGTTGTGTGGAAATTACAAATTTAATTTCGGTTTTAATTGAGGTCGATCATTTTATAGACTTTTGTACTAACAAAAAATTGTTTTCCTAATGTTATAAACTTACATCGTTATCGTAACCCTGAACTTTATATCTTTATATTATTTTTAGAGATGGACCTTGGATTATCTATCTAACTTTGTGATGAAAATTACTTTTTAAGGTTATCAATTTACTACCATAACTCGAAATTTCATATTTCCCTATGCCATTTTTACTAAAGTCAAATGAAGTCACCTACATACAAAAAAAGATATATTAAAACGGCTCTAATGTATCAGGTACATTATATTCAATATCCTGATACATCAAATACAATGCAGCAATATCAGCTTAATGTATCTGTACACTGGATATAATGTATCTGAGGTATTAGAATCGTTTTAATGTATCTATATACTGTATACCACATATCTATTTTTTGTGCCTGTATTAAGAACTGTTTCTAATACTGTATTAAGGTATATATCTAAGACTATACACAACAAATATCCCTAATGTATCTGAGATATTAGAATCGTTTTAATGTATCCATACATTATATATTATATATCTATTTTTGTGCCTGTATTAAGATTTGTCTCTAATACTGTATTAAGGTATATATCTAAGACTATACACAACAAATATCCCTAATGTATCTGTATACTGGATATAATGTATCTGAGATATTAGAATCGTTTTAATGTATCCATACATTATATACTATGTACTCTTTTTTGTGTGCAACTATCTTTAAAAAACCACTGTTAATTTTCGATTTTTTATGTCCAAAAATACTATATCTATCGCGCTTTCCAAAATCCAAAGGCATCTCGTAAATTTCTTTCTGACAGGCTTCTATTCAAAAACAAGAGGACAAGGTCCTTGAGCGGTCAAGTATTCCTTTATTGCATTTTGGCTTCCTCAATTGGCTTTCAATTACAAAGTCAAAATTTACTCTAAATTGGTTTACTTTTTTGGCTGAAGAAGAAAAATGGCAGCTTTCATTGTTTATTCGTGGATTTACGATTTTTGAATGTTTTAAATTAGAATTTTTTCAAGCTTTTGAAATTTTCGAAAATTTTTTTGGAAATTTTTTACAAAATCATAGGAATCTTTTTGAAATTTCTAAAAGTCAGTAGTAGGTTTAAGTATCTTCATAGACCTTGCAGAAGCTTCTAGAATACATTTAAAAATTCTGAATCCTTCGAAAATTTAAGAAAATCCTAAAATTTTGTGAAAATGTTCGGAACTAAGACCTACAACATGCAATTCTAAAAACTCATATTGAAACATTTTCGTAATGATATCTATTTTGGATTTTTGTAATAATATGATTTTTTACTTAGCTTTATAGAAATTTTCGGAATTACTAGAATCAAATCGAAGTCTTTAAATTCTTTGAAAATCTTTTTGAAGTTTCTGAAGTCTTCTAGAATCTTTTAAAACTTCTGAAGTCTTCTAACTTCCATGAGAAGATCCCAAGATCCTTGAGGATTTAACAGACTCTTTAAGCCTTCCAGAATCCAGTAGAAACCTCTGGAATCTCGAGTTTAGGAGTTTCTGAAAAGTTCTAGAAATTCGTGTCGACAGTTTCGTAATGAAGTTTTTAATTTTTAAATCGGAATTTTTGTTTTTTGTAGTCAAAAATGGACCGGTTAGCGGCTGTTCACTTAACTCATGGATTCCTACATGTTCCGGGGCACAGGAAGAAGCACCCGACGGCTCCTTCCTGTCAGCACCTGAGGGCAGGGGCGAGATCGCTGTCCCTGGCCGGCAGGAGGGGTCTTATTTCCCCTCTGAAGACCGATGGAAGAGGGTTAATTTCGCCTCTACCTTCGGGACAGAGTAAGGGGATTAGGGTGATATCACTTTGATTTTCTTAACATACAAAACATAAAAATTTAACTTCTGGATATAATTTCTAAGATTAAATTATCCAAAAAACATTTTTAAACGTAAAAAATATTCGCTTTAGGACATTCTATGAAGAAACTCCACGACATGACCCTCGTCATGCAGGTGATGGATTACGACAGATTCAGTTCAGACGACCCGATCGGAGAGATGCTGCTTCCGATGAAGAATGTCAAATTCGAAAAAACACCAGTCTATTGGAAGCATCTTCAACGGCCTACAGTATCCAAGGAACATGTGGGCGAAATTATGGTTTCTCTTTGTTATTTCGCCGAAACCAGTAAAATGAGTGTTTCCATCCTGAGGGCCAAGGATCTGCCCCAGAGAGACAAGCTCAGGAGCTGCGACCCTTATGTTAAAGTCTGGCTCGTCCAAAAAGGGAACAAAGTGGAAAAACGGAAAACTACCGTAAAACCCGGGACTCAGACCCCTATATTCAACGAAGTCTTCAGTTTCCAAGTTCCTTGTAAAGAAAAACTCGAAAATGAAATCAATTTTGTGTTATCGGTAAGTTTTTGAAAAATAGAAGTTCGTAGAAGCTGCTGGAATCCTTCAGAATCTAGTATAAAGTTCTGTAAGCTTTAACAATCTCATAGAAGATTCTGAAGCTTTCCAGAATGTTGTGAAATTAGAAACAAGATCTAAAACTTGTAATTCTGAAAGATTATACAAAGTTCTAGAAATTCGTTTTAAAATAATTCCGTAATAACATTCATTTTTAAGTTTTGCATTAACCATACTGGAATTTTACAACAGCTTCAAAAATTTCCTAAAACTTAGTGAAAGATCTCAGAAATTCGTCTTAAGATAATTTCCTAACAATCTTCGTTTCTGCCTTCTGTATAGCACGATGTTTAACGATTACAATATTTAATTTCCAGGTAATGGACTTTGATATGATTACTGCAAATGATGAAATCGGGCATGTCATCGTAGGGGCACAAGGAAGTGACACGGGGACGAAACAGTGGAAAGAAGCCCTTCTCCACCCAGATTCCCCAGTTACTACATGGCATAAACTTATTCCCAAATGGTGAATTCAATTATCAATGTATTTTGTTTATTTTTTGAATTCATAGATTCCGTCTGATTCTGGGAATCAAATAAAGAATACAAAAACTAGGTGCTTTATGCAAGATTTGGAGGAATATCAGTAAAACTTCCGAATCGAAAATTTAACAAAAATTCGATTATTTCGCTACAATATAACTGGATGAACAAAATAAAAAACAAATAAAAGAAGTTACATATTTTATCACCATATTCACCTGTTCTTTCCTACAAAACTTGAAAACTGACATCCACAACAAACTGTATTATATATATATATATTTTAATAATTTCCACTTGAAATAATGTTTGACGTTACTAATTTCTGATATAATAAACTTCAACATCTACCACTTCGGGAACTTTGTTGTTCGTTATCATTATTATTCTCGTATATATTGAATTCCGACATCATCCCGAAACTGGTTAGATGGAAATTTGACATCTAGACTAAGGAGACGATGATTAAAAAGAAAACTATCAAAAACACAAATGATTATTACATTTTAGCTTGTATATGTTGCTTAAAAAAATAAGGGTTTTTAGGTTATTTCGTTTATTGAAATATCAAAACTTATCACAAGTTTTAGAAGAAAATTTGGAAATTAATTTATGAAATTGCTTTTCTTACATGTGTAATAACGATAATTGAAGAGTCATCTTGCCTCACGAGTCACTTATTACTTTTAGAATATCATACATATGAAACTCCGAGTGATACCAGGTGGTTTTACAGAATTAACTGTGCAAAAAATTAAAATAAATTTTAGTCATCATGAATAGAAATAAAGTTTTCAAGATATCATGAAAAGTTTCTCATTATGTCTTACATATAGTTTTTAACAGATTTCAAGTTTTTCATAGTTGATTCTGAAATGTATATTGAAATGAGTTAAATAACACTCTTATAAACGGTTGCAATCGTGAATATCATTATTGATGATGCTTTCCTTCGTATTTGAACGGTGTGAACTAAGAACGCCGTCCCTGTTTCACGGATTTCCATAACATATGACTTTGAGCATAAAATAAATATATCAGGTAGTTTTGGAGACAAGTATCGCAAACTTTGTTTAATATTTTTCTAACATAAGTGGGGTGAAATTGATTAGTAACCTTCTACGCTGTTTTTATTGATCCCATTTCTTCGCTTCCACCTGGTGCAATCCATTTTATGTTACTTTCAAATAACTCACAGGTGCTATTAATCCGTCTATATCCTTCTTCTAATAACGGCTAAAACTTCGTTTTTTCAATTTAAAAACTCTGCATGTCAACGGCTCTAAGTTAATATATTTGCATCACTTTTTTCATTAAAATCATCACTATTTATTGAATAATTTTCAGTAGTTGTTACTTACCGTAATATAATATTGAATAAAACTCATGGATTCAAATCCTTATGATTACGGGAACTTTGTTGTATTCTATTACTATTACTCTACATTTACCCTCGGTATATCTTGGATGCTGTCACCTTTGATCTTCTACATCATCCTGACTCAATCTAAATCCCTTGGATCCGTCAAATGGCTCTTCTTTAACCATTGTTTCTGGTGTCTTATGTTGAACACTCTCTTAGGCATCGTAAAGCCCGTACTGCTCGGAGACATCTGTGGAGGTTACAGTGTAGGGTTATTCAAGAACACTGACTTCAGATCCAGTACTATTACCGCTCTATTGTGTCTGTTGTTTATAATCTACGGTATTGGTGGACTAGCATTGACTATTCAAAGCCGATACGCGACAATTTTCGATATAAAAATACTGAAAAAAATATTTGCAACGAAAAATTTAGTCATAACTATAACAACCACGTACAGTTCTTTCACTGCTGTTTGCTTTCTGATATTAATACCTTTAATGTCCATTGATACAGAGCAAATTTACACATGGGCCAGGGAACATAACATGTATTTGGTTGAATTGTTTAACGAATCAACATTGTTTATCGTCCCATACGATATGATAGATCTTGCCGCAACTCTTGTCATTATTGCATTATTTTTATTATCTGTAGTAGGTGTCAGCATTGGAGTAACGTTTATTTATTCTTTGAAATCTGTCCAAGCTCAAATTAGTCTTGACAAGAAAGTTCAAAGATCACTGATACTCAGTGCAGTAGTACAAATTTCTTTAACAACTTGCTTTCTCTTTTTCCCGATTTTTATGTTCTTCTTCTTCATAAGATTCAGAATACAGTATTCAGGAGAGCCGATGTTGTTGTTCACCTGCATGCTTACGAGTCACTGTTTTCTAGATTACATCGCTACTTTGTATTTCGTAATCCCGTATAAAAATTTCATCATGAAGACACTCTTCTTGAAGAAAAATTCCCACACTGTTATTATTCAAAGCTACGATAGAAGTCAAGCAACTAGAACTTGGAATGCCAAATGATCGTTGCTGCTACTTTTGTCGTCACAAACTGATTGGTTGGGAAAATCGGCTATCTACATCAGCAAGAAAGTATTGATAATGTAGGGAAAAATTACTAGATTTCATAGCTTGTGTTCTTTGTTTAATGAAAATAAATTTTCCAAGACGTTGTGGGGAACTAGTTATCTGATACATAACCTTTCAAAAAATTTTGATCGTTAATTGTGAAATGTGTGCTGAATCAAAGTGTTGAATCGTGCACTATTCATTTGAGTGCAAACCCGCAGAACGTTGATGTCAAGGGGGAATATCCTGAGGACTAACGAAAGGCTTACAATTGTGCACTAGCAGAAGAATTAAGTGGATTGCGCAAGAGTTAATCAGTTGTGTTGTATTGCCTACCTCCGACTTAATAAACCAATTTTGTATCTCTTTCTCATCTACCCGTGGATCAGAAACCCCTATCCATGATCTAACACAAAATAAATGGGGTTTGCTACAAATATCGTGAGCAAAGAATTCTGTTATCAAGGATCCATTTTCTCGTATTCTCTTAATATAATTAATACGGAATTGTTAAAAAACTTTTCTAGTCTAATTGCTACAGTTTCTATCTCCCTGATTTCAGTAGTTATAACTCACTCGATATTTTTCATTTAAGGGAACTTCACAGGTGATTTGTTTGAACTCAATTACTTTTCTGAAAAACACCTGGAAATTTACCTATACAAATTAAAATTTCTATTCCCTAACAAATTATATTTATGATATGCATATATGAACAGTAATTATTGAAAATTAATTTGTTAGAAAATTCAAAAAAAGTTTAAGCACCGCCTCAGTAGCTGATATTTCAGAAAAATTTCATCAACAGTTTTGAGTTCATCTTTTTCTTACTTCCCTGTGTAGCCGAAGTGTAGTTAAGGTTTGATAATATAAGAAGAACTTGTAATCCTCACATTTATAAAAGCAAACTTTCATCAAAGAAAAAATTCTTCTTTCCTACATATACATCATTATCCTTATTTTCACCAACACGCTTTTTTACTGAACAATTTCCAATATTTTTTATTCATCAGAGTACAGTATTGAAAACAGGTATCATGGATTCGAATCGTTTTGATCTCGGTAATTATGTTGTTTTTTTCGAATATTACACTACATTTACTCTCTGTATAACATGGCTATTGGCACCTTTCACGTTCTACACCATCCTGACTCAATCCGAATCTCTTGGCATCCTCAAATGGCTCTTCTTTAATCATTCTTTTTGGTGTTTCATGTTAACAACTCTTTTCGGAATCTTCAAGCCTGTATTATTGGGGGAAATTGCTGGTGGATACAGTGTAGGCTTTTTTAAGAACGCTGATTTTAGATCAAGTACTATTGTTGCTATATTATGTATATTAGTCATAATATACAGTGTAGGAGGAATATGTTTGACTCTGCAGAACCGATATGCGACAATTTTCGATGTGAAAGTGCTGAAGAAGTTATTCACAACAAAGAATTTAATAATAATCATAATAATTGGTTACGGTACTTTCACTGCTATTTGTTTGTATGTGTTGTTGCCTGGACTATATATTAATGTGGAGCAAATCCATCAATGGGCGAAGGAGTATGACATGCAATTGGTTGAATTCTTTGATAAACCTATGTTCTTAATTGTTCCTCATAAGATTATGGATATTCCTGCAATTGCTGATATGGCTATAATAGTTACCGTATTTGCTCTATTTGTGGCACATGTGCCACTATTTTTCGATCGATCTATCAGGAACTTGTATGTTATCTAACTTTGTTGTTGCACATATCAGCTTCCTTTCATTCAAACCTTCAGGATGTGCCACAATTAGAGATGTGCCACAAATAGAGATGCGCCATAAATAGAGCAAATACGGTATATTAACCGTAACGGGTATCATCATTGGGACAACATTTGTCTATTGTTTGAAATCCACTACAAGTCAAGTTTTCCTCGACAAAAAAGTACAACGATCATTAATAATCAGTGCATTGAGTCAAATATTGCTTACAATCTGTTTCCTCTTCATTCCTGTTTTTATGTTGTTCTTTTTCATCAGATTCAGAGTGCGGAATTCAGGAAAGGCGATGCAAGTATTATTGTGCATAAGCGCAAGTCACTGTTTCCTCGATTTTATCACTACCATGTATTTCGTGATCCCGTATAGGAATTTCATCATGAAAATACTATTTTTGAGGAAAAAATCGAATAAGGTTTTTACTCAAAGAAGCTGCGACAAAAATCAAGTCAGTAAAATTCAGAATACCAAGTGATTGGATATGTGGTGTCTGCTACATCATGAATACATTGAATGCAGAGTCGACCTTTTAGAAGAACGAAAAAGTATCAAAATATAGAGGAATATTACTGTATTTTATGACTTTTGCTCTCTGTTTAAAAAGTAAATACTACTTTGATCCATTGGATTCGGTTGTCAGATCGTCGTATCTAGTCATTTGTACGAATGAGAAAATAATAAAGGTTTCATAAACAATGGATACAAAACAAAACATAATTCGAAATAACGTTGATTAATCTTAAGGTTCTTATACCCTTCTGTATTAGTTCCAAAAGTTCATATTTTATAAAAAATAATTGACCTAAAATCTAAAAAACCTAAATACAAAACCTTGGGGAAAATTCCAATTAAATCCAGTTTGGATCTTCCAAGCGAGGAGAATTGTTGGGTACTTCAAAAATAGCGACTTCTACACTACTTTGGGTATTGAATTTCATTTATATTTGAAAACAATCGAACTTATCTTTATCATCAGAAACTTTTTAGCAAGAGTTGATCTCATTCCTTTCCTAGATTGTTTTTAGTGATAATTTCCATTCGTACTTTTGAAAGAACAAATATCCTAATCGTGGAGAACTTTCACGTCAAGAATTGTCATTCCATGACATCAAGACCAATTTCAAAAGGTCACCAAAGAAACTATCCTATGTCTACTCCGTACTGCCTGAATAATTGAAAATTAAAATTTATCTTTTAATGTGAAATTTCATAAATTTTATATCATTTCTTGTCAGACCTTTTGAATTCGGAGTTTTCCAACTCAGAAAGTACCTTGATTGCAGATTGGAGAAAATCCGAACATCTTTGAAGCCACCTCCGGAGCCGCATCGTGGACAGTCTTCCAGCAGAGATCTGTGAGCCGGCTTTTGGAGGATTTCTAATAACCGATCTATTGTTACTAAAAAGCCTATCAGAATAATTTTAAAACCAAATCACCCACGGCAAAGGCTCCATAGCTTCAGAACTGCTCATTCCTGGCTTCAATCCTCCATGTTGTAATTTGTCCATGAACCCTTCCAATCCTCTGATTGTCGTTTTCAAACGAGTTAGATTTCTATCAACTTCACCTAAGATATTTCCTTCAACCAAAGTTCCATCGAGATGGTACAGTAGTCCACTATGGTAATTGACTTCCGTCAGTTCGGCCCTGAAGGCATTGATCAACTGCTCAGTGCTTTCAGAAGTCGATCGTTGAAGGGATTCAGAAACAAAGAAACTAAATAAAATTAAAAAGAAATATAGAGTCATTTCGAAAATAGAAAATCAATCGAAGTTCAGAAGCGTGTAGTGAAAAATTAAGCTTCAAAGCAAATAGGAAACAAGCTTTCAATTTTTTGTAAACAATTGACAACTGACGATTTTTGTTCTCTGAGGAATTTAAAGAAGTGGGATAATTAAAAATTGTTCATTAGATAGCTTTGGAAAGGTTTGCAAACAGCTGATCTCGAGGATATCTGACAATTTCAAAAAATAATGTGTTTTAAGTCTCGTCAGATTAGATTGGAACTTTTTAGAAAAAATTTAGACTAGAGTAAAACATTTAAGAAAGATCAATGGTAGACGGGATTAGAACTTTTTAAAAATATTCAGAGTGGGTTGGAATTCCTAGAAAAATCCGGTACTTTTTTTTCAAAGTCGACGATTAGAGTTCAAAGTCGAAGTTGACAGTCAAATTTTGACATCGAAGTTCTGCTTCAAATTTTGAGGTCGAAATTAGGACTTTCCTTTCTGAGATACATAAATCATGTTTTAATTCGAAAATCAACTTTTATCAATTCTTATAAGACAAATTTGGAAAAATTATAAATATTGGACCGCGAGGAATACAGAAGGAAGCTGAAAGATATCCTCCATCACGAAGGCGGATGAACCGAATCTTATTGTATTGTATTGTATTGTATAAACATTGTCTTAGAAAGAAAAGTTCGAATTTTGACTTCTACCGCTAACCTCGATAAAAACGGATTAGAACTTTTTGGAAATTCAGACCATGTCGGAACTTCTTCAAAAAGCTTGGGTTGAATTTTTCTAGAAATATCTATAATAAATTAAGTGAAGACTTTTTAGGAAGACCTAGATCAACTTAGAAGCTTCGAAAAATTGTTCCAGATCAGATTAGGATATTCTAAAATTGACTCAGAAGGATAAAAAAATCTTGCTCAATAACTGATCAGTATGATTTCTGTTGTGTGGTTGAAAAATCTCTAGTTCACGTCGAGATGAGATTGAAAGTAACCTATTTTGCCAGGAGGCACGAGATACAAAATCACAATGGCTGTACGACAGTTATTCTCCCTATATCCTAAATTTTATATAATTTCTTTCATTTTTATAAATTTTTTAATAATTAAATTAACTTAATGTCTCGGTTAAATAAGGAAAAATTAATTTAAAAAGGATTTCGAAATTAATGAGAATTGAAAAAGAAAAAAACGAGGAGCAAATATCATTAGGGCTGTACAACAGTTGTCTCCTTTTTCAATTCTCATTAATTTCGAAATTCTTTTTAAATTAATTTTTGTTACTTAACTGAGATATTAAGTTAATTTAACTATAAAAAATTAATAAAAAAAAATTGAGATAAATCTTGCGAAATAAAGGGGAGCAAATATCGTATAATATCCCAGTGACATTAGTTTCCCTTTTCAATTCTCATTAATTTCGAAATTCTTTTTAAATTAATTTTTGTTACTTAACTGAGATAAATTTGACGAAATAGAGAGGACTAAATATTGCTGAGGAGCAACTATCATATAGCCATTTTATGTAGCAGTTTTTTCGTAATTGTTATCATGTAACCGAAGAACTTGTCGAAGACGGACTTCATCACTCGTTATGTAAAACTTATTTCCGTCAACTGAAAGCATTAATAATAAAATCCAGAGATCATTCCGTACTTAAATTTATACTAATGTATTTTCGGAATTAGATACATAATTATTTTCGGTGAACGAAATCCCCATTTTCCGTTTGTTTAAAGTACTTTTTCGGATGCAAAAATAATAATAAATATAACAAATAAAAGTCAAAAAAATCACACTGCCAAGTGTGACGATGGTCGTAATCCTCACCCAGGGGCATTTTTCGGCAGAAATGAAACTCCTATTACAGTAATTCGTATGACAAATAAAAGCACTTTCGCCGTTGTTCGTGTACTTAAATCCATTAAAACGGAACTCGGGATCGAGGTGGGAGTTGTTGAGGCATTCGCGACGGTAGAAGCCTTCTGATGACAATGCTAGAAGACATTTGTCTCCGAAGCAAGTTGTACTACACAACTTGTTTTCGAAGCAGTAAAAACACTTGATAGAAGAAACACCTAAAATTTTTTATACATTTTTAATTATGATATACAGTAGAACTTGGATATAAGATATCCTAGTTATAACATATCTTTTCTTATAATATACGGTGTGAGTGAATGAGTTTGGTTAGTCTGCCTTCAAATTGACCCTTGCTATAATATGTCCTTTGTTATGAGGTATACTTTTCCCAGTCCCAAAGAGGTATCTTATATCCAAGTTCGACTGTATATGTTTTTGAAAATTAAGAGAATTTTGATATATAGTTTCGAAATTTTGAAAATCTTTAATACAGTAGAACTTGAATATAAGATACCTCCGCTATAACATATCCTTTCTTATAATATACGGTGTGAGTGTATTTGGTTAGTCTGTTTTCAAATTTATCCCCGCTATAATATATCCTTTCTTATAAAATACACTTTGGCTGCTTCAACTGGGTATCTCATATCCAACTTCTGCTGTAGTAATTTTTGTCCAAAAAAATAAAAAATTTTAACCTATTTTTTAATTTAGTTAAAAACAATACAACAAATAACATTTAAAAATTCGATTTTTTAAAACTTTTTTTTCCAAAATTAATTAAAAATATTATTTCGAATTTTTATAAATTTCCCAATTTTTGAAAAATTTAAATCAAAAAACTCACCATTAATTTTAAAAATTAAAAAAATTAAAAATTCCGAAATGATGAAAACCCGCATATTGAATTTCTGTTTTCTGAAAACGAAAATTATTTTATTTAAATAAATAATTTTTAAAACACGATATTTAATCACATTATTGGAAAATTTTTAAATTTTTTCTATGTGAATTTTTAGAAAATTTTTTAATTTTTGAAAGTTTTAGAACATTTCAAAATTTTAGAATATTTCGAAATTTTTAGAGAATTTTGAACTGTTTCAGAAATTTCAATCAAATTTTCGAAAATTTCAGAATATTTCGAAATTTTTAGAGAATTTTGAACTGTTTCAGAAATTCCAATCAAATTTTCGAAAATTTCAAAATATTTTGAAATTTTTAGAGAATTTTGAACTGTTTCAGAAATTCCAATCAAATTTTCGAAAATTTCAAAATATTTTGAAATTTTAAATTACGTTCCAGAACTTTTTGAAATTGCCCTATAATAAATTCAAAAATTAAACACGAAAGTGGCTGTGAAATTGCCTTGGTTTGGATTTGGAGAACTTTATGAAAAAACTAATTTCAAAACTACACTATTATAAACAATTTTGAAAATTGAAAGTTGTTTGAATTTGGGGAAGAAAAGAAAAAATTCCTCCCCGACCGGGAATTGAACCCGGGTCTCGCACGTGACAGGCGCGGATACTAACCACTATACTATCGAGGATGGAGTCCGAGCCCTTAGGACGTCATTTTATAATAACGACTATTCATGCATTTTCTCAGTTTCGAACGTTCGTCGTAAGAACACGGAATAAAAGCAACTCCAACAAACAACCACTTTGTTAATAATCAGAAACAACCATTTCCAAATGTAAAACGTTGTTCAATTCTTCAACTTTTAATCAGTATTAAATTCTATGAATTTTTTTAAAAACCAACGTTACGTAATTTTCGGACAAATGTTCATTGAAATTCCTCTGAGAACATCCACAAAGATTTTCGTAGATGCAACATGTCTATTGTTAAGAAAATAGTTAAACACAACCGACTTAGAAAACGTACTCTCAGAACGAAAAGTCCGAATTTCAACTCGAATCTTGATTATCAACTTTAAAGTTTACCTTTAACAATTGACTTTGACTTTAAACTTTGATGGTCAACTTAGTCACCAAAGTTGAATTTGGAATTTTTGAAGTTGAACTTTAACTTGGAATTTTGATTATCAACTTCGACTTCAAAAGTTTGATTTCGGATTTTAACTACAAATTTCGAACTTTTGAAATCGAATTTGATTATTAAAGTTTGATTTCAGATTGTGATTGTCAACTTCGAACTTTAATAATCAACTTCAACTTGAAAAATTTGACTATCAACTTTGATAAAATGGAGCATTAATTTTACTTTTGTTCAAGCCTAAAAATCCAAAATTATTATTTTTATCAATTCTACCATAAGCTTTCTATTATGTCTTTTACTTAGAATGAGACACAATACAAAATAGGAACAAATATCATAACTATCAGAGCTACACCCGGGGGAGTCCGGATTAACCGAAGTGTTCCTTTTTGTACTCCTCAATGGATAAAAGGGACTGTTAAGACTTCGGTGTTCTGGATATCCCCGGTCCTAAGGACTATGTGTCCACACTTTCTAATGTTAAATTACCTGAAATTTTCTATTTTTAAATATCAAAGAGAAAATTTTGTGTAAAAATCAAAAATAAAAATTATGAATTTTTAATGAAAATTTAGAGAAACATCGATCATAAAGACAATGAGTATAGAGATAATCAATCAGAATTTTATTGATTTTCATAGTTTTCACTTTCTTAGAGAACGTGCGAAATTTAATGGACACAGAACAACTAGGACCAACTAGTCACGCGTGATCGCAAAAGTGATGAAGAGATTCGTAGAAGACGCAGCATAGGATAGTTTAGCTTTGTTATGTATTTTAGTAAGATTAAATATAATATAATATGGAACAATATTAATACACACAAAAAGCGTAACTTTTGGCGCAGTAACAAATGCAAATCGTCACTATTTTGTTTCAATTTCCATCACAAAAGTCAAATATTCATGAAAATGTGATGATTATATGACATTTCGTAATTGGTACAAAGTCAAAAATTATGTTTTTTGTGTATTGGAGCTGTTTTTGGATAGTGACTAGAAATCTCTGATTTGAGTTCGAAATAGACACTATCCAAAATCTCTACACAAAAAAGAAGTATAACTTTTGATTGAGTAACAAATGCAAATCGTCACTATTAAGTTTCAATTTTCGTCACAAATGTTAAATATTTATAAAATATGTGACAATTGTGTTATATTTTTGTTACATTTTGCAATTTTTACAGAGCCAAAAGTTATGTTTTTTGTATGTAATATTAATAATATAAAAGCAACACTTAGAGAACTCCTACTTGTACGAAACGTTGCTTTTTGTACTTCTCAGGAAAGAGAGGACTGTTTAGCCTCAGGCATTCTAGATATCCCTGGTCGTGGAGATTGCACGTCCAGAACAACAATATTGTGATATTGTTGGGACTTGAGGAGACGTCATGCAGGTGGCACTTCCTGATTAAGCGATCTTAGCACGACCACCGTAACCCCACGAGGTTTATTGTTGTGTTGTTGTTTAATGATATATTTCTATGAAGAACTGTGATTTGTTGTTCTATAAAGACTCAAGTACATCTCTCCCTATTCGTCGTACTCCGAGTCACAATAGATATAATAATGTTACACTCAGGGAAACACTGTATAACGTGATATGTTCCCTGTCATCTCCTCAATGGGGAGAGAATGGATTAGCCTCGAATGTTCTGGATATCTCCGATCGTGGAGAATACATATCCAGAATAAACTTCAAAGTCATCCAAGAAGTATTCTCAGTGACGAAAACAGAAACCCGAACGCACCTGTTCAACTCGCCAGAAATCACGAGGAACATAACGGACTGAAGGATCTGCTCCACCACGACAGCGGATGAACTAGATCTTCAAATGCCAAAAATGACTAAAAAAATCAAAAATTATTTACACTTCAAAATAACTTATTTTTATTAAGTTTACAAAAATATTCCCTTAAAAATTAAATTATTTTCTCAAAAAAATTTACAAAAAACATTTTTTAAAAGAAATATTTAAAAAAAATTAAAAATCCAAAAAAAAATTAATTTGTAAAAATATAAAGAAATTTTTTTAGAATTATTTTATAAAATTAATAAAAAATTTAATTGTTTTTAAATTTTGTTCAAACATACAAAAATTAAACAATTTTGTTTTAAAAATACAAAATTAAACAATTTTGTTTTAAAAATACAAAAATTAAACAATTTTGTTAAAAAATACAAAAATTAAACAATTTTGTTCAAAAATATAAAAATTAAACAATTTTGTTCAAAAATTTGGTTTCGGAAGGACATCCATGGCTGACCAGACGGGGGATTCCAGAATTCCGATGACGAAGAAAATAAAATCCATACGAAATTAAAATAATAAAAATAACCATTATAGTTACAGTATACCAAATAAGTGATTTAGCATTATGGAAATTTTTTGGAATTACTTTTTTATGAATTTTGACAGAAGCGAATTCTTCGTTGCAGAAGTCGTCGAAACAGATAAAAGCGTCTTCCCCGTCTTCTGAATGCCGGAATCCGCTGAAGTTCAACACCGGATCCAGATTGGAATTGTTCAAACAACTTCGACGTTCGAACCCCTGAGGCGATTTTAGAAAAAGACATCTGTCTCCAGAACAAACATTTTTGCAAATTTCGCTCCCGAAACAATCAAAACACTTGACGAAGATTCCTAAAAATAAAAATTTAAAAAGTTAAAAAAGTTAAAAAAGTTAAAAAAGTTAAAAAAGTTAAAAAAGTTAAAAAAGTTAAAAAAGTTAAAAAAGTTAAAAAAGTTAAAAAAGTTAAAAAAGTTAAAAAAGTTAAAAAAGTTAAAAAAGTTAAAAAAGTTAAAAAAGGTAAAAAAGGTAAAAACTTTTAAAAAGTTAAAGAAGTTAAAAATTATAAAAATTAAAAATCGAAAATTTCACCGATGACGAAATTCGGGACGAAAACGGACATGATCAACCAGATGACAAAAAAGTTCTTCATCCTGGAGATCACGTGACGTAAATATTCAATTTCGAAACCGAAGAATTCTGAAAACAAAAAATAAAAAAAAGTTTTCAAAACTTCAAAAAATCGAACAAAACTGATTTCATTCCTCGAAAAAACTTTTTGAAATCTCGAATTAAAAAAATTATTAAAAAATAAAAATTTTTCACACACAATTTCGAAATTTTCCAATTCCAGAAATTTCCATAAAATTCCAAAAATTTAAAGTTTCTTGATGGATACTGTAAAATTCTAAAATTTTTTAAGATTCTAGAAAATTTTTAAAATTCTAGAAAATTCTTAAAATTATTTAAATTTATCAAAAAATTTAGAAATATCTTTAAGATTCTAGAAAATTTTTAAAATTATTTAAATTTTTCGAAGGTTTTAAAAATTTTTAATAAATTTTAAAATTCCAAAAATATCTTTAAAATTTTAGAAAATTCTTAAAATTATTTAAATTTTTCGAAGGTTTCAGAATTTTTCCAATGGCTTCTGGAAGATTCTTAGTAAATAAATAAAAACGTTATTAAAATTAAAACTTTTTAAATTATTCCTATATTTGCCGTATTTTCTAAAATTTGAAATTTATTTTTTAATATTTTTCTTTATTTAGAAAAAATTTAAGATTTTTTTATCCATTGCTATATATTTCGTAAAATATCTATTTAAAATAATTTAAAAAAAGATAAATTTAATTTTAGTAAAAAATATAAAATATTTAATTTTCAAAAAAAATTTAAAATATTTAATTTTGAAAAAAAAAAATTTAAAAAGTTTCATTTTAGTAGAAAATTTAAAATATTTTATTTTCAAAAAAAATTTAAAATATTCAATTTTATAAAAAATCAAAAATATTCAATTTTATAAAAAATTTAAAAAGTTTCATTTTATAAAAAATCAAAAATATTTAATTTTATAAAAAGTTTAAAAAGTTTCATTTTATAAAAAATCAAAAATATTTTATTTCTAATGAAACACAGCCGGAATATTAGTAATACTGTAAAAAAACTAATGTCAAGTACCATGGTGGAGTTAGAAAGTAAAAAATCAAGATCTTTGAGGAAGGAATTCGTCCATTTCGAAATTGGCAGTTCTTTGTTTCGGTTTCGTTCTGGTTTGGAGGAGATTCTTCATACAGTACCACAGTAACCCCAGAGTCGCCGGAACGAAAACACAAGCGGCCAGGATGAGGCCGATTTTCCAGAAGACTTCGATCCATGAACCGTTCTTGACTGTTTCGAAATCTCTGTTGCAAAAGTCACTTTTATTGCAGATGATGGCGTATTCTCCGTCTTCAGTGTACTTGAATCCGATGAAATCGAAAACGGGATCTGAGTTGGTGATGCAATCCCGTCTCAGTGTGCCCTGAGGAGAGCGTACAATCATGCATTTTTCTCCTGTACATATGTCGTTGCAGAACTCCATTGGACCAAAACAACAGTGGCAGTTCAAAGCTTCTAGAAACAAAATAAAATACAAATAAATAATCAGTAATAAAATTTAGAAAGAGATCAACATCAAAATCAAAGTTAAAATCTGCAGTCTGCCCGCAGCATGTTGATAGATAAGTTAACATCAAAATTCGCAGTCTGCTCGCAACATTTTGATAAATTAAAATCTGCAGTCTGCTCGCAACATTCCAGCAAATTGATTAGTATTTTATATTTACGTTCATAAAAATTTTGAAATCAAATCTGCAGTTTGCTCGCAACATTTTGATAGATAAGTTAACATCAAAATTCGCAGTCTGCTCGCAACATTCCGGCAGATCGGTAGATATTTGTGTTTTTACATTTATGGAAATTTCGAAATCAAAGTTAAAATCTGCAGTCTGCTCGCAACATTCCGGCAAATTGATTAGTATTTTATATTTACGTTCATGAAAATTTCGAAATCAAATCTGCAGTTTGCTCGCAACATTCTGGCAAATTGATTAGTATTTTTATTTTTACATTTATGGAAATTCCGAAATCAAAGTTAAAATCTGCAATCTGCCCGCAACATTCCGGCAGATCGGTAGATATTTGTGTTTTTACATTTATGGAAATTTCGAAATCAAAGTTAAAATCAGCAATCTGCTCGCAACATTTTGATAGATAAGTTAGTATCAAAATTCGCAATCTGCCCGCAACATTCCGGCAAATTGATTAGTATTTTATATTTACGTTCATAAAAATTTCGAAATCAAATCTGCAGTTTGCTCGCAACATTTTGATAGATAAGTTAACATCAAAATTCGCAGTCTGCTCGCAACATTCCAGCAAATTGATTAGTATTTTATATTTAAGTTCATGAAAATTTCGAAATCAAATCTGCAGTCTGCCCGCAACATTTGGCCAGGTTAGTCTACTCAGTTTATCCACAAAAATTCAATTTGATTTTGATATCAACTGTTTTATTTTTTTTTATCAGAAAAAATTGATTTTAACGTCAGGAACTATTAATTGACAAAAATCGAAAAATTGATAATTATTGATTCGATTTTTAGGCTAGACATGGCGGTACCAAAAACAACATCATAAACAAGCTTAGATAATGACAAATTTTCGTTAATAACCTTACCTACAATCTCCCACAAGAGCAAAAATCGAAGTAATTTCTGAATTTTCATCATGAATGTGAATCTAAAAATATTCAAATTTCGTAATTTTATTAATTATAATCCACGATTTACAAAAAAAAAATAAAAATAATTCTAAAAAAAATAAAAAATAATTCTAAAAAAAATAAAAATAATTCTAAAAAAAATAAAAATAATTCTAAAAAAAATAAAAAATAATTCTAAAAAAAATAAAAATGATTTTAAAAAAAATTAAAAATAATTTTAAAAAAAAATAAAAATGATTTGAAGGAAAAATTCTTTTTAAATCGACTGATCCATGTTTGTCTTTTGTTTCTTAGGAAAGCAAACATGGAAGTTATGAAATAGACATGCTTTTGAATTGAGTTAGAATCTTATCACTGTTTATTGAAAACCAATGAGTAATAAACATTCCAATAATAATTTCTTAGAATTGACCATATCTATTGAATTTCAAAATTGGAGTCAATTTTGAACCGAATTTTAATTCATTTTGAATTCAGATTTGAAAATCGAAAAAATCGAATTCAAACTTAAAACTTCGAATTTTGAATTCTAAGAATCTAAATTCAAACTAAAGTAACTTTATTCCAAAATCAGTTTCAATTCTAATCTTTTTTTAAATTAACTCCAATTTGAAAATTGAATTCAAACATAAAACTTCGAATTTTGAATTCTAAGAATCCTGATTCGAACTAAAGTAACTTTATTCAAAAATCGAGAAATTCAAATTCTAATAGAAAATCAATTTCAATTTTAATCTTTTTTAAACTAATTCGAATTTAAAAATTGAATTCAAACCTAAGAGTTTGAATTTTAAATTCTAAGAATCTAAATTCGAACTAAAGTAACTTTATTCAAAAATCAATTTCAATTCTAATCTTTTTTTAAATTAACTCCAATTTGAAAATCAAATAAATTAATAAAATTTTTTTATCGATTACTCCGAAACAAATAACAAAACGTTCGAAAAAATTTAAATAAATAATCAAATACCATTGTGATCAATATTGTGAAATCTCTAAGAAAATTAATTTGATTTAAATATTTTTATTAAGCAATTTCACAGCGTTTAAAATTAAAATTAATTCCAATGTACCATGACAAACGAAAAAACAGAGATCATCAAACAACAAAACTGATCATTTCGAAATCTCGATGTTCTTGGTTGTCTTCAATAAGGATTTTTGTATAGTAATACAGTATTCCCCCCAATACCAAGTATAAAAGAAGATAAAGAGCCGCAATAAAACCAATCATCCAGATATTTTTGATCAACAACAAATTTTGGTTTTTTTCGAAATCACCGTTGCAGAAGTCGTTCGAATTACACGTGATAGAAGTTTCTCCGTCGGCAGTGTACTGAAGTCCGAGAAAGTCGAAGACCGGATCGGAGCCGTTGATGCAATCCCGTCTGACCGTTCCCTGAGGAGATGACGTAATCATGCATTTTTCTCCATAACAAGTGTCGTTGCAGGACTTCAAGGACCCGAGACAGAAATAGCAGTTCAGAGCTTCTAAAAATAAAATAAAAATTTACTTTAATCTTACGACCATTACCAATCTATAAAAATCGGAAAATCGGAAAATTGTAAATTTGACTTTTTAGGTCAGACATAATTTTACTGTGAAAAACATAAAAAATCGGACTTTTGTAATTTTTTAATAAACTAACCTGTAATTTTTAACAAAAAAATCAAAAACAAAATCTTCGGGATCATCGTTATCGATCAAATATCTGAAAAAAGTAATTTCATTATTTAGTAACTTTGTCAATTACGGTATAATCCACGATTTTTGGAAAATTCAAAGAAGTAATTTTTCAATTTTTATGCTTAAATAAAATTAATTCATTTTCACCTCAGGTAGACTAATGCAACTTTAAAATAGAAACAAGTGTGTGCTTACTGTTACAAGATACATCTCGACATGAACCAGTCATTTTAGAACTTGCCATTGTAACCTGGCAAGTCGTCCTATTGATAATGCTTTGAAAAACAATAACTTGTAAAGTTACAGATTTTAGTAAATTTAAATATAAAAAATGGAATCTTGACTTCA
Source organism: Halicephalobus mephisto (assembly GCA_009193035.1). Classification (NCBI taxonomy): domain Eukaryota; kingdom Metazoa; phylum Nematoda; class Chromadorea; order Rhabditida; family Panagrolaimidae; genus Halicephalobus; species Halicephalobus mephisto. The sequence continues at coordinate 75,399 of SWDT01000186.1, read as the reverse complement.
AGAGGGACAATTTGATATCCCACATGGATATGTTTTAAAACAATTCAAAGACGTTAGATCAGGTATTTCAGAATTCGGAAATGGAGCAGATTACTTATTCTACTGGTAATGCTTTGAAAAACAATAACTTCTAAGGTTACAGATTATGGGAAATTTAAATATAAAAAATGGAATCTTGACTTCAAGAGGGACAATTAGATATCCCACATGGATATGTTTTAAAACAATTCAAAGACGTTAGATCAGGTATTTCAGAATTCGGAAATGGAGCAGATTACTTATTATACTGGTAATACTTTGAAAAGCAATAACTTCTAAGGTTACAGATTTCAGTAAATTTAACTACCAAAATCAGAATCTTGACTTCAAGAACAACGATTAGATATCCTCATGGATGTTCTTCGAGAAAATCCACGAGTAGATGAACAAATAGACAAAAAAGAAACTGATAAGTGAAAGAGCAAATAAATTAACAGATATTTGTTCAATCCTACTAATAAAAGATAATCAATTTTGAAATTTGTTATTGATCAATTTTTACATTTTTATACTTTTTGAAGATCATTTCTTGGACCACTAAGACAAGGAGTCACGGCATGGTACAAGGCTCTAAAAAAGTCAAATATATGAAGAAATCGGAATTATTTTTTTGAAATAACATGATTTTTTTGTTTTCCCTGACTTAAATCTTCAAACATAAAAAATTAATTTCTAAAGCTACAGTAACTTGGAAATGTTTAATTTCAACTTTATTATTCGAAATTTTACAAAAAATTAATTTTTTTAATTTATCGATTTTTATTTTAAATTAATTTTTTAAATAAAAAATCGACATAAAAATATGTAAAAAATGAAAATTAATAAATTTTGTACAATGACCACTTTATTGCAGAAATTTTAAAAAATTTTAGAACGAAAATTCCTGAAGCGCAAGAACCAACTTCCGCGTTATTTTGCAGCAATGACGTCATCCAGAAATCAAAAAGAAGAGTGACAATATTGAATTTTTCAAAGCTATAGTTAATTTTTCCTTGATTGCTCGAGTAAACTGAGTCATCATTGGGGGAACATCAAATTTCTTACATCTTTGCTTAACTAATTGTTGGATCGAGTAATCCATCCCTAATAGGAAGCGCGATCGACAGAGAGTACTTGGTCCCAAACGGATTCCTTCAGTACCGACAGAAAGCGCTTGGTCCCGAACGGATTTCCTTAACATCAATAGAGAGCACTTGGTCCCGAACGGATTCCTTTAGCACCGACAAAGAGCGTTTGGTCCCGAACGGATTTCCTTAACATCAATAGAGAGCGCTTGGTCCCGAACGGATTCCTTTAGCACCGACAAAGAGCGCTTGGTCTCGAACGGATTGCCTTAACATCGATAGAGAGCGCTTGGTCCCGAAAGGAAATATTCTGACGATAAACGAGGAATTTATGATTTAACTTTGATGGGAAAGTTGAGAATTGCGAAATCGTCATTGGAGTTGTTTGCCTCAAATCTGCAAGTTTAATAAATCAATTTTTACTTTTTTCTCATCTTCACGTGGATTAGAAGCCCCACCACGATCGAACGATGTGTAATAAACAGTTTTAATGTTCTGTACATTAGTCACGCTGCTTGCCATTGGGAAAGTCGCGGTTTCGAACCTGTAAACACCCCATGCCTAGTCCAACCCAGGTGTTACCGATATGGAAGGCAAGGGGTACACACAACAACGTGTGAAAGTAAAAGGTGGTCCTAACCTTTAAGAACTATACCGAGTAAACATAGTAATCCTTCTTACTACTGATTAGTATCAGTCTCTTTATTGCCTCAAACTTGGGCAATTAAACCAAAGAAAGCGATAGTTATAATAACCGCGGTAAAGCAAGATATAATACAGTAGAACTTGGATATAAGATACCCCATTGGGACCGGGCAAAGCGTATGTTATGAGAAAGGATATAATAGAGAGGGGATAAATTTGAAGACAGACTAACTAAACTCACTCAGACCGTATGCTATAACCTGGGATATGTTATAGCAGAAGTATCTTATATCAAACTTCTGCTGTACATAATACATTACGATTACTTAAAGCATTGTATGATTTCGATAAACACAAAACGCGAATCAAACACACTAATAGGGAAGCGTAGAGATTCGCTTGTCTCTTTGGCATTGATGAATCATCTGTCATTCTCTTCACTACTATCATCTTTAACTACGTTGACACCGGGGCTAAAAACCCAATATAGTGGATAGGGGCAGAGAAATATACAATAAGCATGCTCTTCAGAGACCGATCCCCACACCAACGATCAGACGTTCCAATCCATTTCGCATCCATGGCTGTAATGCCCATTGGTCGAATATGGAGAACCTTTAAGACTAGTTAGCGCTGGAGTACTGAAGATACGTGTTTCGATCCTCAAAAAACAATTTTGATTTCATAAAAACCTTGAAAAAAATAATAAAAAGATGATAACTAATAATACTGATTTTTTCGATAAAACGGCCCGCTAAAAAATTCTGAAAAAAAAAGCAAGACAATATTTATTTTGTCCAGAGAATCACAAAACACAAAATCGGTCTTTACGTCATCTTTGAAATCAACTTTTAGTCCATTATTTCTATATAAGGGATCCCACCTTAGATAGCTCGTCTTACTGATAACACTTTGAAAAGCAATAACTTGTAAGGTTACAGATTATGGGAAATTTAAATATAAAAAATGGAATCTTGACTTCAAGAGGGACAATTAGATATCCCACATGGATATGTTTTAAAACAATTCAAAAACGTTAGATCAGGTATTTCAGAATTCGGAAATGGAGCAGATTACTTATCTTACTGGTAGTACTTTGAAAAACAATGACTTCTAAGGTTACAGATTTCAGTAAATTTAAATATTAAAAATGGAATCTTGACTTCAAGAATAACGATTAGATATCCCCATGGATGTTCTTCGAGAAGATCCACGAGTAGATGGATTTACTCAAATTCGGGAATTTAGAAGAATCTAACAACTCAATTTTGATCCAAACACGAATGACGGTCTAATCACTGTTTACACAATTTTTTTATAAATTTTTATTCAACCTATGAACCTTGAATTGAGACAGATTTGATTTCCTTATCTTAATGAAAATTTCGGAAAATCGAAATTTCGACACCAAAAGAAGCCGAAAAATAAGATAAATGAAATTATCAAAGTTTAAACGTTGAAAAAGATAAAAAATAATAGAATATTTTTTTCCTTCACACAAATTACGATTTTTAAATATTTTAACTTTTATCGTGTTCAAAGTTGTCAATTTTAAATTTCGAAATTAATTAAAAATAAAAAATTTAAATTTGAAAAAAATTATTAAATTTGAAAATTAAAAATTTTTGAAAATTCCAATCACGTTGCTTTTGGTCTTGCCTAAAAATGTCGTCAATGAATTTTAAATATTTTTTGATTTTTTGCAAATCGAAAATTTTATTTTTAAAAAAATTATTTTAAAAAAATTTATTTAAAAAATAAAATTTCTCGAATCAAAATTGAATGACTTTGTTAATTATTTTTATTACGAATATTAGGATTTCAACAAGGATTTGAATAAATCTAATATGATATTACTTTTGCTTAAAAAGTAAAACTCATAGAATTTAATACTGATTAAAAGTTGAAAAATTGAACAACGTTTTACATTTGGAAATGGTTGTTTTTGATTACTAACAAGGCAGTTGTTTGTTGGAGTTGCTTTTATTCCGTGTTCTTACGACGAACGTTCGAAACTGAGAAAATGCATGAATGGTCGTTATTATAAAATGACGTCCTAAGGGCTCGGACTCCATCCTCGATAGTATAGTGGTTAGTATCCGCGCCTGTCACGTGCGAGACCCGGGTTCAATTCCCGGTCGGGGAGAGATTTTTTCTTTTCTTCCCCAAATTCGAACAACTTTCAATTTTCAAAATTGTTTATAATAGTGTAGTTTTGAAACTAGTTTTTTCATAAAGTTCTCCAAATCCAAACAACATCCATATTTCCTCATTCTAAAACTTTTCTAAAAAATTCTCGAAATTCGTGGTGAGAAAATTACGAGACATTTCTCATCACTTTATAATAAAATTATTTTACTTTTTCTTAATTTTAAAATTTAAAGTTTTTATTTTTTAATTTTTAATTTTTTATTTTAATTTTTTATTTTTTTAATTTTAATTTTTTAATTTTAATTTTTTATTTTTAAAAACAATTAAATAATTTAAATGGACGCAGAAGCCATTTCCACCAAGTGTTTTTCCGAGATTTAGATTCATCTACTTTGTTACAAAAGTCGTTTTCACAAAGAAAAGCATCTTCGTCGTCGACGGACTTCCGGAATCCGGTGAAGTTGAAAACAGGATCAGAGCCGTTGATGCATTCTTGACGGAGGATTCTTCCTGGCGAATACAGACTAATACAGCGTTCTCCAAAACAGTAGGACTCACAATTGGGATTTTCTATACAATGATGACATTTGATGGAATCTGAAAAAAACAAAATTAAAAAAAAATACAATTAAAAAATGCAAAAAAATTAAAATTCCAAAAAAACATGGATTTTTTAAAAAATATAATTTAAAAAATTGAAATTTCAGAGTTTCATATATAAAATTATCCTAAAATTTTCATATAAAATTATTTTAAAATTTTTATATAAAATTATCCTAGAATTTCATATATAAAATTATCCTAAAATTTTCATATAAAATCATCCTAGAATTTTTTATATAAAATTATTCTAAAATCTTTTATATAAAATCATCTTAAATTTTTTATATAAAATCATCCTAAAAATTTTTTTTAAATTTCTTATATAAAATTACTGTAAAAACTCACCATTATAAGATATTAATTTAACAAAAAGAAATAAAAGTAAAAATTTCATCATTTCATATTGATCGAAAAACTTCTTTCTTTTGATCCTAATTTTCAAAGCAGATCAAGACTTGACTTTGATTCCCCAACTGTCGTGTTTCTTCGTGAAAAATATTTTTCTCAAATTTTTATTTTTCTAAATTTCTCGGATTTTCCAGAAATTTCTAAAAATTAAAAAAATTCCGGAAATTTTTAAAACTAAAATTTAAAAATTTTTTCAAAACTATAAAATTCTAAAAATCAAAAAATTTTAGGAATTTTAAAAATTAGAAAATTTTAAGAATTTTAAAAATTAGAAAATTCTAAAAATCAGAAAATTTTAGAATTTTAAAAATTAGGAAATTTTATTAAATTTTCATTTTTTACGTCACGAAAACGTCCAGAATCTAGCAAAAACTCCTGAAATCTCCGAAAACTTAAAAAAATTTCTGAATCCTGGAACTTTCAAAAATCTTCCAGAATCATCTGAAAACAAAAATTCAAATTTAAAAACTCTTAACAATTCCACAAAACACTTGTATCTAATATTTATATTTTTTGAACTCAAAATGAGCAAAACTACTATTTGTACATATGTTAGACAACTTCAAATCCATGAAGTTCTTCTTCGTCTTCGTCAACGTTGTCGGAACTCTCAAATTCGTTCACCAAATGTTCGGGTGATATTCTTTCTTCCATCACAGAAAACAAAGTATTCGTGGATTTCAAGTGTTTCCTAGGACTGTCACCAGTGTGTTGACTGCATTCGATAATCCCGCTATCCGCTAGTTGTTTCAGTAAAGCTTTAAATTCATCTTCATTCCGGACGAGGAACCCAAAGGCACAAGACGGGTCCATTTCGTCAATCTTCATTCTCGTCGGTTTCCGGCAGTGGAATGTCTTCCAAACTTTTTCTTCTTCCGAATCCAGAGAGAGGTACTTCTGGGCGACATGAGGATCAAGGTGAAACAAGGTCTGGAAACGGAACAATCGTATTATAAAAATCAAATATGAATTTCTACAAAATTATCTCGAAAAAAGTTTCTGAAAATTTTTAGGAATTCAAGTGGCCTAAAATTTGGATTTTGAACTAGAATGATTTCGTAATTAGTATTTTCAGAACTACATTATTCTTAAATAGATCTAGAACTTTCTGGATTAAGATATATGAAGTGTAAAATCCTCTATACAGCCTTTAGGGTTAATTTTCATATATGGAAGTACTAGTAGATATTCGGAAAATTGCAATACCTAAATATTACCGGAAAGAAATTGTTTTGGTTATATAAGAAATTGAAATTTTGACTTACATCTCCATGAAATCCGACAAAATAGACGGAATGCTTGGGTCTTCCTCCGATGGCACCGATGGAGCTTTCGAAGGATAAAACGGATTTTACGTGATGCTTGTAGCATTCGTTGATTTTCTTCGTCCCTAGCCTCACGCAGATGACCAGAATGACTGCTTTCGTCCAGCATTCACTTAGTTCTTCAATTTCGTTCAGAATGATACAATTGTCCGCGGAGAGATAAATTCTAAGGTCCTTCAAATACTCATGGTCCGATCGCAGCACTGCGTCCCGCACCAGCGCCATCGCTCTCGAAGGCGTAAACCAATTTCCAACGGCAGAATCACCAGCAAGTTCCATCAACTTGTGGATTCCAAGATCGGCATCGGATTTGTCTTCGAAGATTTTAATAATCGACCTGAGATCCTCCTGGGTCTTCTCCGTCAACCTATCAATGCAATTTTTTACACTTTATATATAAACTTACATATATTTTATATGAAAATTTACATATATTTTATATGTAAATTTACATATATTTTATATATAAATTTACATGTCTTTATATGAAAATCTTCATATGTAAATTTTCGCCTACTTTGTATGTAAAACACTCACCTATAAGCTCTTCTAAGATGTAAGACAGTCAAAGCTTGGGCCACCATCATTTGGCTCGACCGGATCATGCAGCCCCAGCCGCAGTCGGTGGTTTTCGTCGTTCCTCCTAAGGGATTGAAATCCCTCCGGTAAGTTAGCCATATTCTACTGTAATAATCATGAAAGAACAGGGGGCAATCTTCCTCGTATGAAGATCCTGAAAAAATAAAAATTCATATATGAAATTTTACAAAATTTCAACCTTGTCCTTGTGGCAGATACCACCTTCCTAGAATCCAGATTTGGGAATTACAGTCTTCTAGAACGTCGTCTTTCCTTCTCCATTTACCGTAAGCTATGGAATGGTAGGCATTCCCGAGGTTTCTGCGGACGTTCTGGAGCGACAGCGTGGACACCCCGGGGGCCTCTCCAGAAGTCGTCGATTCCGGCTCCTCTTCTGGAGTTTCCTTATTCAGATAGCCAGTAAACAAAGTTTTCATTTTAAAAATTTAAATTTAAAAATAAAAAAATTTAAATTTAAAAATTCACGTGCATTTTGTCGATCAAACAAAAACCACCAAAGAACGGATAAACCTGGTCCTGACACGAAAATGATTTTTGTTCGAGGTTTCAGAATCTTCCTCCCGCGGATTCTGATAGAAAAAACTTCAATAATTGTAGTTTATCCGATGACCTGGAATTTGGAACGAGATTAACGAACACTGCAAAACTTGTAGTCTCCGATATTTGTTTACAACAATCACCGGGCCTTATTTCCTTCCGACAAGCGCTATGAAGAAAATCGTCTTCCGCAAGTCTCGAAATATAAAAAATTGATATATGAAATCTCCTAAATCCCCGCGCAGAGAGAACTTACAAAAATTGGAAAATCTAAATCTCGTAATTAAATATCGAAATTACCTCGTTCTTGCCTAAATTCTGAAATTTAAAAACCTATGTTCAATTTTATAAAATTGTTTATTTTCAATTTTCGTGATAATGATATTTTAAATTTTTTGAATTCCCGGGCAGAGCGAGTGGAAATAGAAAAACGGCAAATCTGGTAATTCTACAACGACTGACTCGCTCTGTCCTCATTTGTATTCTTTTATCAGAATTCTGGAAGCACAAAAACGGTAAATCTGGCAATTGCATATTAGAACCAACTCGCTCTGTCCTCACTCGCGTTCTCATTTCTTTTGTTAGAATCCTAAAATTTCCGAAAAGTTCTAAGAAATCACATCAGGACAATTTCGTAGTGATTATTATTTTTAATTTTTTACAGTAATATAGTGTTTTTATAATTTTTAAATCCCCGCGAAGTAGAAAGCAGATATTTAAAAATTAAAAAAACGATAAACTTGATAATATATCGAAATTGATCTTTTTTACCTAAATTCAAAGTTTATAAAATGTTAGTAATTCGTGTTGAGATCATTTCGTAATGAATTTTATTTTTTATTTTTTATAATTGTTGATTTTGTCCTGGTTGAAGGATGCTCCCTCGGAAGTTGTTCCTAAATTTCGCGCGTCAGTTCCCCTGCCGGTTTCTGTCTTCTGAAGCTGCTGACAATCTGCCAAATTTCGAAACGTTGAAGGTAGCTTCTGAAGGCCATGTTTACGAAGTCCAACTAAACGCTCCTGAAAAATTAAATGCATTGACTTTCCAGACTTGGAAGTGAGTTTTCATATATCGAATTCTATTTTTTAAAATTATCCAAATTTCAGAGAGTTAGCGGATTGCTTTAACAAGCTCAGCAACATCCCGAAATGCCGATCTATCGTGCTGTCCGCCAATGGAAAAAGTTTTTGTGCTGGTATCGACTTGAAAACTGCATTTTCGGTTTGTTGTTTATCCTTCAATTAAAAACCAAAACAATTAATTTTCAATAGAGTATTTAGGTATTAATTGTAATTTGTTGAATATCTACTAGTACTTTCATATATGCAAATTAACCCTAAAGAATAGAGGATTTTACACTTATATCCTAATCCGGAAAATTTTAGATTTAAGAATGTGGTTCTGAAAATATTAATTACGAAATCAAAATTTAGGCTACTTTAGTTCCTAAAAATTTCAGAAACCTACATTAGGACTTTTCTACAAAAGTCCATATAATTTTTACAATATATAATTGATTACGAAATACTCATTCCCCAAGATCTAAATTTCGGACCACTTCAATTTCTCAAAACCTGTACAAATTTCGTTTCAATTTCTCAAAAAATTCTTATTTTTAATTTTTATTTTAGTTCGATTACATACCCCTTTACAGCAAATAATGGTAGTCACCAGTGATGAGTCCTTGGATGTCGCTCGGAAATCCATGAAGATCAGTGAAAACCTGCGTCTTGCTCAAGACGGATTCACCGCGATCGAGAGCTGCAGGAAACCAGTGATAGTTGCAATCCATGGCCATTGTTTCGGGGCCGCTACTAGTCTCATCACTGCTGCCGACATTCGTTACAGTACTGCCGATGCTCAACTGTCGATCAAGGAAGTGGATGTCGGATTAGCTGCTGATGTCGGTGTTCTTCAAAGGATCCAGAAAGTCACAGGTAATGACAGTCTTTCTCGTGAACTCGTCTTCACCGCGAGGGTCTTCAATGGAAGTCAAGCCAAAGAGTACGGGTTAGTCAGTCGTGTTTTCGACAACAAAGAAGACATGATGATCGCTGCCAAGGCACTGGCGAAGGAAATCGCCTCCAAAAGCCCAGTAGCCGTCCAAGGATCCAAAATCGCGATGAATTACGCTCGAAACCACTCAATTGCGGACAGTTTGGAAATGATAGGGTACTGGAACCAAGCCATGCTTCAAACCGAGGATACCGTACGAAATGCCATGGCGATGCAAAGCAAACAAACGCCAGAATTTAACGATTTCTAAATTTTTAAAAATATTTCATGTATAAAAAAATTAATTTAAAAAAACCGAATTCCAAAGGCATTCCTTTTTGATATCTAAAATATTATTTTTTAATCATTTTTAAATTACATTTAGGCCTAATTTCAAAAGGATGTTCAATACTGGGTAAGTTTTTAACTTTTTCCATAATTTTTAAATTTTATAATTTTTAAAAATTGAAAAAAAAGTTTTATAATTTCTTGTATTTTCTAACTTTTTTAATTTTTTAGAAAATTTGCTGGCAAAACAGTCGTGATTACTGGAGCTTCTCGTGGAATCGGAAAGGAGATTGGACTCAAACTCGCCAAAGATGGAGCCAATATTGTAATTGCTGCGAAAACTGCGGAACCACATCCGAAACTTCCTGGAACTATTTACACTGCAGCTGAAGAGATCGAAGCAGCTGGAGGAAAAGCCCTACCTTTTGTGGTTGATGTTCGTGATGAGAAATCTGTAGAGAAATGTGTTGAAGAAGCAGTTCGTAAGTTTGGCGGAATAGATATCCTTGTGAATAATGCTAGTGCTATTTCTTTGACTGGAACATTGGAAACACCGATGAAAAGGTATGATTTGATGCATCAAATCAACACTAGAGGAACGTTCTTGATGAGCCAGAAATGTATTCCGTATTTGAAACAAGCCAAAAATGCTCATATTTTGAATTTGAGTCCTCCGTTGGTCATGGAAAGTCAATGGTTCGCCAGCCATGTTGCTTACACCATGGCTAAATACGGTAAGGTTTGGTTTTAGAGATTTAGTTTCATTAAACAAGCAAAAGAACTAGTTTTAGATAGGGTATTTGGACATTAAGGATGATTTTAAAGATATTAATACTTTTCACATATGGAAATTAACCCTAAAGAATGTGTAGAGGATTTTACACTTCATATGTCCTAATCCAGAAAGTTCTAGATCTATTTAAGAATAATGTGGTTCTGAAAATACTAATTACGAAATCATTCTAGTTCAAAATCCAAATTTTAGGCCACTTTCAGTTCTAAAAAGTTGTAAAAGTTCTTATTAATACAATTTCGTAAAAAGTTCATATATGATTGATCACAAAATAATCATTACCTGAAATCCAAATTTTAGGCCACTCTGTATTGATAAGCTATATTTAAATTTTTTATAAATCAATTTCATAAAAATTGTATGATTTTAGGAATGTCCATGTGTGTTCTCGGAATGAGTGAAGAATTCAAATCTTCTAACATTGCTGTCAATGCCCTCTGGCCGAGAACGTTGATTTGGACTGCAGCTGCTTCAATGTTGACTGGACATTCGGGTGGTTTTTTGGTTTTCTTTAATTTTTTAAATGATTTTGATTTAGATGAAGGAAAACGGTCGTCTAGAAAACCAGAAATTATTGCTGATGCTGCTTATGCTGTTTTGAGTAGAAATTCCAGAGAATGTACTGGTAATTTCTTCATTGATGATGAGGTTCTAGAAAGTGAAGGAGTTACGGACCTTGATCAGTATGCCTATGACCCTAAGGCGGATTTAACTCCGGACTTTTTCCTCCCTGGAATTGAGTACAATTTTGCTCAAAATATTTCGCCGACAAGACAGAAATCAAGAGAAGCTATTAGTGGGGTTAACTATGAACAAGTCTTTGCGGATTTCAAGAAGTCATTCACTCCAGAAGTCATTGGACAAACGAAAGCTATTTTTAATTTTGTACTTTCCGGGAAAGCTGGTGTGCATGAGATTCACCTGGACTTGAAAGGAGAACCTAACATTAAAAATGGATGTGTGGAGAATGCTGATGTTACTTTTGAATTGAGTGAAGCTGATTTTATGCCGTTGTTGAATGGTGAAATCAGTCCTGCAGTGGCCTTTATGTCCAAAAAACTGAAGATTAGAGGTGATATGGCTAAAGCGATTCAATTTGAAGGAGTAATCAAGAGATTCAACAAAAAACGTGCTGCTGATAGAAAGTAAATTGTTTTATTGTAAATTAGCTAAATTTGTGTATTTTTGGGTAAATAAAATTGTTTGGAAAATGCTAAGTTTTGAAACGAAATTTATTGCGCGCGAAAACGAGAAGCAAAAACAAGTTTGAATTTTTTTGTTTTTGTGAAATTTTCGGGTTTTTCTTGTTTTTATTTTGTATTGGATGTGATGGAATCTGAAGAGGTTGTTACTGTTGATGAAGAACAATGTGAAAATTTAAATCCTGAACAAGAAGAATCGAATATCGTCGAGAAAAAAGGAATCGAGACTTTGCTGCCTTTATCCCGGATTAAGAAGATCTGTAAACTCGATCCTGATGTTCATATGTTGACTTCAGATGCCCTGAAGGTGGTTACATTCTCTGCGGTGAGGATTTGTAAAGTAAAAATTAAATTTCATATATGAACTACTTCAGGAGCGGTTTGTTGAATGTATTGCTAAAGAAGCGTCTCTTGTTTCCAGAGAAGATGGAAGAAAAACTGTCCAGTTGAAAGATATTGGTGAATTTTTGTAAAGTAATATATGGAGAATAATTTTTACATAATTTAGAACGGGCTATTCGTCGAAATCCGTTGTTTGAATTTCTGGAAGATGCTTTATCCGATTGGCCTGAGGGAGAAGCTTCGAGAGAAGGGGTTCCGTCACATAATACGGAAAATGAAGGAGACATAAATGAACAGGAGGGTAATGTTGCTCCAGATGACGAAATGGACACTGAAGAACCGGAATTACTCGACGAAACCCCTGTTGAAGAATCCCTCAGCCAACCCTCCTCCGTCCCAATCAGAGACATCGAAGACTTGTAGATAATTCTGTTTTTGTCATTTTCCACCGGTTATTACTGGATGTCAATTTAAATTTGTACTTTTGCACAAGACACGGGTTAACTCCCGCTTGGTTATTTTTCCTTATTTTCTGCCTTGTTTATATGCATTTAGAGTCAGAATTTGCACGATGGTGTACGTCCATGTCTCTTTCATACGGGAATGCACAACTTTCTTTCCCGCCACGCATCTGGCCTATGCTGCAGTCCTTGCCAGATGACTCATTTCCTTTTTTCTTATTGATATGGGTTCCTTTGCCGATGGCAACGCTCATTGTGGCTTTATTATTTCATTTTGGAGAAAAGTATATTCTTCGGGTCGGAATTTGGTCTCAAATTCTGACCTAATTTCCATTTTGGAAGTTTATCTTTCTTGCGCAATTTTGAATCAATATTTTTAATTTTATTTTTAATATATTTATTAACGATCAAAGATTACCAAAATTAGCCGCTTGTTCACGAGACCATGACTGGCAATGCTGAAGTTAGTTTACCAAATTCTGACTCAAGACAAGTCCCCACGTTGAGCAAGTTAACAATCCTCCTAAAGCCGTCAGTTGGATCTTGGATTAAGTAAGTCTCGCTTTAACCACTTTTACACGAACTTTATTTTAGTTATAAATTCGGAGACGACTTACATATCGGAATTTTCGACGGCGAAAATCGCGTAATATCGTTTTTGCCAGAGGGCTTAATTTCGGAATGCCAGTCTCATTGGCCGGAATTTTTGACGATTTTAGAATTGACAAAAGTAAAAAATTTGGATTTATATAATTTTTGTAAAAAAAACAAATCTAAATTTTGTTATTTTGTAAGTTTTTTGAATCATTATTTTTGAAATTATTTGTTTTATTTCAGACTTACGATGATTCACATAATAATTGTTTTGATTTTGTAATTGAATTTTGCAATACAATTTTTGAATGGAACTACAATAAGGAAGAATTTTCTCGAAAATTCATCTTATTTCCTTTGAAAAATTATTTAAATAATTTTATTAATTATTTTTAATAGGTAAATTTAATATTTACAAAATAATATTATTTTGAACGATACAATACTAACGGCCGATTTTTCAAGAAAGCTGACTCACAATGTTTTTTTTTTTTGCTTTTTGATAACGGTTCCGGGACGTGGTTGATATATGAATTTAAAAATTTAAAAATTTTAATTTTAAAAAAAATTGTTTTTTTAGGATATATGTACTTACCTAAAGAAGGATTAAAAATGGCCGAATGCCTAGAAGATACAAGTAATCAAGATTCAGACAGAAATATCGATAGTTGTAGTTTTTTGAAAGAACAATTTGATATTTTTAAACATGATTATCGTGAAGCTTTTGATGAACATGGACATGAAACTTTGGCTAATTTGACCTTAACTCCGGAATTGAAGAAGGAAGTTGTCAATACTTTGAGAAAACTTCAAAAAGCAAAAATCGGAATAGAGAGGTTTGTTTTTATTTTTAAAATTAGAAATAATAATTTTTGTGAGTTTGATAAAACTTAAAATTTTTGAAATATACAGTAGTCTAAAATTGTAGTTTTGCGCAGTACTGATTTCGTAATGAATTACATCAGAAAAATTAAAAATAAGAATTTTTTGGGAAATTGAAACGAAATTTGTACAGGTTTTGAGAAATTGAAGTAGTCCGAAATTTAGATCTTGAGGAATGAATATTTCGTAATCAATTATATATTGTAAAAATTATATGGACTTTTGTAGAAAAGTCCTAATATAGATTTCTGAAATTTTTAGGAACTGAAGTAGCCTAAATTTTGATTTCGTAATTAATATTTTCAGAACCACATTATTCTTAAATCTAAAATTTTCCGGATTAGGATATAAGTGTAAAATCCTCTATTCTTTAGGGTTAATTTTCATATATGAAAGTACTAGTAGATATTCAACAAATTACAATTAATACCTAAATATTCCATCGAAAATTAATTGTTTTGATTTTTAATTGAAGAATATAATTTCAGTCATAATTTCAAAGGAGAAGACAGAGAAAACATTGCGGATTTGCTGTATAAAATATCGGCTGTTCAACAAGAACTTGAACGAGTGAGCTGTGGAAAAACGGAATTTAGTATCCAGAATTTGGAACTTCCATCATTTGATGAAGATGCGATTAAGGCACTTTTTGGGGAACAAAATCCGAACATTGAAGAATCCACAGCGAAGAAAACTATCGAAAAATTGTGCGATTTTAACAGACTTTTTGAAGACAAAGTAAGCGGCGTCATTGGGGCAGCAGTTCTTCTGTTGAATGAATACAATGAACTTGAGGAATATGTGAAGTCTATTGACCGTTAGATGTGATCTGCCAAGAAGGAATGACGGGTTTATATCGAATTTTCTTGGTAAAATTACTAGTTTCTTATTTTAGCTACACTGTGAGATATATCGTGAACGGCGGAAATATAAGAGGATAAAATATAAAAGCGGACAAACTAAGATCGAAAATATAAGATGGGGATAGTAAGTTTCTGTTGCTTTTTTAGGCTGGATTTAGGCTTAGGTAAATCCAGGTATGGATGCAGAAATGTCTTTAAAGAGTAAAAAAAGCATATTTTCGATCTTATATTTTATCCATTCTTGTATTTTGTCCATTCTTGTATTTTATCCATTCTTATATTTCATCTTAATGCCGAGATATATATTGTCAAAAAAAAATTCAAACTCTATATTTTATTTTTTGTTGAATAATGTAATTTTTTTGTCATTCCTTCGAAGTTTTTGCTCACAAAAAAAATATTTTTATAAAATTAAATTGCTAAATGGAAATCTAGAGCATGAATTCTTGAGGAAGTTCCTTGAAACATTTGCATTTGGGCACTCCGCGGGGGTCCCTGAGGTCCTGGGCAGGGTAACAGTAACCGTTTTGTTTGTTCTGGAAGTTTAGTTTTTTATTTTTGTAAAGAATTTTAATTTTTATAAAAAGTGAAATTTAAAAAGTTTAGAAAAAAATTTTATTTTTGGAAAATTTTTGTTTTAAAAGAATTTAAGAAAATTTTGATTTTTAGAAAATTTTAATTTTGGAAAATTTTCATTTTAGAGAATTTTAATTTTTAGAGAATTTTAATTTTGGAAAATTTTTGTTTTTAGAAAAGTTATTTTTGGAGAATTTTTATTTTAAAAGAATTTAAGAAAATTTTGATTTTTAGAAAATTTTAATTTTTAGAGAATTCTAATTTTGGAAAATTTTAATTTTGGAAAATTTTGATTTTGGAAAATTTTAATTTTGGAAAATTTTAATTTTGAAAATAAAGTTAAACTGACTTTTATCATGCAGATGCTGTTACAGTAATTTTTGTAATTCTTGCAAATAAAGGAATCCAGTGGGGCGGCATAGGAGAAACATCTGCATTGGAAGTCGACTCCGTTCCAGGCACTACAGTAGCCATACCACATTCCGTCTGTTTTGCAGACTTCGTCACAGCTTGCATGGTCCATTTCTGTACATCCATATGATCCTCCAGTTCTGGAAAATTGGTTTTTATCGATTTTTTATAAAATTAAAGTTTCATATATGGATTTTTATGAAATTTTTCATGTGTAAATTTTTCACAAAATCAAATTTTCATATATGAGGTTTTCTAAAAAGGTATATTTTCCTTTATAAAGTCACCTAAAATCTAATTCTCATATATGAAAAATTAAAAAAATATATAATTTTATATATAGATTTATTTAGAAAATTAATTTTCATATATGAAGATTTAAAAAAATAAGCACTTAGTATATGAGTTTACCTAAAAGTTCATTTCCATATATGAAAAATTTAAAAAAATATAATTTTATATATAGATTTATCTAAAAATTAATTTTCATATATGAAGATTTAAAAAAATGAGCACTTAGTATATGAGTTCACTTAAAAGTTCATTTTCATATATGAAAAATTAAAAGAAATATAATTTTATATATAGATTTATCTAAAAATTAATTTTCATATATGAAGATTTAAAAAAATGAGCACTTAGTATATGAGTTTACCTAAAAGTTCATTTCCATATATGAAAAATTTAAAAAAAATATAATTATATATATAGATTTATTTAGAAAATTGATTTTCATATATGAAGATTTAAAAAAATGAGCACTTAGTATATGAGTTCACTTAAAAGTTCATTTTCATATATGAAAAATTAAAAGAAATATAATTTTATATATAGATTTATTTAGAAAATTGATTTTCATATATGAAGATTTAAAAAAATGAGCACTTGGTATATGAGTTTACCTAAAAGTTCATTTTCATGAGGCCTAAAAAAGTATTTCGACATATGACCTTTGTTCTTTACTTTTTTAATCAATGATTTTTTATATTTTTACCGACTTATCGAAAAGATCAATAAAGTTGTCTACCAGTTTCGATTCTGAATCTGAAGTTTTGCATTTTGCACTTTAGAAATCACGTAAAATTGATTTTATCTTTTTTCAAACAGGAGTGTTTTATTTTGCTTTGAAAAAACCAGAATTGTTTTCTTTGCACGTGGCCGGCCAGTTTTTCCTCTTTTGCAAGCTTTCGACATGTTTATTGTTTTTGTTTTTTTATTTTTTAAGTTTCCAAATCCAGCATTTGGCTATTTTTCTAGTTGAGACATATCTGTCCTTGAATTATTTTAAATTATTTTTTTTTCCATTTTTTTTGAAATTCTTGAACTCAATTTCGAGGGTTTTTGAATTAAAAATGAAAGTGCGTGAAAAAATTGAACAATTGCCCGTTGGTCTTTTTTGTTCTGGTGGTTCCACTCAAGAAGAGCAAGCAGTCACTATCCAAGAGCAAGCAGTCACTATCCAAGAGCAAGCAGTCACTATCCAAGAGGAAGAAACAGTCACTATCCATAAAAACGAAAAACAGGATAGTGACTGATTTGGTATTAATGGTTTTTGAAGTCACTATCCAAACATTAATAACACTGGATAGTGACTAAAAAGTATTAAAGTAGTCACTATCCAAGCACTAATAACACTATTGGGACAGTGACTGCTTTGGTACTTTCAAGTCACTATCCATAAAAACGAAAAATAGGATAGTGACAAAAGTGTTAAAGTAGTCACTATCCAGTCTTTTTATTGGGAGTTTTATTTTTGACATTTCTACAAATAGTCTCAGATAGTGACCGAAAGAAGAACGATTTTCATCGTTTCTGGACACTATCCTTAAGAACACTAACTGGATAGTGACTCAAAGAGGAACTTAATTATTAGAATTAGTCAATATTTGAAAGTATTATTAGAGATACAATTTTACATGCTCTACAGTATTTTTTGGATAGTGACTAAAGTTAAAGACCAGTCACTATTCAGAATCATCACTAGAAGTCCAAGTTCACGTAGCTCAAGGTGTTTTTTCGGATAGTGACTGATTTTCAGTTTGAGACACTATTCAAGAATATTGTTGGAATTATGTTTTTAAACATTTTTTGGATAGTGATTGATTTTCAAATTTAGTCACTATTCTAAATTGTTATTAAAACTATTATTACAAACAGCTGTAAATATTTTTCTGGACAGTGACTGATTTTCAGTTTGAGACACTATCCAAGAGTATTGTTGAAATTATGACTTTAAACATCTTTAGACATTTTTTGGATAGTGATTGATTTTCAAATTTAGTCACTATCCTAGATTTTTATTAAAACTATTATTACAAACAGCTGTAAATATTTTTCCAGATAGTGAGTGACCTTCAGCCTACGTCACTATCTCTGTTTACTTCCTATTAATTTACTGATAACGAACTCACAGTGATTTTGTTTCTGCATAGCTGATAACTAACAACAAAATCGAAAAATGACCGATGACTCCCATTTGGATTCTGAAAAAAAAAATTTTAATACTAAATCACGCGAATTTTATCACGGTTTTTTTAATTTAAAAATTTGTCTACTTTGAATGAAAATCAAAAATTCCGTGTAAAATCGACCTTCTTGACCTTTTTGGACAACGTTTGAGAACCTGTCTTGTTCAAAAATCGAAATTTTGAAACTCAAACTGAATGACCCGAAACAATCAAGGAAAATTTTTCTTCCGTGTTTAAATTCGATTATTTTTACCGGCCAATTAAATTTTCAAAAACATTTAAAAATATAAAAATTCAAAATTACGAAATCTCAATTTAAAAATTAAAAATTTTGAAATTATTTTATAAATTAAAAATTAAAAATCTGTAAAGAAATAAAACTTTGAATTTTTGAATTATAAAAAAAATAAAATTATAAAATCGAAAAATTTTGAATTTTCGAATTTTTAGGATAAAATAGTCCCTGCAAAAAAACAATCAAATTTGAAAATGTACTCTTGGGACGAAAAGTTCACATCTTCCTGTGAACTGTCATACTGTAGCTTAAGCGCTGTTGTTTTTCTTTGTTTTTTTACTGTATGGTATTTATTCTCCTTTGATTCGCGCTAATTTTGAAATTTTTCAAATTAATTTTTTTACTTAACTGAGATATTAAGTTAATTTTATCAAAAATTTGTAAAAACGAAAGAAATTACATAAAGCTTACAAAATAGGAGGAATAACTGTTGTACAACAGTGACGAATGAACTCTCTTTCTCGCGTTTATGAACTGGTAATTATATAGGTGAAATGGTAAACTTGGCTAATCAATGGCGAATGAACTCTCTCTCGCGCGTTTATGAACTGGTAATTATATAGGTGAAATGGTAAACCTGGTTAATCAATGGCGAATGAACTCTCTTTCGCGCGTTTATGAACTGGTAATTATATAGGTGAAATGGTAAACTTGGCTAATCAATGGCGAATGAACTCTCTCTCGCGCGTTTATGAACTGGCAATTATATAAGTAAAATGGCAAACCTGGCTAATCAGTGACGAATAAACCCTCTCTCGCGCGTTTATGAACTGATATTTTCATGAGTAAAATGGCAAATCTGTTTAATCAATGAATTTTTGATTACAAGTGATTTTTTTGTAACTTACGCAAAATTGTACAGAATAATTGTATTTATCCGTTTTTTTTGTTAAATATGTTCATTTTTATTACTTTTCAGTTTATAACAGAATTAAAATTAAAATTTTAGAAATACAAAAATGGGAGAATGGTGTGCGGATAAATTGAGGGATTGCCGAGCTTGGAAGGATGAAGGATTAGAAATTTCAACAACGTCCAATGAATGTGCAAAGTTGTATGATGCTACTTTGAGACAACTCGTGTCTTGGATTGATTGTCAGCAACTGGGAGGAATAGAAAACACAAAGAAGAAAATGATTGAAGCAGATCCTAATTCCGGTGAGTTGCAAAAAATTAATACAGAAAAATTGCAAATTTTCCACACAGGACCAAGAAAGTTGAAAATCTTACTATATGGTCCTGTACGGAAATTTCATATTATAAAAATCAATGTTTGTAAAAGAAGTTTCCACACAGGACCTAGAAAACTGAAAATCTTACTATATGGTCCTGTACGGAAATTTCATATTACAAAAATCAATGTTTATGATAGAAGTTTCCACACAGGACCCAGAAAGTTGGAAATTCTCTTACATGGTCCTGTGTGGAAATTTCATATTACAAAAATCAATGTTTATAATAGAAGTTTCCACACAGGACCCAGAAAGTTGAAAATCTTACTATATGGTCCTGTGTAAAATCTCATTAATCTTAAAAATTTTAATTTTTCTCAAATTACAGTAATTGCGAGATGTCTTTCCCTCGGAATGCATGCTTTAAGTACTTCCAATTCTGTTCGAAAAGAACAGAAATTCAAAGAAGATCTGGATAAACTGATAGATGATGCCAAAACTTCGAACAAACGAGAACAACATCACGCAAGAGCTGTTTATAATTTCGCCTACGGCAATATGCAATCAGCATGTGTAGAATGGGAAAAAATTCTTGCTGAAAATCCGACAGATTTGATGGCTTTGAAGTTTGCTCATGATGGATATTTCTTCCTGGGAGATTGCCACAGGAAAAAAAATAGTGTCCAGAGAGTTATTGGAAAATGGAAAAAAACTGAACCTTGCTACAGGTAAGTGGAATAATTTCGAATTTTAAAAATAAAAAAATGAAAATTTGAGAAATTTCATTTTGAAGTAAAATGAATTAAGATGACATAGATAATCGTGATGAAGATAAAAAATCAGTGAAGAAAGAGATATCTCAAATCTTTATGGTATCCATTTATAATTGTTTAAAAAATATAAAAAGATATATTTTAATAATATTACTTATTTTTATAATAATTCAAAATTAATAAAGATATCTCAAATCTTTATGATATCTATTCAGTAGTCTAAAATATATCTTAATAATATTACTTATTTTTATAGTAATTCAAAATTAATAGAGATATCTCAAATCTTTAAGATATCCATTTATAATGGTTTAAAAAATATAAAAAATATATCTTAATCAATTTTGTCCATAATATGCCATATAAATGTTTTTTCTTACACATAAAAATAGGTAAATAGTATATACTGTATGGATACATAAAAACGATTGTAATGTATAACATAGACTATATCCTATATATCGATATGCTAGAACTATTTGTTGTGTGTAGTCTTAGATATATACCTCAATACAGTATTAGAGACAGATCATAATACAGGCACAAAAAGAGTACATGGTATATACTATATGGATACATTAAAACAATTGTAATGTATAGGATAGACTATATCCTATATATCGATATATCGATATTTCGATATATTAGAGCTATTCGTTCTATGTAGTCTTAGATATATACTTTAATACAGTATTAGAGACAGATCATAATACAAGCACAAAAAATAGATATATCATATATAATGTACGGATATATTAAAACAGCTCTGATTTACCAGATATATTCAATGTATCGATAGATTAGAACCGTTTTAATGTACCCTTTGTGTTTACCGATAAGATTTTTCGAATTTACGCTTATTTTCGAAAAATTTTCTGTCGTAAATTAAAAACCTAAAATTTTTAATAAATTCAAAATTCGCTATTTGAATTTATTTTTAAAAATTGAATCCTCGTGAACCACTCAACTTTTCCTTTCCTTCCTCGATTGAACACTTATTTCGGATTCTTGAATCTTATTTGATCACGATCAGAGATGTCGATTTTGAACTAATTCGGGTTAGAGTCGATTTTGAATTTATCCGAATTCGAAAATCTGAAAAATCGAATCTGAAAATTAAAAAAAATTAATAAATTTTACAACGATTTTTGCAGTTACTTGCACGGGATGTTGGCGTTCGGATTGGAGGAATGTGGTGATTATCCAGAAGCAGAAAAAGAAGCCAGACATGCTCTGGAGCTCCAGCGACAAGACTGTTGGGCAACTCATGCTGTTGCTCATTGTTACGAAATGAAATCAAATTACAAAGACGGGATTCAATTCATGGAATCTACAGTATCTGATTGGGAACCTTGTTTCATTCTTGCTTGTCACAACTTCTGGCATACAGCTTTATTCTACATCGAGAAAGGCGACTACGAAGAAGCTCTCAGCATCTACGACGATGAAATAGAAAAAAGATGTCATTCTAAGTCAATGTTAGATATCGTTGACGCTGCAAGTATGCTTTGTAGACTGGAAATGGAAAATGTGAATGTCGGGGACAGATGGAAGCGACTGGAACCCCTGGCTGAAGTCCATGTCGGAGATAATGTGTTGGCTTTCAACGATGTCCATTTGTCGATGATCGTTTCCAGTTTGGACGATGGAGATTTACTCGAGAAACATCAAACAAGCATAGGAGATTTTGTGAGGTAAGTCATTTAAAAATAACGTTTTGAATCAAAAATATCCGGACGTTCGGATGTCTGTATGTACATGTTTTTGGACATTCGACCTCCCTAATGTTTGTATATATATTTGCTCAAGCATTTAAATGTCCAAATCTTTGTATGTGTCTTTGTCCAAATATCTATGTGGACTCTAATATGTTCGTATGTTTATTCCGAACGTTCGAACGTCCATATGTTCGACTGTATGTATATTCGAATGTCTATGTGTATCTGTCACAATATCCAAACGTTCGTATGTACTTTTGTTCGAATGTTGTATATTCAAACGTGCGTATGTCTGAATATTTACTTGTCCGTTTGTTCGTATGTTTGTTCCGAACGTCCATATGTTCGACTGTATGTATATTCGAATGTCTATGTGTATCTGTCACAATATCCAAACGTTCGTATGTACTTTTGTTCGAATGCTGTATATTCAAACGTGCGTATGTCTGAATATTTACTTGTCCGTTTGTTCGTATGTCCGTATGCAAGACATCCAAATGTCCAAATGTTCATATGTCCGAATATCACCAAACCCATGTGTTCAGACGCATGTGTATTCATGTTTTTTCGTTATTATGCATTTATATACATTTTGAACTCTAGAAATTCGAAATCCGATTTCAGAAACGGTTCAGGAGACAATCACAGAATAACCAAAGATATCGGAGATCAACTTTCCGAAGCAATCATCGCCTTCAAGAACAAAGAATACGAAAAAACTTTCGATCTAATCTATCCTATCAGATTCGAAATAATTCAGATCGGTGGAAGTCACGCTCAACGTGATGTTTTTTCGCAGATTCTGATTCACTCTGCTCTCCGTTCTAAGGACTGTAATCAACAGCAACACGCCAAGGAGCTCATTGAAGAAAGAAATTCATTGAAATCCAATTCTACACTTAGTGACAGAATTGTCAATCATCATAAAAATGTGCTGTTTTCTAATATTTGATAATGAAGTAGAAACTCAATAAATAAATAAATCGATAACCATTTCATAAACATACCAGTAATATTAAATTGCTAGCGATTAAGAAGCCATATTATGGAAATTATAAATACAATATGTCTAGAAATGAAGTAGTAATACTTTTCCGTGAATGTAAAATCATTTCAGTCTGGATGCCAGTTTTTTGAATGACAGTAATCGACAAGTTTTTTCAGAAGCATGGCCATATATGAGCCAGTTAAGCTCGTGATCGCAAAACATGACAAGTGTGTTGTGAACCGCAAGATGAGCATTAGGCATAGGTTCATTGTTGTGTTTTGATCTAGTCAAATGTTGTAATTGTTCTTTGAAAACGGTTCGGTAGAGTGATAAGTTCTTTCAAATGAACTTCCAACCATGTCTGTTGGTGTTCTAGGACTAATGTTAGAAGTTCACAAAAAAACTAAAAAAACAAACATGAAATTTTTAATATAAACAGTCGAAGCCTATATTCATCTGAGAACAACAACAGATTCATTCCGAAAGACCAACTAAGACGACGCAAATCATGAATTTATTCAAAGTAAAATTGGTTTTTTTCTGCACTCGGTTTGTCAATTTCAGAAATTTATTCGTTGTCGGTTTCAGGTTCATTTTTAGTACTTTCAGATTGAATATGACAGCAATTAACTTTAAGAATTGGTTTGTTGTCTCCTTTTTGACTTCAACCATCAGTCGGATTTTCGAAATCCTCCAATTCCGATCACTTTATATGAAGCAATTGCAGATTTTTAATTTCTTAATTCCAACCAAAACATTTAAAAAACGAAATTTCACCGATTTCTGCACTCCGTTGATTATGTTTTTGAGTAGTTTCATAATTTTAGCTTCTTCAAAAATTAAAAAAATTAATGTTGCTCTCAAACTCGGAAGAAACCGATTTTGTTGGGCAAATGGTTAAAAGAATCGGAGTCGTATTTGTTGTGGTTGAAACCTGACATCTTAGTCTATGATTGATGGAAATGACTTGCGCATTAGTCAGCACCCAAGATTGCATTTTAGCGAACAGAGCCCCATATTATAAAGTTCATCTTCAATCAAGTTCCGAAATGTCGACGGATCTGATTATGAAGTAATTTGTAAATCGACGATCATGTGTCCAAGTCAAAACCCCAGAATGTTACATGCCATTACACTCAGCATGAGAAGTCCGCCGAACATCAGTGTATTTATAGACGCATGGGAAAGGTGGAATTGTCATTATGTGGAAACCGTTCACCTTCCATGTACTCTCAGAACCTGTTTATCTTAAAAAAAAATTGTTTTCACTTGTAAACCACCTAACACCACTGGCTCTACTGTCTCAAAGTAATCACAAGTCGGTTTCAGTCCCGTTATCCTCAACTCCACTTCGATGGATAACCGGTTTCACAAACTCCCGGTCAACGACACCCAGGTCGAAATTCCGAGACGCTATGAAAACCTCAGACGGATCGGGTCCGGTGCTCAAGGCCACGTTTTGTATGTCATTTCCGAATTACTACAGCTCTAATGCCATCCTTTAGTTCTGCCTACGACAGAGTTACCAACCGAAGTGTGGCGATAAAGAAACTGACTAATCCGCTGTCCAATGTTGTCAGTGCCAAACGTGCCTATCGCGAGTTCGTGATCCTAAACTTGGTTAATCATCGGAATGTGAGGTCTTTACACTTGAAACACGTTCTGAATCCGTCTTTAGGTGATCAAACTTCTAAATGCATACACTCCACAGGGCAACTTGGCAGATTTCTCGGATATTTATCTGGTTATGGAGTGCATGGAGAGCAATCTCTACCCCGCCATTAAGAACAACCTTGATCACGAACAAATCTCCTATTTGCTTTACCAACTGCTCTGTGGGATTCACCATCTTCACAAAGCCGGCATCATTCACAGGGTACTTTATGTAGAATTGCTTTACTTGATGTTTCTAGGACTTGAAACCAGGCAACATCGCCATCGACAGTCAATGTCAGTTGAAGATCCTCGATTTTGGTTTGGCGAGGATGAGCGAAGACTTCTCGATGACCTCTTACGTGGTCACGAGGTACTACCGAGCCCCGGAGATCATTCTCGAAATGGGGTACGACTCCAAGGTGGATGTCTGGTCCATTGGATGCATATTCGCGGAGATGGTCGTGAAGCAGATTCTATTCCCGGGGAGAGACACAGCTGATCAGTGGGACAAGATCATCGAGAAAGTCGGTTCCCCGACCCCTGCGTTCATCGAACGTCTGCAACCTGCCTTCCGATATTACGTCCGATCCAGACCTGCTTTCAGAGCCACCTCCTGGACTGTTCTGTTCCCAGACAATCGGTTCCCAAGAATCACCGAGCCCACACTCACTCGTAAGATACAAGTTCCCTTCAGATGACGGTCAACTAATTTCAGCTGCATCTGCGAGGGATCTCTTATCCAAAATGCTGGTTGTCGACCCAAAGGACCGAATCGACGTCCATACCGCCCTGAGTCATCCATATGTGATCGGTTGGTACACTTCAGACCAAGTCCAAGCCCCAGCTCCCGGAGTCTACGATAATCAAGTGGAAGAGACTGATCACAGTGTTGATCAGTGGAAAAGTAAGTCCAAAATACTAAAATCCCCTGACTCAAATTTTCAGCTTTAATTTTCGGAAGAATCAAAGAATACGAAGCTACTCACGACGTTTTCGGGAGTAATGGCAATAACGCAGTCCCCGGAAACAGTCCCTAATCCGCTATGAAGACTCATAAAATCTGAATATTATCCAAAGTCAACTACGAGTAACAAAGTAATGATCTAAGTTATCGTATTCGACAAGTACTCGAGTTTATCTTAGTGTGAATCTTTGTCCTTTGTTATTTACCATATTTAATATAGGCCATATGATTAATTAAATAGAAAATTGGATTTCTTTGAATATGCCGGAACTATACTAAAGGAACAGGTTGAAAATTAGTAACTGTTAAGATAGAAAACAGAAGTATATTAATAATCTATACTAGAACAAAATAAAAGTAAAATTACCATAAAAACCCTAAGAGAAAGGCAGCTCTTCTATTCGAGTTTTGACAGTATATACATCTCCCATATAATGCAACTAAGAATCTCACTCATACCCTACAGTACTCCACGCTCCCTGATGTTCAGACTATCGCTTCTGGTCCTGCTTTCTTAGTCCAGTTTCTGTCCCAACAGCCATTTACTAAAGTTGTCCAACATTAGTCCAAAAACATTTTATTTTTCGAAGAATGTTTTTCATAAACGCAGATTTATTCATTTTTAATTACTTTGGTAATTATACAGTAGAACTTGGATATGAGATACCCCCGCTATAACATATCTCTTGTTATAGGATAGGACCTGAGTTTGGTTAGTCTGTCTTCAAATTGACCCCCGCTATAATATATCCTTTCTTATAACATACGCTTTGCTCAATCCTAAGGGGTATCTCATATCCAAGTTCTACTGTATATACTAAAATTATAAAATATCACTGCACATAAACTTCAAAATTCAAGAGCTAGTCAACAGTATTCGAAAAATAATCTCGACGCGAATAATTCTTGATTTGTATTTTTGTGAATTTTGTTAATTTTCTAAACAAAAAAATTAGAAATTGGTTAATACCATTACTGAGTTCTTTTTAGGACCGTTGATTAAATCAACAATGACACAAATACAAAAACAACACCCAATTTTTACTCTACAGTATGGCAGCTAGTTGGCGAATGAGAATTTTCTTCGAATTAATTTCCCTAAATCATCCGTTTATTAAAAGTCTCGATTTAAAATTTGCATAATCCATCCATTTACCCATCGTGATAAACTTTGAGCACCCAATCCTAATCCTATTCAACGAATTATCGAGTGTGGTTCTCTCGGGAAGATTTCCTCCGGCAACAAGTAACTTATTGTCTGATCTGTAATCATTCCCGAAAGACCCCAAATCCTAACAATCCCATCAGGACAATAATAAGCGTCATCCGTAGCTGTTACGACTTTGAAGTTGTTCGAAAAAAAAGCAGGTAATGTGTACTTGTGTTTCGGCAGCCGAAAACTAGTGTATCTTCTAGATTGAACGAAATCTGACATCGGGATCTGAAAAACAATATTATTGAAAAATCAAAAATTAACATTTTCACGAAATTACTTTAAAAATAAATTTTTAATTTTCTCAATATAAGAAAATTCAAATCTTTAATTTTTTAGATAATTCTAGAATTTTTAGTTTTAGATGTTATTTCAAAAGTCGATATTAAAAATTAGGGATTTTCTACAAAATTCCAAAACTTTTAAAATTTTCTCAGATGTTCATTTTTAAAACTTTCTGGAATTCTAAAAAGTGACGGAAACTACAAGATTCCGGAAATTCATATAGAATCTTAGTAATAATATAATATAAAAATAAAAAGAAATAAATACTCACCAGATACACCGATTGGACCTCCTCAACTTGAGGCTTCAGAAAAGACAACGCTTTCTCATCACAGACAGCAACCACTGGAGTCACGTTGGTCTTCAAATTTCTCGTTAGTGAAGGCTGCAGTTCCGACCAGATTGTCAAATACTCCGGAAATATATTGATTTCTTCAAAACCTTCTCGAAGAGCAGCCTATAAACTCCAGATTTTACGTGTAATCAACGTCATACATAAGTAATTTTCAATTATTTTTAACCAAACGTAATCAACGTGTAAGAATTCTTGAGAATATTCTTCATATATTGGATATTAACTGGGCATGATTACAATCCGATGAAAGTTTATTCTAATTAAACGCAATCAACATGTTCGTACCTTTTTAATTACAGAAAATAAGGGTCCAAACACGTTGATTGCACTCAATAGGACCAACTATTTTAAAATTATTATCCTATCACTGATTCTCATATATTGGATTCTAACTGGACGCAATCGATAGCAGGATTATAATCCAAAGAAAGTCTATCCTATTTGAGCCTAATCATCATTACAAGTTGTTAGTTGTAGAAAAGAAGGGTCCAAACACGTTGATTGCACTCAAATAGGACCAACCATCTTTAAATTATTATTCTATCATCGATTGCATTGAGTCAGAATCCAGTATATGGAGAACATCATCAAGAGTTCTTACACGTTAATTACGTTCCGTTACAGATGACTACAAATTACCTATGTAGAAATTAAAAATAGCAATAATTGTAAAATTATCTCAAGACGAATTGATAAAACTTAAAATTTCACATTTATAATTTTGATTTCAAAAAGTTTCGAAAATTTTGAAATCTTCTGCTGTATTTTGAAATATTCTAGAAATTTCTAAGGACTCTAGAAAGTTCCAGAAGTCTTCTCGAATTCTGAAATTTTCTAGAATCTTCTACTTTATTCCGGGATATTGTAGAATCGCTTAAAAACTCTATTCATATATAAATCTAAAAATCTTACTTGTTTTATGGATTCTCCCTTTTCCAATCTGCCTCCAGGAAAGCACATTTCTCCTCGATGACTTCGTAAATGATAACTTCTGTGAGTATACAAGAACCACGGCTGATCCACTTCTTCTGCTTCATTTTTCGGTTTTTCTGCCTTCTTCAAATTGACCATGGACACCAAAACTGCAGAATCCCCCATCGTCGGTCTTCTGAAGTACGGGGACTTGGATCCCTCTCCGACGTTGAAGGTTCTTTTGTGAGTCGGTCCATCTTCGTGGGGTTCTTCTAAAGCCGGATTCGAGTCACCTCTCCGAACATGGATCTCTGGTTTGTCTTGGTTGCTCTCGTGGACCCGTTGATGGAAGTCCTTCAGACCTTGTTCCGAGATGACTGCATTCAGCGCTGAACGGAGGGTTGACGAGATCAGACGACATTGGAGGACAGTATGGGGGACTTGGAGAGGATTCATCCAAGTGAAAATCTGAAAAACATTGGAAGATCAAAAGTACTTAATCCTAAATTGGTAGTTAATAATTATTTTCAAATTTTAAAAACAAAATTAAAAAATTCCAAATATAAACTAACCTCCAACTTTTGATATATGAAGTTGGTTCTAAAAGCACTCTAATCTTGTTCTTTATTCATCCGAAGTGGTTATATTCTAAAATCGATCGGTCGAGGATAAAAAAGATAACTACAGATAATGTACGTCGACTAAACGCCCAGAGTTCTTCTTCGTCTCAACTCTGAGCACCTGTATCGACCTAGATTTATATCCGTCAGGTTTCGTTGAACTTCTGAACTTCTCGGAATCATGAGTCCGAGAACCAGGGCTGATCTGACGAAAAAATAGAAAATTAAAAAACTTACGAATTTTGGAGAAAACTGAAATGAAAAAATGAAAGATGTTCAAGTTCGAAAATTTGAGCATGTTGCCAGTCAAAAAGCAGCGAGGATATCCCGGGATTTCCTTTATCCATATATTCAAATATGCTTAATTAGTCAAAGATAGCAGAAAACAAAATAATTAAATAACTAAATAATTCAAAAAATCTAAATTTTTAAAATTTCTTTGAAACTTTTTTTTTAAAATTATTTTTTTTTTATTTTTTAAATTATTTTTTTTATCAATTAGAAAATAAAAAATATTAGATACCGTATGAAGGACAAAAAGTTTAATTTTGTTATTTTTACATATATTTATTAAAAAATATTAAAAAATTAATTTTAATGAAGTTTTTTATTTTTAAATTTTAATTTTTTGCAACTATTTTGAACCTCATTTTCGTTATTTGCTCTTGTTTATTCCGAAATGTCATGATTCAGAATCAATCGCTACTACTAAAATTAAAAAATTAAAAAAAATTAAAAATTCAGTTTTTTCGAAAATTTGTTTTTTAATTTTTTTTTAATTTTAAAAATAATTTTAGAATTAAAATTAAAAATAAAAATTTCTAACTTTTTAGAAAATTACAGAAATTCGTTTTGGAAGAATTTCAGAATAATATTATCGATTTTTAAATACAAAATGATTTTTTAAATATCATCTTGAATCAAAAACTTTTAATTTTTAAAAAAAGTTTTACAAATTCGTTTTAGAATAATATTTATCAATTTTTAATATAAAAAGTAATTTTTTAAATATTATTTTAAATTTAGAAATTTTCGATTTTTTAATTTCGTAATAATTTTAGAATAATATTTATCTATTTTTTATATAAAAAAATAATTTTTTTAATATTATTTTAAATTTAAAAACTTTTAATTTTCTAATTTTGCAATAATCTTAAAATAATATTTATTGATTTTTTATATAAAAAATAATTTTTTTAATATTATTTTAAATTTAAATTTTTAATTTTATAAAAAGTTCTAAAATAATATTTAAATTTAATTTTTATAATATGATTGAAAATTTATAAAGTAACGTTCATATTGGGATCATTGTCGAGTTCAGACATTTTTGACTTTTTTCATTTTTTAAAAATTATTTAATTTTTCGACTTTTTTTCATTTTTAAAACTTTTTTTGACTTTTTTCATTTTTTTTAAATTTTTTGACTTTTTTCATTTTTTAAAAATTTTTTTTGACTTTTTTTCATTTTTAAAACTTTTTTTGACTTTTTTCATTTTTTTTAAATTTTTTGACTTTTTTCATTTTTTAAAAATTATTTAATTTTTCGACTTTTTTTCATTTTTAAAACTTTTTTTGACTTTTTTCATTTTTTTTAAATTTTTTGACTTTTTTCATTTTTTAAAAATTATTTAATTTTTCGACTTTTTTTCATTTTTAAAACTTTTTTTGACTTTTTTCATTTTTTTAAATTTTTTGACTTTTTTCATTTTCTAAAAATTTTTTTTGACTTTTTTTCATTTTTTAAAATTTTCTCACTTTTTTTTATTTTTTAAAATTTTTTCACTTTTTTCGAAAAATCAACGTAGGACCGGTTTTGGATCTTGTGGGATATCTCTTTCAGTTCTGGATATCCAGACGGCCTTGGGAGGTTAAGGGTCGACAGCCACAAATCGGTCCATCCTTGGCTCAATTTCGGATTTGTGCGATCAGTTGGAAACTGAAATCGAATAAAAATTTATATTTGTTTTTTTGGATTTTATATTTTTCGAAATGGATTTTAAAATATATTTTTGTCGATAGTCACTGGTGGAGATGGTCATTAAGGTAAATTCGGTGTTTTGGCATTGGAAACGAAATAAAAATTTCATTATTTTTGGGATTGCTTATATTTTAAAAAATATTTTTTTCGAAATTTTGGCACTGGGGATATTTCGCCAAAAAAGTATTTTTTTCGAAATTTTAACACTGGGGATATTTCGCCAAAAAAGTATTTTCTCCAAAATTTGGCACAAAGGATATTTCGCTAAAAGTATTCTCCAAAATTTGGTACTGGGGATATTTCGCCAAAAAAGTATTTTCTCCAAAATTTGGCACTGGGGATATTTCGCCAAAAAAATATTCTTTAAAATTTGGCACTATGAATATTTCGCCAAAGGCATTATTATGAAATTTTTTGGCACTGAAGACGTTTTCCCGAAATTAATTTCTTAAAAATATTACTTTTGATATTGAAGATATTTTGCTAAAATTAATTATTTTAAATATTATTTTTAGCATTAGGAATATTTCACTAAAATTAATTTCTTAAAAGTATTATCTTTGGCGTCTTGGATATTTTGACAAAATTGAAAGCTTTATTTTTGGCATTGTGAACATTTCGCCAAAACTGAAAACTTCATTTTTGGCATTGTGAACATTTCGCCAAAACTAAAAATTTTATTTTTGGCATTGTGAATATTTTGCCAAAACCAAATTTGGCGTTCATACTTTTTTATTGGATGTTTACTTTTTGATCCTACAACGACTTTTTACAATTTAACTTTCCTGTTGATCAATGTTCAGTTTCCAGCTTTTTTCACGGATAAATCCCTTCGATGACTAGTTAATTTCAAACAATTGTCAAAAAACTCGAAAATGGTTGTTTTTGTTTTCCGAATTAATTCCGTCACAAAATCACCTGGACCATTTTTGTCTGATTCTACACACAAAAAAGCGTAACTTTTGGCGCAATAACAAATATAAATCATCACAATTATATTTTATTTTTCGTCACAAATGTTAAATATTCATAAAAATGTGATGATTATATGACATTTCGTAATTGTTACAAAGTCAAAAATTATGTTTTTTGTGTATTGGAGCTGTTTTGGATAGTGACTAGAAAGCCCTGATTTGAGTTCGAAATAGACACTATCCAAAATCTCTACACACAAAAAAGCGTAATTTTTGACATAGTAACAAATACAAATCGTCACTATTAAGTTTCAATTTTCTTCACAAAAGTCAAATATTTATAAAATATGTGACGATTATGTTATATATTTTTTATATTTCGTAATTGTTACAGGGCCAAAAATTGTTTTTTTACGTGTGCAGACAGCTCGTGTTTTGAGCGGTCATGGATTGATTCACGTTTTGAGATTAGAGGGATATTGTCTGCGTTTCTGAAAAGTGTTATTTTTCGTTAACCGAATTTTCACCTAGGTCGTTTTATTGATTTTTAAATTTATTAAACAACTTTATTTTAAAATTAAAAATATTGTATTTTAAAACTTAAAAATGGCCAAAGTAAGTAAAACATTGAAAAATTCGGTTTAAAACGTAAAAAATCGAATTATTTCGTTGTTAAATAAGAATATTGAAAAATTTATTTAAAAAAATAAAAATTTTAAATATTTTATGTTTGTATAAGGATACTGTAGAAATTATTGAAAAATGAAAATTTGAATATTTTGAGATTAAATAAAGTACTGTAGAATTCACTTTGAAATTTAAAAATTTGCATATTTTGAGATTAAATAGAGTACTGTAGAATTTGTTTCAAAATTAGGAGTTTAAATATTTTGAAATAAAATAGAGTACTGTAGAATTCACTTTTAAAATTTTAAAATTTGAATATTTTGAGATTAAATAAAGTACTGTAGAATTTGTCTCAAAATTAGGAGTTTAAATATTTTGAAATAAAATAGAGTACTGTAGAATTCGCTTCAAGATTAGAAATTTGCATATTTCGTAATTAAATAAAGTACTGTAGAATCCATTCTGAAATACAAAAATTTGCATATTTCGTAATCAAATAAGATATTGTAGAATTTGTTCGAAAATTTGCATATTTTTAACCAATTAGAAATACTGTAGAATTTAATCTAAAGTTTAAAAATTTGCATATTTCGTAATTAATAAGGGGTTTTGTAAAATCCATAAAAATCCAAAAATTAAATGTTTTTTAACTTTAGCGAGTTCTTTCTCTAATGGAGGGTCGTCAAAGAAGGTTCTCGACCATCCAGCAGCTGAATCCAGAGACCCTCAAAGTCATCAGGACAGATGAACGTCTTCAGTCGATCCCGGATGTCGAGAATCCGGATCTGGCCAACTATGACAGCGACAGGAAACAGTCCATCCCTCAGATTATCTCCAGTACACTCGGCAATCTGGCACTGTTCAGAGATGACGATGAATTGGAGGCTTCTGGAGGAAACGCGACTGCCTTCATCGGGGGCTACACCATCCCGGGACCCACCGAAAGGGCGAGTAGCGAAAGGAAAAAAGCAAATCTCGGGGTCATGCTGGGGGTCTATCTCCCCACTATCCAGCACATCCTCGGAGTAACCATGTTCATCAGGTTGTTCTGGGTCGTCGGAATCGCAGGGGTCCCGATGACGTCATTATTGCTGTTGATCTGCTGTGCTTGCGTGAGTTTTTTAAAAATTAAAATTTGACAAAAAATAAAAGTTCTTCAAAATTGCTAGAAGTTCACGAAAGATCTTGAGAGTTTGTAGAAATTTCTAGAATCTTTCAAGTTCTCATGGAAGGTTGTAAAATCTTTCGAAATCTCATCGGAGATTCTAGAATCTGTTAAAATTTGATTGACATTTTTAGTTTTCCACAATTTTATAGAATATTCTAAAATCTGTTAGAATTTGATTGACATATTTAAAATTTTTCAGAATTTTATAGACTTCTGAAATTTTTAAAAATTTCATTAAATATTTTGAAATTTTTCAGAATTTTATGGACTTCTGAAATTTTTTAAATTTTATTAAATATTTTGAAATTTTCCAGAATTTTATGGACTATTCTAAAATTTCACAAAATATTTTGAAATTTCTAAGATTTTTAAAAATTCTTTAATTTTCTAAATTTACTTAACTTTTTCGATTTTTTAGACATTGTTGACCTCCATCTCGCTGTCCGCCGTGTCCACAAATGGGGTCGTGGAATCAGGAGGAGCTTACTTCATGATTTCCCGGAATCTCGGAGCCGAATTCGGAAGTGCTGTCGGAATTCTCTTCTACTTGGCGAATACTGTAGCCACATCCATGTACCTCGTCGGAGGAGTCGAAGTTTTCCTAGTAAGTTCAAAACTCCCACAATTACAGTAATCACGAATTATTTTAGCTCTACATAATGCCACAATGGACAATCGGAGGAGAAATCGTCCACAACGATGTCGGTAAGTTGTTTTAATTTTTAAAAATTTAAAAATTTAAAATTTTAATTTTTTTTTAATTTTAAAGTTTTTAATTTTTAGAAATTTTTTAATTTTGAAGTTTTTTAATTTTAAAGTTTTTTAATTTTGAAATTTTTATTTGTTGTAAAACTTGTTTTAGGTCCATTTGGGATGATGACGAATAATTACCGAATTTACGGAACTGCTTTGTTGCTCATTGAGTTGATCATTGTGGCCCTCGGGGTCAAGTTTGTCCAACTACTGGCACCGGTAAGTGGAGTCGAATCCAAACTGACATTTATGATTTTATTAAATATAATTTTCATAAAAAGTCCTGGGATTTTGAAAAATTCTGAAATTTAGAATTTTCCAGAACTTCATAAAGGATTCTAAATGGTTCTAAGAATTTTATTGAAATTTTTAAGATTCTCCAAAAAGGCTCATAAAAAATTTAAGGTTTTTTGGAATTTTATAAGATTTTAGAATCTCCTCAAAATCATCTTAAAATTTGTAGAATCTTTTGAAAATTTTATGTAGGATTTTAAAAGCTTCTCAGAATCTTATACAAGATTTCTAAAATCTAAGAAATTTTAAAATTTCTAGAATCTTCTAAAAATTTTAGAATTTCTAGAATCTTCTAACAAATCCTAAAATTTCTAGAATCTTCTAAAAATTTTAGAATTTCCTCAGAATTATCTTGAGATTTCTAAAATCTTCCAGGAATCCTATCGACAGTTTTAGAATCTTCTTAGAATCTCGTGAAAACTTCTAGAATTCAGTAGGAAGTTTCGGAATTATCTAAAAGTATAAATTCTGAGGACTCTTATTGAGAAAATTTCTTACAATAATTTATTTTAATATTTACAGTATTCTAATTATTTCAGGTTTCCCTCGCTTGTGTGATTCTATCCGTGATGGCCTGCTTTGCCGGAGGGATCGAGAAAGCAATTGTTGGAAACGGACAACAGTAAGTCATAAAAAAATTTAAAAAAACAAAATTTTCACAATAAAACAAAAAAATAAAAACTAAAATAAAAAATTGAAAAAAAAAACAAAATTTTTTATTCAAAAAAATCAAAAATTAATATTCAAAGAAATTGTTAATTTTTATTTTAAAAAAATCGAAAATTTTTATTTTAAAAAAATCAGAAATTTTTATTTTAAAAAATTAAAAATTTTTATTTTAAAAAAATCGAAAATTTTTATTTTAAAAAAATCGAAAATTTTTATTTTAAAAAAATCGAAAATTTTTATTTTAAAAAAATCGAAAATTTTTGTTGCATGCAGTGTGCGATTTTTCAGTGTTTGTATGCTAGATGACATGTTGCTTCAATCGAGGGTCTACATGCCGTTCCACGAGTCGTCCAACAACTCGATTTCCTTCGACCAAGTCTGTGACTTCTGCGACAAGAGAGAAGAGTACATTTTACCGTAATCTGTAAGACCTAAAATATCTCTTCAGAGTCCAGAAAAAATTCTGTCCTCGAGAAGGAGACGACAGCCTGATCTGCACCCACTTCGGGAGCGCCCCTATCAGTTGTGTGAACGCCTTTCCTGGTTTCAACATGAAGACCCTAGGATCGAATTCTGTGTACCAGGAGATGAAGTCCGGAGAAGCCGTTCCTGGCAGACAAGCCCACAGGCTATTCGAGGTCTTCCAAGACTTCGACGTCGGATTCTTCGCTTTGATGGCGATATATTTCCCGGCCGTCACGGGGATAATGACAGGGACGAACATGAGCGGGGATCTGAAGGACCCCCAAAGAAGCATCCCCAGAGGAACTATCGCGGCCACCATAACGACTTCTCTGATCTATTTCGCCCTGGTCCTGCTGTTCGGGGCAAGTATCATCGGACCGGTCTTGAGAGACAAGTAAGTTCTAAATTTAAATAAAAAGTTAAAAAAAAATAAATTTGAATAATAATTTTTGAAAAAGTTGGTTTTTAATTTGTTAATCATTTTTTATCTAAAATTTTTAAAAAATAGAGAAAATTATATTTATGATTTTTTTCAGAAACGGGAAATCCGTCGCGAACTCCTTAGTGGTGGCTTCCCTGTCGTGGCCGAGTCCCTGGGTGGTGATAGTGGGGAGCTTCTTGTCGACCTTCGGGGCTGCTCTTCAGTGTCTCTGTTCGGCCCCTAGACTCCTCCAATCCATCGCTAAAGATGACGTCATTCCAGCTTTGGCTCCGTTTGCAAGAGTTACGAAATCTAACGAACCTTTCTTAGGATTGCTCTTCACAGCTTTCATCGCCGAATTGGCCATCTTGCTTGGGGCTGTGGATGCCATCGCGGAAGTCTTGGATTTCTTCTTTCTCATGTGTTACGCCTTCGTCAACATGGTATCCGCACTGCATTCCTTGTTGAAAGCCCCCAATTGGAGACCGAGATTCAAGTACTATCACTGGTAAGTTGGAATTAAGGATAGTGACTGGGACAAATAATAAGTAATTCCCTAAAACCATTATTCATTTCCTTCTAACTAATTCAGTAAACGCGGATAGTGAAAAAATTAATAGTACAAATCAGTCACTATCCGGGGCAGTTTCTAGAGCTGTCGAAAATAACAGCTCCAATAGTGGACTTGGATAGTGACTAGTTTTACGAAATGCCAGTCACTATTCCCACAATTATTTCTCCATTTGGATAGTAAGAAACAAAAATAACTTTGGAATATTTCTAGTCACTATCCATCTCGTAATTCTAAGGATAGTGTCTAGATAAAAGAACAAATCGTCTCTTCTAGTCACTATCCGAGACAATTTCTACAGCTGTCGAAAATAACAGCTCCAATAAAAGGGAAAATAGTGATTGCTTTTGAGGGTTTATTATGTATCTTTAGTCACTATCAGAGTTGTTGATTTCGAACCGATTTTGAACTAATTTGAATCCGAAAATCGAGGATTCGAATCGAACGGTTCGAAGACTTTGAAAAATCAACAGCTCTAGTCACTATCCTTGCGGTACAATCTCCTCGTTTTAGGTCGATCTCCGTCGCTGGAGCCTTCCTCTGTTTTTTCATCATGTTTGCCTCGAACTGGAAGTACGCAACGGTGGCCTGTGCTTTGACTTTCATCATCTACAAATACGTCGAGTGGAAGGGGGCCAAGAAGGAATGGGGGGACGGGATCAGAGGATTAGCCTTGACGACAGCACAGTATTCGTTGCAGAAAGTTGAAGATAAAGATCCTCATCCAAAAAACTGGAGACCCCAGTTGCTGATATTGGTCGATGGAAGGTTCTCAAAGGAACACATAGATCTGCGAAGTGTCAACCTGCTCAACCTGGCCGGACAGATGAAGGCAGGAAGAGGTCTGGCGATTACGGTAGGTTTCGTCAGGGCGAAGAATCTACATGGACTAAAGAAGAGGGCCGACGAAGTAGGTTTTTTCGATTTCTTAGAAATTAAAATTCTCCAAAACAACTCAAATATCGAATTCGAACTTTTCAGCAATCTGTTCAAAATCCAATTTTATTTTTAAATTTTTAAATAAAATAATCCGTTTTTTTAAAATCAACCAGGAAATCGTAATAATCGTTAATAATTTACTTAATTATGAAGGTAAATTATTAAAATTAATAAAATTGAAATAGAAAACGAATGGTTGTATGAAATCGTAAAATTTCAACGAACAAGTTTTTAATATTTTTAATATTTTTAACATTTTTATTACTTTTTGGAAAAACTAATTAATCAGATATATTAATAGTTAAAAATACATAAGATTAGAAAAGAATTATTAAAATTGGTTAAATTTAAGCGAAAAACGAATGATTTAAAAGTAGATAATCCAAAATTTACTCAAAAAAAGCGAATTTGCTAATTTTTTCCAACTTTTTTATATGCATTTTTTCAATTTATTACATTCACTTCAGGAGATTTTTAAATCAAGAATAAACAATGGATATTTGTTAGATAAGTTTGAAAATTAATTTTTAAAATATTTTTCAAATATCTTCTTGGTGACCTTGTATCGCTTCTGATTTTGTCCTTTCCAGATCAAGGCCCGGATCCAGCAGGACATGTTCACCGCCAGAATCCGGGGCTTCGGGAAATCTCTTTTTTTCGAAGATTCCCAAATCCAAGGAGCTGTTTCGGCTCTGTTCCAATCCGTCGGGATCGGAGGTCTTAGACCGAATACGATCCTTCTGAATTTCCCCAGACTTGGAAACGAAAACGCCATCGAACAGGAAATCTTCGCTGAACAGCTTATCCGAGGAGTCCAGACGGAAATGTGCATGATTGTCTGCAAAGGAATCACGGACTTTCCGAAGCAGAACGACAGACTGGTCGGATTCATAGATATCTGGTGGATTGTCCACGACGGAGGGATTCTGATGCTGATAGCATTCTTGCTCGAACAACATAAAGTCTGGAAAGGATGTAAACTGAGAATATTCGTTATTGCCGAAGACGACCAAGACACGGAATCCATGAAAGTCAGACTTCAGAAGCACATCTACATGCTCAGAATCGACGCAATGCTCTTCGTAAGTCATTTATACCACTACAAACCTTTCAAAAATCATTCAAAACAAAGATCCATATATCAATCTTCAAAAAAAACTTCATGCATGAAACATCCTTTACCGTAAAAATTCACATATAAAATCTTCTTTATTTTAAAACTTCATATATGGAAATCGACTTTTTTAATGAGATAGATATCTGAATGCTATGTCTGGAGAATATTGATATATCAAAGTTTAAATTTTTAAATTTTAAATTTTCAGATTGTGAACACCGTTGACGCGGAAGTGACAGACGATGCTGTTCAAAGAACGATCAGAATGGAGAAGAAAAACAGAATGAGGGCTTCTAAATCGGCAAATGGATTCATCAACACAGGATTCTCAGCAGACGAATCTCCGGGAAGCGTCCAAGAGTTCAACAGGGACTCCAGCCATGTCAGTCTGAAAGGAAGAGGCGCGTTGACTACAGAAACTTCCTTCACAAATACGTAAGTTTTTAAGTAATTTTAAAATTTAAATAATTTTAAACATTCAGAGTTAGTTCGAGTAGAAAAAATAGCACCGATTCTTCCCCGACATCGAATACTCCGGAAGAGAAATTCGAAGATGTACACCTTGACGAAGTAAAAGTGAGTATTCATGTGCAAATATAAGTCGAAATCGTATTTCATACAAAAACAATATATGAACACGAAATATTGATATATCGAAATCCTGTAAGAACAAAGTTGTTTAGTTTTTAAGTTTCATATATCGACTTTTTTGCTCGTATACAGTAATTTGTTTTTTCGCTTTTTAGGTCCAAAAAATGTCAGATGCAGTCAAACTGAACCGAGTAATTCTGGAATACTCGGCAAATTCCCAGCTAATCCTGTTATCCCTCCCGAAACCCCCTCGGAAAGTCTCTGATCTCGTGGATTCGTATCTCGACTACATCGAAGCCCTC
Organism: Halicephalobus mephisto; assembly: GCA_009193035.1. Lineage (NCBI taxonomy): Eukaryota > Metazoa > Nematoda > Chromadorea > Rhabditida > Panagrolaimidae > Halicephalobus > Halicephalobus mephisto. The sequence goes on along the minus strand of SWDT01000186.1, from coordinate 35,388 downwards.
ACAGAAGACATGAGCAGAGTGCTGATGATCAGCGGCAGCGGGAAAGAAGTGATCACGACGGACTCTTGAGTACTCTTTCACGTTATTACTAAATCTGTGCCTTCCAGGTTGAATTTATTTTGAATAATAAGGCGAAAATCAATAAAAATATTGGGTAAATTGTGAAGTGCCTCTGGGGTTGGGAAATTACATAATAAAAGTGGATTTTTCAGGATATTTATAAAAATCAAAAAATCAAAAATAGAAAATCTTAATATTTCATTAAAAATCGAAAATACTTTTATTTTCAAAAATTTACAGAAAAATTTATTTTTTAAAAATCCAAAAAAATCATTTTTTAATTTTTCAAATATTTTTAAAATTAATATATCTCAAATTTTAGAGAATTATTAATTTCGTAATATCCATAAATACCTTTAGAAATGATCAATAATCAATAAAAATACAGATGAATTTCATAGAAAAAAAAATTTCTAATACTTATGTAAAGTGAAAATTTTGAATTAACTTTCGTGGATTTCTGGCGTTTCGTTCTTTTTCGACAATTTGCGGCCATTTGTTCGACTTTCATCTTTCGATTCCAGTTTTGTTTTGTTGTTTATTTTAATTATGAAACTAGATTTAACAGATATCCGGATTTCTAATCCTTCTACAGAAGCCACTGTGCATCCTTTACTTGAGTTTTCCAAGAAATCAGAAGATCCAAACGCTCCAGAAACCGTAATCCATGATCCGCTTCAAACTTGCTCGAATTCGGATCCTGTTGTCGGCTTTGCTGACCCCCTCGGGGTCATGGATGCAGTATTATCTGATGATCTGGATGTGACTAAATTAAAAATATCGCCAAAAGATAACAATAAACCCGAAACCGTCGGATTGGAGCTCGAAACCGGGAATCTGGACAACACTCTTGTTCAGAAAAACGAAGATGCCATTCCCGATCTCGACCCCGTGATTAGCGACTTCACTCCATGGAAGGAGATGAAGAAGAGGATTCTGAAGGAGTTCACTGCAAGTGATCAGTTGTCTTTGGAAAGTAGTTTTTTGAGCAAGGATTCTCTGAAATCCGTTATCCGAGAAGAAAAACTTAAAGGAAAGTAAGTTTGTTCATATATCGATTCTATCCATTTCTTGCTTATCTACAGAAAGAGCCATGACAAATCTCCTGTGAAGCTGGTTGGACTTTCTCAAGCCGAATTCGAACAAAAAATGGTTGATTTTCGGAAATTATTAATTTTTCTGTGGCAAAAAGAAAGAAGAATTGATTGTATTAAGGTTCGTTTCATTTAAAAAGTTAAATACATACATGGAAATCCGAACTCATATATGGGAAAGTTAAATTTTACATAAAAATAATATTTTCCAGCTGACGGTAGAAATCTGCCGATTGTTGAGTTCAGTTTCTGTTCCGCAGTATTATCCAAGTTTGTTTGTCCATGTTACGGATTTCCTTGATCTGTTTGGAAATCTCGTTTACGAAAGACTACATCAGAAGGCCAAGGAAGAAAGGAAATCCTGTCACTTGCCGCCGTTGTCGACTCATTTCACGACTTCTGAGATCCTAGAAAATACGAGAATCACCGCCAGGAATTGGTTTGGAAAAGTCCAGGAAATCAAAGAAGTTCTTCCAAGGATATACTGTAGGTTATTTATTTTTAAATTAAAAGTTACAAAAAATTGAAAAATCACGCAGATAATGTTGAAGAAATTCAATTAGGATTTTCCAGTTGTTAGGGATTTGGACTCGGTTTATAAAAAGTTAAGAATCTGAGTTTTTCCATGAGATTTTGGAATTCAGAGATTCATTTGAAAGAAAGTTCATGTTCAAAAAATCAAATAACTCTTTATTCATAACAGTAATCTACAGGAGAATGAAGATTCGAAAGTATACCCAATATGGTAAAAATCTAAAATTTCTCAAGATTTTTAGGGAAATAATTAAATTCCAGTTTTAATAATAACCATAATTTTAGTTTTAAAGATAGTTTTTGTTTTTATTAATAGCTTTAATCTTAAATGCTTTACTTTTGAGTGAATTTTTATTTTGTAAATTAGCGATCGCTGTTAGTGACCATTGCGCTGAACTTGAACAATTTCACTAAGACGGTATATACGAACTTCGAAAATTAATTAACCGTTGATTATTTCGTGATAGACAACTTCTTTGATTTTACTGGATTGTCTTTGATTGATTCTTCTGACGACACTTGAGAAAAAGCAACGTATAGTTATCCGTGTGAAAAACATCTTAAATCTAATCCCATTTTGTTAAACATCTGATTTTGTAATTTGTTAATTGTCATGGCAAATGTTAATTTTATTGGGAACTTTGTGAGTTTGAAAGCAAAGCTATCATCATCACCAATAGAGATTCTGTAAATGAACACAACCATTCTTGCTTTATCTCTTGTTGGAATTCTACATAAAATTCTATGATTCATTAGCTGCACAATTAATAACCATATTCCATTACATAGCTCCTCTTTCATGTTGATGTTTCTAATGAGCATTACTACTGTATTAGCCCGTAATTTGAAATCGCATAGCGGTAAAGATCAGGAAGTTAAACTATCAGAATAATTTCCTATTAACATGGATCCTTCTAAAATGACTTTGATGTTTAAAGGTGATTTTAATAGTAGTTTTAATACCTTAACTTTCAGTCGAAGTAACTTTACTTCCTTGTATGAAATTCATGGACGATTCTGCCACGATGGCGAACATGATGAGGATGGGAGCATTAGCCAGATCCCTCCAGCATCCCCTGGTCTCTAATTATGCTAGATGTTACATCTGCAGAATGGCGATGAGACTTGACTCCACGGACAGGGCCCCAAGTTGGCTTTGCTTGAACGACTGGATGCAGACTTACACTAATCAACCGATTTTTCTCCTTTGGCCAGCTTTGGAGTACATTATCCAATGTGTATCTTACGGTGCTGTGACTTACAACGACCTTCTGCCTCTGTGGGAGTACTGCGGAACACAAAACAAACGGAATGTTATTCTTTGTTCTTTTTTGAACGGAGTTTCGAAATTTTACCTCTCAGAACACTCGTTGGAAGCGACGAAATTGGTCACAGATGCGGATGAAGTGACTTCTGAAGAGTTATGTGCTCTCGGAAAGAATCTCTGTTTAGTAGATGTGGATGAAAAACACAAAAAGCAGATCCTGAGGATAGCCTGGAAATCCATCAACAGAATCGTCCCCGTCAAGGGATTCCTGACTGCTGTCGATGTCTGGATTGAATTCGTAGTGAGACATTTCACTACGAATGAATTAGGAATCATTTTGGACCATGTTTTGAGAATAGTGACTCAAAACAAGGTAGGTTTTAATTTGGCAATTAAAGTAACTTTCACAGATGCTGAAAATCACTTTTAACTGAACTTAATTGAAGTTGCTTGATTGTGGTCAGTTGCAAGCGATTTGGAGCATCTGTATTTCTTCAATGGCATACTGTAGTTACGAAAAGTTCTTTTCGAGATAATTTCATAAGAATCATCTTTACACTAAATACAATTGTGATTTTGTTTTATATAACCACATAAGTTCTACTTTCCCAGTCTCACCTGGAAAATTACAGTAATTCATCCCAAGATAATACTGTGAAACTTGACTTTTACAATCATGTGATTTTATTTATTTAATTTTTACAGGTATATGAACTGCACTATAGTTTACTGACTTCCATTATTGAAAAAATCATGAATCATTCGACGGACATCCCTGCCGTTCTTCAATTGGACACTTTTGTGAGACTCACGGATTTATTGAGGAAGGATTCTGTCAAAAAAGAAATTTCTTTAATTATTTTAACTGCGTTCGTTAAAAAAACAAAACGAGGGTCGTTTTCGGATCTAAAACTAGCTCATCAAGTGATAGAAATTTGCAAAAAAGCTCATGATTCTGTTACGGTTTTTTCGACGGAAGAAGAAGTTAAAACAGTTTCTTTGTTGATTCAGAACACTTTGGACAGATTCCAAGGAGAAATGGAACCGGAAAGATTGCTGGAATTCTTGGTATCGTGCAGGTCGGCGATGATGAATGTGGACGAAATTCAGAAGGTGAGAATTTTAATTTTTTATTTCGAAAAAGATCATCACACCATTTTTGACGAGCTATTTTGATATCAATTATAACTTGGCAAGTATCTATTACTGTTTCCATATATGAAAACGAACTCTAGAGGATGGATAAAGGGCTTTAGATTTGATATATCCCAATTTGGGGCTTTGCAGAGCGATTCAAGAGGAATATAGTCGAAAAGCACTGATTTCGAAATCGCACAAGATTACGAAATAAACATCGCGCAAAATGATTTCCGGTTGTTTTAGTTCCTAAAATTCTCTAGAGATCCATCTCAGAACCATTCCGTAAAAAGTTCAAACATGAATCTCATAATTCAAAGTTGATTTCGAAATAAACATTACGCAAAACTGAGACCTCTGATTATTTTAGATCCTAAAAATTTCTGGAAGTTTCGCAACAATGTTCATTTTTTATTTTTAAAGTAGTGTGACTAGCTTCACGTGACCTTTGATTACGATCATCAAATCTCATGATTTTTGGCGCCTAACTTTACGATGTTAATCATTTCGAAATCTTACTGTAATTTTTTTTCTAAATTCAATAACAAAGTGAATGACGATGGATTTTTAATAATCAAGTATCTGTTTTTGATGGATTAATTTTTGAAATCCGTAAATGAACCTTGGTGATTTTTTGCAAATTTTTTTTGCATTAATTATCTACCGTTTCCTTGAGTAAAATAACGAATTTAATTAAATAATCAAATTTTTTAAATTTCTTAAATTATTTATTTTTTCCTTGCTGTATGCTTAAAATCAAAAAACAAACAAGATTTTGAACAATATCAAATTTGACGTTCTTTGCTCTCTTTTTATCGAAATTAAAAGTCAAAGTTCGAAATCAAAACTTACACCTCATGCTAAAACATGACTTTTGATTCAGAAAATTCAATTAAATCCTATGAATTTAAGTAACAGATTTTTATGACAGAAGAAATTCATGAATATTGTCTTGGAACGAAAAGTTCAAATTTTGACTTCGGACTTTGATCATCAATTTCGATTTTAAATTTTGACTTCGGACTTTGATCATCGACTTCAATTTTAAATTTGACTTCGGACTTTGACTATTAACTTCGATTTCAAACTTTGACTTTACACTTTAATAAGCAATTTCAATTTCAAACTTTGACTTTGAACTTTAATAAGCAATTTCGATTTTAAACTTTGACATCGGACTTTGACTATTAATTTCGATTTCAAACTTTGACTTTGAACTTTAATGATCAACTTCGATTTCAAACTTTCACTTTGAACTTTAATGAGCAATTTCGATTTCAAACTTTGACTTTACACTTTAATGAGCAATTTCGATTTTAAATTTGAATTCGGACTTTAATAAGCAATTTCGATTTCAAACTTTGACTTTACACTTTAATGAGCAATTTCGATTTTAAATTTTGACTTTGAACTTCAATGATCAATTTTAATTTCAAACTTTGACTTTGAACTTTAATAAGCAATTTCAATTTTAAATTTTGACTTTACACTTTAATGAGCAACTTTGATTTTAAATTTGAATTCGGACTTTGACTATTAACTTTGGTAAAATGTTACTGTTTTCAATGCTAATAATTGACTAATTTTTAAATTTTATGTGATGATAATATTGGATTTCAGTACATCGTCGTGCGACTTCTTTCTTTAACCTTGAATGTGACCAGGAGATCCAGATTCTCGACGGCTAGAGCAGTTTTTCTTCATTCTTGTGTGGCGAATTTGTTCATCACAATCCCGTCAATAAGAAATCCTGAAGAAAGAATTAAACTGAATATCCAATCAGGACAAATTTCTCTGATTTCAGAAACTTTTGCGTTTTTAGAATCATTCCTCGAAGCTACTGTATACGATTTCGAAACTTTGACAAATCCGACGGATTTTGAAAAATTATCTCCTTTTTTTTTGTCTTTGTTGATTTCTGCTCCTGATTCTGTTCACGAAAAAACTGGTCCGATGATAATTTTTGGAAATTTTCTGGAAGTTGTCAAAAGGTCTGTTTTTTATTTTTAAATTACAATTTTACAAAAATTCTGAAAACAGAATAATCATGAAAGTTGTCAAAATTTCAGAGAAATTTCTGAAAACTTGGAAAATTTTCAGGATTTTCTAGAATCATTGAAATTTTCGGAATGAACATCTGAAATTGAGAATTCTGGGAGGTTTTAGAAATTTACAGAACTTCAGAGAAGCTCCAAGAATCCGATAAAGTTCCGAAAATTTGAAACATTTTATAAAACTTAAAATTTTCTAATTTTTTAATTTAGAATTTTTAATTTTAGATTTTCCTGGCCGAAAACGAACACGGCTGAACGTCAAAAATCGAAAATTTTACTGAATTGTCTCCAGGCTCTGCTGTTCAGAAGACGACTTTACGACAGAACGATCGTGGCCAATTCCTGGAGTTCGGATCAGTTCAAATGGATCGACAGAAGTCCAGAAGCAAAAGAAAAATATTCACCAGAAATAGATCAAAATATATCCCAACTTGTGGATCAACTACTTCCTGGTTTGAAAATAGAATCAAATATGAATCCAGAATTGTCCCTAGAATTGGTCGAAATTGTCTCCAGATTCGGCACAGAGGAAATTGTGGAATCTTTGGCAATGTTGGCTAAAGAATGCTACAAAAAATGTAAGAAAATTCCCAAGATGCAAGAAAGGATAAAAGCGGCTAAACAAGAAGCAAAAGATTGAGGATTATTTACTACCCCGAGGTCAACATCAAAGTTGAAGCGAAATCCGCAATATGCTTGCAATATTCTGGCAGATCAGTCGATATTTACGTTTATATTTATCACAAGTTCGAAATCAAAGTAAAATTTGCAGATTGCTCGCAATGTTGAGGCAAGCTGATCGATATAAATTTTTATATTTATCAAGATTTCGATATCAAAATGAAATCCGCAGATTGCTCGCAATATTTAAACAAGCTGATCGATATAAATTTTTATATTTATCAAGATTTTGAAATCAAAATGAAATCCGCAGATTGCTCGCAATATTTAAACAAGCTAATCAATATAAATTTTCACATTTATCAAGATTTCGAAATCAAGATGAAATTCGCAGATTGCTCGCAATATTCAAGCAGATCGTCTTTATTGTTGTGCAGAAATTCGACTTTGATGTTGATCGTTTTATAGACCTCGGGACTGGGCATTATTTCATTTTACAGGTTGAAATTGAAGTTATTTAAAATATAAATGAAATAAATTATTATAATATTTAAAAATAAAGATTTGCACGAAATTGTTTTGATACGAGTTTTTGCAACTTCATAGAAAATTAAAAAATTGGAATTTTTAGATCTTTATTGAATTCTAGAATTTTTTAGAGAATTTTAATTCGATGAATATAAAGATAACAATTCTTACGAAATTGTCCTGACATGAGTTTTCGGGGATGTTCACTGGGTTCTCGGAGGTTTAGAGTTTTTTGGATTCTGGAGAATTTTAAAAATTCCCACAAGATTTCCAAAATCTCAGAATCCTTTTACCAAATTTAGGAAAATTCTAAAAATTTTTACAAAATTCTCAAGAGTTAAGATAATTCTAAAAATCACGAGATATCCAAAATCTCAGAATCATTTTACCAGATTTAGGGGAATTCTAAAAATCACAAGATTATGGAAAATTAAACAAGATTTCAAAATTCTTTTACTAGATTCAGGAGAATTTTGGAAATTTTCACAAGATTCTAGAAAATCCCGGAAAGTTTCGTAAATTTTTCGAGGTTTCGGAATTTATCAAATTCTAGAAGATTCTAAAGTTCCACGATATTCCAGAAGATTTCAGAATTCTTTCATCAGATTCCAAAAATCATCATGAAATTCTAACAAAAAGAAAGTTATTTTTTCTCTAAAGCACAAAAAATGCCTGGCGCCAGTTGAAATCAAAGATCCCCGAGAAAAATCGAGATATGACATGAGCACTGCCAATCAAACTGCGAACTTTGGCCCAGTTATATTTTATGTTCCTACTAGGAACTAAAACATATAGAAAAATCATGCATTAAGTTTTTTTTATAGAATCAATTCAAAATTAGACGAGATTGACGGTTTCCTCCATGGTGCCTGATAAGCAGAAGGAGGGATTCGGTCCTCTTCTCTGCAACGTCTATATAAGGACTATTTTCGACGGAAAAGTCGGTAACCCCATAATATTGAGTCTACTGAAGAAGTAACTCGATATGAAAGCTATCGTGCTTTGCTGTCTTGCCGTCGTGGCACTTGCCGCTTCTGGCCGTCGTCAACTCTGGGAATCTGAACAGAATGTCCTCAACGCTGAGCCTTTCCGCGCCGGACAGGAGTACAGCTTCCGTTACAACACTCAGATCGCCTCTGGACTTGGATCTGTCGATTCTGTCGACCAGAAGGCCACCCACAGACTCTCCGCCAACATCAAGCTTCACTTCGAGACTGAACGCTCTGCCATTCTTCGCTTCGAAGATGTCAGAGTTGGATCTCTCAATGGAGACATCGTTGAGCCCCGTCGTGTCCAGCCAATGCAGCTTTTCGACGAAAACCAGATCGAATCTGAAATCCTCGAACAGCTCCAGATGCCCTTGAAGTTTGACTACGTCGATGGACTCGTCGAACGCATCTTCTTCCACCAGAAGGACTCCTCCTGGTCCAAGAACATCAAGCGCGCTGTCCTCAACATGGTTCAGCTCAACTTGAAGCGCCGTAACACCAACATCCAAGGACTCGAAATCGAACAGCTCCGCAACGACGACAAGACCGCTCAGTCCAGCATGTTCACTCTTCCTGAGGTGAATTACAAATTGATAACTTAAGTTCATATATTGTTTGTTCAGATTACCCTCGAAGGAGAATGCCAGACTGTTTACACCATCAACAAGGTCCAACAATCCGAAAACCGCGAAGTCGAAGTCTTCAACGTCACCAAGACCATTGACTTCAAGCAGTGCAAGAAGGTCGCCGCTATCCGCTACGGTCCTCGTGCTGAGAAGCCCAATGTTGAATCCAAGCAACAGGAAATTGAAGAACAACAACTTGAACGCTCCACCGTCCTCCGCTACCAACTCATCGGAACTCCCGAGAAGTACGCCATTGGACGTGTCGAAGTCCTCTCTCACTACGTCTACAAGAGCCTCAACGCCGAATCCCAGCAGCCTATGCAGACTGTTGTTGCCGGTCAATTGACTTTCGAATCTGTCCAGAAGAAGTCCAGCAAGTCTTCTCTCAGCCAACTCCAATCCAAGGAAGAAACCCTCCTCTACTCCACCGAATGGGACAAGCTCGAGAAGAGATTCTACCAGTACGGTGATGACGAGTTCTCCCGTCAAACTGCTCCTTTCGCCAAGGTCCAGAAGAAGGTTGAACAAGTTCAGCAGATCCTCCGCAAGTTGACTAATGCTGTTTCTGACAAGGTCAACGGAATCGAAACCGAAACCACCTTGAAGCTCCAGAAGCTCGTCGAGATCATCCGCATGTGCTCTGTTGAAGAACTCAAGCAGATCCGTCAGCAGATCCAGGAATCTTCTTCCCAATCCGAACAACAAAAGCAACAGGAAATGTTCACCGATGCTCTCGCCATCGCTGGAACTCGCAACACCATCCATCAACTCGTCGAAGAAATCCTTAAGCAGAAGATTTCCACTGGAAAGGCTGTTCAAGCTCTTCAACAACTTTCTGGACTTCCTGCTGCTTCTGACAAGCAGATCGACATCGTCCTTCGTCTCTGCAAATCTGAAATCGCTCAACGCTCTGGACCTCTTCGTCAAGCCTGCTGGCTCACCGCTGGATCCATGATCGGAGAACTCTGCAAGGAAACTGTCCACGACAACGTCCATGAATCTGAGGAACAATGCCCTCGTCACAAGAAGGAGAAGTACCAGAAGGCTTTGATTGATGAATTCAACAGCGCTGAAACTGAATACGAAAAAATCCTTGCTTTGAAGGCTCTCGGAAACGCTGCTATCGATCTTGCTGTTTTCGACCTTGAGAAGATCATTACTGACCGCACTGAATCCCCTATTGTCCGCCAACAAGCCATCGACGCTCTCCGTCGTCTCCGCAACCAGATGCCTCGCAAGATCCAACGTATCTTGATGCCCATCTTCAAGAACTCTCAGGAACAACCCGAAGTCCGCATGACCGCTTTCTCCATGATCATGCACACCATCCCTGACAAGGCTGTCCTCGACCAAATCACCTACATGCTCCTCAACGAACGTAGCCAACATGTCAAGACTTTCGTCTACACCACCATGAAGGCCCTCAGCCAATCCCCCGTTGAAGTCGAACAGAAGATGTCTAAGCACTTGAAGACCGCCCTCAAGATGGCCAACATCCAGGAGGAAGAACTCCGCGGATCTCGCTACTACCGTGTCCCTATCTACTCTCAGGAACAACGTGAAGGACTCTTCGTCAACTGGGAATCTGTCTTCTCCACCAACAACATGCTCCCTAAGCACGTTGGACTTAAGCTCGATTCTATCCTTAATGGACTTTTCGAGAAGAACAACTTCGAACTCAGCATGACCCAGAACGACCTCGAACGTTACTACGAACAAATCGTTGACGCTTTCTACGGCTCTCACAGCTCCCTCCGCGCTGGACGTCGTTCTTCTGCTGCCTACAACGGACAGGAAGAACTTGACTCCATCTTCGATGACTTGAAGATCCAGAACCGTCGTGAAAACAGCCGTGCTCAGCCCTTCGGAATGATCTGCATCCGTATCCGTGATGTTGACCAGATTGTTCTCCCCATCAGCGAGGAAACTGTTCCTGAAATCATGAAGCCTCTTCTTCGTGGAGAGAAGCCTAGCCTTTCTTCCTTCTGGAAGCTCCTTGAAGGACAGCACTTCAGAATCTACTCTGTTGCCTCCTTCCACGAACGCTCCATCAAGATCGCTACTACTTCTGGTATGCCTCTTAGAATGCTCCACACTATCCCCGTCGTCGCTTCCGTCGAAGGAGAACTTAAGCTCAAGGTTGAATCCACCGGAATCAAGACCTTCTTCAAGGCCCAGCCTATGGTTTCTGGAGTCCACTCTCAGAAGATGGAACTCTGGACCCCCATTGTCAACACTGGTGTTGAATCCCTCCGCTTCCTCGAAATCAATCTCCCCATCGAAACTGAAATCTTGGTTTCTGCATCCAACGACGATGAATCCGCCGAGAAGATGAAGATGGTCATCCACTTGCCCGAACAGAAGACCCGTGTCTTCGGATTCCACAGTCTTCCTTTGACTTTCGTTCGTGAGTATGACTCCAAGACTCAGCTCCACCGTGAACCTAAGGTCAAGACCCTCCGCAACGTCGAGATGGAACCTCGTCTCGTTGAACTTAGTCCTGAAAGCGAATCTGCTTGGACCGTTTCTGGACATGTCCACAAGCCCACTCGTCTCAGCTACGAAAGCCTCCTCGAAATCTCCAGAATCACCGAAAACCACGTCCATCTTGAGTTCGAACCCACCTCTGCCGCCCCTAAGAAAATCGTCTTGACTGTCTTCGGAAAGCTCTTCAAGCCCGTCGAAAAGGTCTCCATGCGTCCTCAATTCGAATCCTTCTACGAATCTTCCAAGAAATTCGAACCTATCTACAGCGACGACTATGAATCCATGGATGAACTCGAATCTGAATCTGAACGCCGTCAGAAGTTGAACAAGTACGTCAACGACGAATACAAGCCTCGTCAGATGTACAAACACGCCGTCAAGGTTGCTTACAAGACCGTCGATGGACGTCAACAACATCAGGGACAAATGGAAATCAACGCTGTTTGCGATTCTCAGCTCCGTTACTGCAAATTGAACTCCGAAATCCGTCGTTCTCCTCTTTCTCGTGAAAATGGAGAGTGGAGCATGGTCGCTAACGCTCAAATCATGACTCCTGAATACGTTCGTGAAGTTTCTGAACTCAACGAAATCCGCTCTAACAAGCAGAACAAACTCGTCGCTACCTTCGAAGCTGAATGGGGATCTGACAAGACCCAGAAGGTCCAGATGAAGCTCCAAGGAGAACGTGCCGTCCCCCAGAAGTGGATCCAACAGTCTGGATCTGAATGGCGCCGTGAAATCGCCACCGCTTTCATCAACAAATACGATCTTGTTGCTTCTTACCAACTCTCTGAGGAAACTGAATCCTTCTGGACTAGAATCTACGAATACTTGAAGGTCTGGAACATGTGGAACACTGAATCCTCTCAGTTGGTCCAGGGACGTGACAACCATGTCCTCGCTACTGTCATCGTTGATCCTCGTACTCGTCAGCACCTCAACGTTTCCGTCAAGACCCCCACTGAACGTGTCCGCTTCACCAACATCCAACTCCCCACCTCCGTCAAGCCCCTTCCTTTGATCCGCAACCAGGAACAACCCACCGAAATCGACTCCGTCAGCGAACTCTTCGACGACTTGAGCGATTCTCGTCGTGCTGAATGCCGCATCAACGGACAAAGAATCATGACCTTCGACGATGTCGTCTACAAGGTTAGTAATTAAATTCCAATATATCAGTTTTAACTTTGATATATCGACTTTTAAATCTCATATATCAGATTTTAACTCAACTTTGATATATCAGATTTTAAATTTCACATATTGATTGTTGTTTTTTAGGCTCCTATTGGACCTTGCTACTCCGTCATCGCTAAGGATTGCTCTCGCAAGTCTTTCGTCGTCATGATGAAGCAACTTGATGAGGAATCTGAGGACAAGAAGATCAAGATCGTCACTAAGGACAACGTCATCGAAATGGAGCCCAAGAACGACAAGCTCTCCGTCCACATCAACGGAGAAAAGATGACCGATGTTGAGGAACTCCAGCAATACAACATTGACTACTCTGAAGAATTCGTTATTGTCAAGCTTCCTCAGGGAGTCTCTGTTCGTTTCGATGGACAACAGGTCACCGTCAAGATGAGCCAGATCTACAAGAACTCTCAATGCGGTCTCTGTGGACACTACGACGAGGAAGACGACGATGAATTCAGAATGAACGACAACACCCTCACTGATGACTTGAAGGAATTCCACAAGAGCTACACTCTTGAAGACAAGGAATGCAAGAAGAGCCAGCACGAGAAGATCTACGAACAGGACTCTCTCTTCGAGAAGAAGGCTTCCCGCAAGAACTTCTACAACGACAAAGATGACGAGGAATCTGGATTCGAATCTGATGAAGACGTCGATGAATACGAACTCTTCGGCCGCAAACAGAACAAGCAATCTCAGAACGATCAGGAAGATGAAGACCGTGAATCCCAGGAGTCTCAGGGTAAGTAATCATACTACTGTAAAATTCATGTTTGAACTTTTTACGGAACGGTTCTGAGATGGATCTCTAGAGAATTTTAGGAACTAAAACAACCGGAAATCGTTTTGCGCGATGTTTATTTCGTAATCTTGCGCGATTTCGAAATCAGTGCTTTTCGACTATATTTCTCTTGAATCGCTCTGCAAAGCCCAAATTAGGATACATCAAATCTAAAGCCCTTTATCTATCCTCTAGAATTCGTTTTTGTATACGGAAACAGTAATAGATACTTGCCAAATTATAATTGATATCAAAGTATCTCATAAGGATGAATTGGATTTGTTTTGAAGGGATTTTTATGGATTTGGTTTCAGAACCCATGAAGAAGACCAAGGTCATCGAGCACAACCACAAGATCTGCTTCTCCATGAAGCCCATCAAGCAGTGCCCCCGTGGACTCTACTCTGAGGAGACTGAACAACAGAAGGTCCAATTCACCTGCATGAACCGCTCCACCGAAGCCCGCCGTCTCCTCCGTGAGGCCCGTCAGGGAGACATCACCGAGCAGCTCTCCGACAGGAAGCCCAGCTACGTCGAGACCGTCTCCGTCCCCACCCAGTGCTCTTCCCAATTCTAAGCTCCTGATTCCCCTTAAGTAATTTTGGGAATTGTTTTTTAATTTGTAGTTTAGTAAAATTCCCAAGTAATAAATATTAGAATTCAGACTTGATGTGGTGTCGATCGGGTTCTTGAGGGGATGCACTGACTTCTCAAATGCCATATCAAACCTCCAAATCAAACAAAACACAGTTGCTCCTCTCGACTTACACTGGTTTCGGGGTTGTTTTTTAAATTAACTTTTTTGTTACCTGGTGTGCTAATTCAACTTTAAAAAGATACGAAAATGAAAGAAATGAGGTGAATCTCACGAGATAGGAAGGAATAATTGCAGCAAGAAGAACCAAAGACAACACACGCACTCCTACCGTACCTTTCAGGGACTTTCGTAGTAGGACCTAATTCTCGTCCTGCGTCACATTGAAACCAAAAAAGTAGACAACCGAAAAATGGAAAAAGATTGAGAAGATTAATTATCAAAAAACTGAAAAATACTTGATCTGTCAATCAAGGTCAGAAAAAGCAAAGAATAAAGTCATTGATAAGGATCCAGGAAATGTCTGGATTTTGAGGGAACCTATTAAAATTAAAGAAAATTGAACGAAATAAAAATTTTACTTTTATATTTTTTAAATGCTGAGAACTTTAGAATATAAAAATTTTCATCTACAAAATATTAGAAATTAGAGAGATTTAAAAATATAGAAAAAAATCTTATTCACATTACGCCAAAACCCGGGAAATTCAAAAATATAAAGGAAAGTTTTATTCACATTACGCCAAAAACCCGGGAAATTCAAAAATATAAAGGAAAATCTTATTCATATTATGTCAAAAACCTTGGAAGTTCAAAAATACAGAAAAATTTTATTCACATTATGCCAAAAACCCGGGAAATTCAAAAATTCAAGAATCTTTATTCACATTACATCAAAATCGTAGGAAATTCAAAAACATTGACATTTGACTTTATAATCGAATAAAAATAAACCAATTCGTTAATCAGTCTCATATTGATTACACTATGCTCAAATTTTAAAATATTTTTAATTTTAAAAACTTAATTTTTATGTTCGATTGCCTAATCTGAAAACAACGACCTCCAAATCCAGCTCGTTTCTCATCCGGTCTAAATTCTCCTTGACATTCCGAGTCGAGTCAGCGATGCTCCGGAGTATTTAAAATGGGACTCCAAGCGAGCAACTCTCGGTCAACGAAAAAATGACCAAAATGGCAAACCTGAGAGTGGTACTCAACTTGGGCAGATTAGTTTTGACTGGTAGTTTTTTAGCCAATTATTCTAAAATTACTAAATTTGTCTCAAAACGAAAATGTAGTTTGTTTTGGTGATTTATTGATTCTGGCCTAATTTTTTCAATGATGTTATCGTGAGTGATTGTTGGATCATTTTGTGATTTTATGCATTTTGTCTGTTTCGTCATCATCGTGGATTATTGATTTTCGTTTTGAAATCATTATTTACTTGAATTTTATTATTTTTTAAATCCAATTAATATTTCTCCGCATGTTCATATATCGTCACTTCTACTCCCCAAGTCCGTTGGTTTCGTTTTCCTGAAGCTGTGAGCTTCGATTTGACCCCTTACTTGCCCAAGTTCAATCTCAATTTGAAGGTTGGTCAGATTTCCGGACACGGTAATTACTTTCCATATATGAAACTTTTTCGTTCCCCTCCCTACCTCGGTAGTTTGACTAGATCCTGCTTCTCCTCGACTCTAGCTTCAATTTGACCCCCATGAAGCCCATATCCCATCTATTGTCCACTACCCAAAATCGCGATATCATGGCTCTTTGCGAGCTAGAAAAGAAGTTGTATTCGAATTCGTTTGTTCTCTCTACCATATGCTGTCTCTCTTTAGCGCCAAAACAGAGCACTCCTGTCGGATGTTTGTCTGGTTAGAGAAGAAAAGATGCAGAGAGTCTTGTGTGTATCGAAAAAACCGACGCACATACGGGGCGCGATGCAAACGATGCTTCGGAGGAGCTACGTCTGTTCCACTCGTTGGCAGTTTTGAGGCCGTTGTCAATTTAGACTCTTGCTTCTTGTCTTTTGTAATCCCGGATAAGTTGAAGCCATCAGATATCCGAGGAGATGGAACAGTCTGAGGGGGACTTCCAAGCGTTGAGAGATGCATTGGAAGATGAAAAATCAAATTTTAACTCAAACCTGGATGAATTTGTTTTTCGACGATCAATGAAGGTCGAGATTTCGTCATATGCCTCCTGATTTCGAAACCGTTGTGTTTGATAATTATTATTTTAGATTCCTTCGTTAGAATTCGTGATCTTCGAATTTTGAATTTGTACAGTACAGACACCAAGGTCTTCATTATAGTCTTATTTCTTAGTTTTGGTGCCTTGTTTCCCTGAATCCCCATATCTTGTGTTTAGCTCTAATTAACAAACCTACTCTCCACCA
Source organism: Halicephalobus mephisto (assembly GCA_009193035.1). Classification (NCBI taxonomy): domain Eukaryota; kingdom Metazoa; phylum Nematoda; class Chromadorea; order Rhabditida; family Panagrolaimidae; genus Halicephalobus; species Halicephalobus mephisto. Next base: position 19,015 of record SWDT01000186.1, on the reverse strand, counting down.
TAAGCAACTTTATTTAAAAATTTTTGTCTACTGTTATTTGTCGCCCTGCTCTCTGCCCGAAGAAAAGAGCCTCCTGCGCTATTTATTGATTTGCTCAATTCTCAATTTTCTAGTTGGCGTGTTAGTCAACTTGAGGAATGTTGGATTAATTGCCTCAGGAAATCTTGGACATAGTTTTGGTTCAAATTGTTGAAAAGTTTCAGAACGTCTGTTTGACTTTGAGAGGTAGTTCAATGTGTTAGAAGACGGAATGAATGGTAATAGTACTTCTGGAGGATTTACTGATTGTTTTGTTGCTTTATCTGACTCAGGATTTGATGTATTTGAAGACGCGCATAAGAAGTAATTTTTTGAGTTTTCGCGCCAAAAATTCCCTCTAGTTCATCCGGTAGTGTTATGAGTGGACCGCCTTAAATCCATCGATTAGTTTTCATTTTTGCCATAATAAGCTTTTGTTTATTGAATTCTCGAGCTTTTTCACCTTTTGCATTTTGCGTCATCTATAATTTTTAGTCAATTCTCTCTGTCTTGCGACGTTGGATTTTTTTCGAGTTTTATTGATTGACCTTTAGACTAAAATTTTGACTAGTCGTGGTTTTTGCTGATTAATTTAAATGCTTTTTCAGCGGATTCAAGCAAAAATGTCTGACCAAGAAATGGATTCTACACAAGGTAACGATCAGGAAGAAGAACCTATGGATGCGGAATCCGTTCCTGATGGTGAGGATGATGGTGAAGAAGAAGTTGCTGCTGAAGATGAGGAAGCTTATGAAGAAGCTAATACATCAACAAGATCGAAAAAGAAGAAAGGCAAAGGGAAATCTAAAGGTAAAGGGAAAAAACCAGTGAAATCTGATAAATTTGTTGCTGAATTAGTTGATCCTAACACTCAAACAAGTGACGAAATCTGTGAAGTTTATGGATTTCAAAATGTCGACTTTGAATACACTGATGAAGATTTCGAAACAATTACTAGTTTTAAAGTGAGTTTTTTTTCGTTTTTTAGTTTTTATTCTAATTTTTCAGATCTTCAACAATCAATTCAAGCAAATTTTCTTGGAAGCAAACCCAAAAGCGAGTACAGCTCGGTTGTCGAATGTTATGAATGCTAAATTCCGAGAATTTCTTGAACTTGCTGGAGATAAAGCTCCTGTTCCGAAAAAATCTACAAGAGCAAGTACTGGAGCTAAAGAATCTACTCCAAAGGAATCCAAACTTCCACCATTGAAAATACGGATTAGTGCAAGGAAGCGTAAGAGAAATAACGATAGTGATGATGGGGGAGCAGATAGCGATGAAGAATTTAATAATCTTTTAAAAGAACATGAAAAAAATATTGATGAACAAGAAAAACAACGTGAAGAAAGAAGAGCAGCAAGAAAAGCTGCAATTGCAGCTAAGAAAGCCGCAAAAAGACCTAAAAAAGAAGAAATTGTAAGTTTTTAAGAATGATTTTAAAAACGTTAGTTGGTTTTTAGACTAATCATAATGATCAATGTGAAGTATGTCAACAAGAAGGTCATCTTATGCTCTGTGAAGGATGTCCGAGAGTTTACCATCTTGAATGTTTTGATGCTGGTCTTAGTGAACCTCCAGAGGGTGATTGGTTCTGTCCGGTTTGTATTAATGAAGGTCGAAATATCGAAGAAGAAGTTCCGGAAGAACGTCGTAACAGTGAAAATTGCTACATTTGTAAGGAAGGCGGATTTCTGCTGTGTTGTGAAAATTGTCCGAATTCTTATCACGCATATTGTTTGAATCCTGCACTAACGGAAGTTCCTCAAGGTGAATGGATTTGTCCTCGATGCTCAATTCCTGATCCTCAAAAGAAAGCTGAGAAGATTCTGTCATGGCGATTTGTTGAAATTCCTTATCCTGATCCTATTTTGGAAAGTGAAATGGTTAAGGAAGGTGAAGAGCCAACTGAGGAACAACAAACTGCTCAGATGTTGAAGCCACCGAGAAAGATGGCTCCTAGAAGAGAACGTGAATTCTTTATTAAGTGGAAATATATGAGTTATTGGCATTCTACTTGGGTTTCTGAAACTTTGATGGAAGTTTACTTTTCTCAACTTCTGCGATCTTATTGGCGTAAATGTGACCCAGATACTCCTCCGGAAGTTGATGATGGATCTAATGAGAATTTGGAAACTGGTGAAATTGAAGGAAAAGATAAAGAAGATGATCCTCATAATCTTGAAGAGAAATTCTACCGTTATGGTATTAAGCCAGAATGGATGCAAGTTCACAGAGTTCTTCATCATATTCATTATCAGAAAGGTCAATATGATTATCTTGTTAAATGGCGTGAATTGAATTATGATCAAGCTACTTGGGAACGGGATGATATGGATATTCCTGGATATGATGAACAAATTTTCAAATATTGGCTTCATAGAGAAAGGATGACAGGTGAACCAACGCCGAAGAATATAGTTAAAAAAATGAATGCTTATTATGCTGAGCATAAGAAGTTTAAATATGATGAGGACGATATGAAGAAGAAAAGAAAGAAATTCGGAAATCATGAAAAACCGACTAGAAATGTAAATGAGAAATATGATGTTCAACCTGATTATTTAGATGAAACGGGAGGTAAACTTCATCCTTATCAACTTGAAGGTATTAATTGGTTAAGACATTGTTGGTCACATGGAACAGATGCAATTTTGGCAGATGAAATGGGTCTTGGTAAAACGATTCAATCAATGACATTCCTATATACTTTGTTGAAAGAAGGTCATAGTAAAGGACCATTCCTTATTGCAGCACCACTTTCTACGTTAATTAATTGGGAACGTGAAGCTGAATTTTGGGCACCTGATTTTTATGTTGTTACCTATATTGGAGACAGAGATTCAAGAAGTGTTATTCGTGAACATGAGTTTTCGTTCACAGAAGGTGCTGTTAGAGGTGGACCGAAACCACAGAAGATGAAGTTGGATACAGGAGTTAAATTTCATGTGTTATTAACGTCATATGAATTGATTAATATGGACAAAGCGATATTATCAAGTATTCCATGGGAATGCTTAGTTGTTGATGAAGCTCATAGATTGAAGAATAATCAATCATTGTTCTTCAGAAATTTAAGTGAATATAAAATTCATTATAGATTGTTGTTAACTGGTACACCGTTACAAAATAATTTGGAGGAACTTTTTCATTTGTTGAATTTCCTTTCGCCAGATAGATTCAAGTAAGTTTTGGTTTTTTTTAATTTTTAAAAAATTTGACCGATGATGATAGAAATGAGAATGATTGTGTTCAAATTTTTATTTTCCTTAATGATTGGAAATTATTTTCTGGACTTGGATAATGAGAAATAGTTGAGAAATGATCATTAAGGGTAAATAAATGGTTCTTTATAGGATTCTTTTATTAAAGTGATTGTTGAAAGGATTAAAGGCAAGAACCAACAATTTTCGATTCCTAGTTGAGGTTTCGAATGATTACAAAAAGGCGAATCTGAGGTCGAATTTTTGAACTATTTGATTGAGTTTTTGTTGGTTTGGTAATTATTGGAGGTTTTTAGTAATCTGAGTGAATTTACTCATGAATTTGCTGAAATTTCGAAAGAGGAACAAATTACTAAACTTCATGAACTTCTTGGTCCTCATATGCTTCGTCGTCTTAAAGCTGATGTGCTTACTGGTATGCCAAGCAAATCTGAACTTATTGTTCGTGTTGAATTGTCTTCTATTCAGAAGAAATACTACAGAAATATTTTGACGAGAAATTTTGAAGCTCTTAATATTAAGAATGGTGGATCTCAAATGTCCTTGTTGAATATCATTATGGAATTGAAAAAGTGTTGTAATCATCCATATCTTTTTCCGAAAGCTAGTATGGAAGCTCCGAAACATCCTAATGGTGCTTTTGAAGGAAGTGCTTTGTTAAAAGCTGCAGGAAAATTTGTATTACTTCAAAAAATGTTGAGAAAATTACAACAAGGAAATCATCGTGTTTTAATATTTTCGCAAATGACAAGAATGTTGGATATTCTTGAAGATTTTTGTGAATTTGAAGGATATAAATATGAAAGAATTGATGGTTCTATTACAGGACAAGCTCGTCAAGATGCAATTGATAGATTCAATGCTCCTGGAGCACAACAATTTGTATTTCTTTTGTCTACACGTGCTGGTGGTCTTGGTATTAATTTGGCTACAGCTGATACTGTTATTATTTACGATTCTGATTGGAATCCTCATAATGATATTCAAGCTTTTTCAAGAGCTCATAGAATTGGACAACAGAATAAGGTTATGATATATAGATTTGTAACAAGAAATTCAGTTGAAGAAAGAATTACATCTGTTGCTAAAAAGAAAATGTTATTGACACATTTGGTTGTTCGTGCTGGTATTGGACAAAAAGGACCATCTATGTCGAAAAGTGAACTTGATGATGTTTTAAGATGGGGTACAGAAGAATTATTTAAAGATGATGAAGGTGGTGAAGGTACAGAAAAAAAACCAAATGAACATGAAATCATTTGGGATGATGAAGCAGTTGATGCATTACTTGATAGAAGTGTTGGTGAGGAACCACCACCAAGTGGGGAAAAGAAAGAACATTGGACAAATGAATATCTTAGTTCATTTAAAGTTGCGCAATATGTTACACGTGAAGCAGATGAAGAAGAAGAACCAGAAGATAGAGAAGTTATACAAGATGAAGTTGCAGAACCAGATCCTGATTATTGGGAGAAATTATTACGTCATCATTATGAACAAGAATTGGAAACAGAAAATCAAAAACTTGGAAAAGGTAAACGTGTTAGAAAACAAGTTAATTATGCATCTGAAAATATGCAGCAAGAATGGGGAGCATCTAATCTTAATGATCAAGATTATTCTGATTCATATTCTGGTGATGAATTTTCTGGTGGAGAAGAAAGTGGAGATGAGTTTGAACGTGAAGAAAGATTGGAAAGAAGAAAAGCAAATAGATATCGTGATGAAAAATTGCCACCATTACTTGCACGTGTTAATGGCGTTATTGAAGTACTTGGCTTTAATCCACGTCAACGTAGAGCATTTTATAACGCTGTTATGAGATGGGGAATACCACCACCAGAAGCATATCAATCACAGTGGCTTGTTCGTGATCTCAGGTGTAAGTCAGAACGTGCTTTTAAAGCTTATACTGCTTTATTTATGAGACATTTGTGTGAACCAGGATCAGAAGCATCTGAAACATTTAATGATGGAGTACCAAGAGAAGGAATATCACGTCAATTAGTATTATCAAGATTTGGAATGCTTTCATTGATTAGAAAGAAAGTTCAAGAATTTGAAAATGTAAATGGTGATTGGTCAATGCCAGAATTAAGAGATTCAGCTGTTGCTCAAGCTGCTGCTTCAACAATACAATTTGGTGATAATTCAAATAGTGTTAGTCGTGATGGAACTCCACAACAAGATAATGATGAAAAGAAAGCTGAAAGTGTTGATCCAGAAAGTACAGTTGATACACCGGAAGTATCTAATGGAGTTTCTGATGATAAATCAGAAGATAAAGAAGAAAAGAAAGAAAATGTTGAAGAAAAAGAGAAATCTGAAAAACCTAAAGATGATAAACCTGGTACAAGACCGAAGTTTATGTTTAATATTGCTGATGGTGGATTTACTGAACTTCATTCTTTGTGGTTGAATGAAGAAAGAGCAGTGAAATCTGGACAAGAAAATGATATCTGGCATCGTCGTCATGATTACTGGCTTCTTTCTGGTGTTGTTTGTCATGGATATGCGAGATATGGGGATATTTGTAATGACCCGAGATTCGCTATCGTTAATGAACCATTTAAATCGGAACAAGGCAAAGGAAACTTTATGGATTTGAAGAATAAGTTCCTTCAGAGACGATTTAAGGTGAGTTTTTCGGGTTTTCGATATATGAGGGTTAATTGTTGTTTTATAGTTGTTGGAACAGGCATTGGTTATTGAAGAACAACTTCGTCGTGCTGCTTATTTGAAATTGAATGAAAAGGTTGAAGAGTCTACTCAAATTACTAAACTTTTTGCTGATTTGGAAACGATTGCTGAAAGTCATCAAAGCTTGGTTAAAGAAGCTCAGAATGGTACTAGAGGAGCTAATCAAGTTCTTCATAAAGTTCTTACTCAGATAGAAGAGATTTTGAACGAAATGAAAACGGATGTTTCTCGTATGCCAACAACTTTAGCTAAATTACCAGCAGTTACTGAAAGACTGCAAATGACAGAAAGACAGATTTTGAATAGATTAACGACGAAAGATCCAGAAGCAATGGCTGGGCAGTCTCCGTTACCTCCACCTGGACCGTTTATCTCGATGAGTCAAAATCAGAGATTTGCAGGTATTCAACCGAAATTTGCTTCACTTCATGGTGATGGAAGTAATATTGAAGAAATGAAACCGCCACAAAAAGAACCAGAAGTTGTTACTCTTGATGATAAAACGGATGATGATCCTCCACCAAAATTGGAAAAGAAAGAAGAAACTAATGGTGAGTTTTTAAATGGGAATTCTTTGATTGTCTAGCGAGAGAGTGAAGTGTATGAGAGAAACATTTTTCTCTTGATTGTTTTGGAAAAGATTGACTCTCTTGACTGGCTGATGATGACAAAAATGCACGTATACTGAGTTTATGAGGAAATACGATCGATTCTGAGGCCATTAGTAATTGGGGATTTGAAATTTTGGTTGTTAGCGAATTTGCTAAGTTTGTTGTTTTTTAGGAGTTGGTGCTTCTGAATCGAATGATGATAAGAAGGAAGAACCACCGAAATTGTTGGCGGGACCTGATGCTGTGGAGGAAAAACCTTCTACAAATGGCGTTGCTAAACAGGAACTTCCGGAAAGTAACGGAAATTCTGCGGAAGATACGGTTAAGCAGAGTAATGAAAGTGATGAGCAAATGGATACTTCTGAACCGTCTAAAGACAAAATTAAAAATGAAGAAACTACTGCTGATGTTGAAATGTCCGAGCTTGAACCTGTTTCTGAAGAAACCGCTGATCAATAAAAGGCTTTACTTGAAAGCTGTCAAACTACGATCTTATTCCTATGAGTTATTTATTATTTCGAGGCATTATTTGCCTTTTTGTAATGAAATTTGTTTTGATTTACTGTAAGCCAGTGATTGATTGTTGGTCATTTTATATCTTTTACCATGTTTTTTTACTGTTTTTTGAAAAAAATGATTCAGAATGCAATCGATAGCGTTTTCTGGAGCTGTGTTGATTGATGAGAGTAGGGATTCGAGTGGGAGACCGTTGTGGTTATCATCGGTTATCAGAGCTTGTAAGCTTGGTTTTGACGTTAGGATTTTACTTTTTGTGGAAATTGAACAAGATTTGAAGGAGATTCTGATTGGACAAAGGTAAGTTTTTTATTTTTAAAAAATTTTTTTTATCTTTTTTTAGTGTTGCATATGTTGATTGCGTTAGAGGATGGAAATGTATGAAAGAATTGTCGGATTTGATGTATTGTGAAACAAGTGGATTTAATGGATCGAAAAACTTGTTAGTTATTGATTGCTTGATGCCTTTGATCCGGAGATTTGGAATAGATAATATTGCGAATGTTATAGGGTCGATTGCGCGTAAGTTTTTTGTATAATCGGTTTATAGATGGTTATCGGATATGGATGTGATTTTAGATTGTTGTCCGGTTTTGACGCGATTTCAAAGAGATGATTTGAGTTTGCTGGAAAGAAGGAAATTAGGATCGGTTGCATCGACTTTGTTAAAATTGAAGAAAAGTGAAAATGGAAAAGAACAATTGTGTAATACAGTTACAGTGAAAAAAGATGGAAGTTTGAGAGAAAAGGTAAGGAGATTTGGATAGTGATTGAATATAACTGAAACAATTAATAGTGATTGTTTTTACTGGAGCTGTTGTTTTTGATAGCTTTGGATAGTAACTAATTTTTACAAGATATTGTCCATTTCAGTCACTATCCTAATTTCCAAACTACTGGAACTGTTGTTTTTGATAGCTTTGGAAGTTGTCTGGGATAGTGACTGAGTTGTCGAATAAATTGTCTACAATAGTCACTATCCAAACTAGTAGAACTGTTATTTTTGACTGCTACAGAATACATTTGGATAGTGGTTAAAGAATATGAATAATTCGTGGAAATAGTCACTATCTAAATTTGTGGGAATTTTTAAAGATAGTGATTGATTTTTAATGATTAATCATTTGCATCAATCACTATCTGGGATCGGTCAGAAATGATTTTGAATGATAATTTACTTTAGATTGAATCTTATGAGATTAATCCGGAAAATGGTGTTTTGAATTCTCGATCAATAAAGCAAGAAATTCAACAACAACCGAAGGAAGAACCGAAATCTGATTTTGCTCCTTGTCATGCGGGGAATTTGAACAGGATCAAAAAGGAAAAAGCGTCAGTTGTTTTACCTTTCACAAGAGCTCAAAAACAAGAAGGATTGGTCGGACTAAATGCGAATAGGAAAACAGGGGCGAAAATTGAATATTTTGCTGATAAAGAAGATGATCTAGATGATAGTGATCCTGATGAAGAATTAATGTATTGAATCATATTTTTGTTGAGTTTTTTTAAAATAAATAAGATTGGTTTTTGTCAGTTAATCGTGGTCATTGGGTAGCAGACCAGTCTGCCAGCCAGTCGTTTGTACTCTCGCATCATTTTTGCGCAAATAGCCATTCTTTCCTCAAAAGAAAGAGAAAGTCTGTCCAGCAGGGTTTGAATCGCGTTCGAACAAGTTTATTCAATCCAAGAAGATTATATCGAGAAATATATTTGGATAGAATTGTTTATTTTCGAGTAAATATGGATTGTAGATTTTGAATTTTATATCAAGTTTTTTTATAAAATAAAATTAAAAAAGTTTTATAAAAAATATGTGGATGATTGTTTGGGCAGATTAGGCTCTAAAAGTTGGTGGAGTTTTCGTTCTCAGCATGAGCCAATAAGAGACCAGTTTTCTTTATCCAGCTCTGTCCGAAGAAAAACAATTTTTTTCTTCTGGCAAAGTTTCCTAATGACGTGGATTTTATATTTAATTTTGTTTTTTATATATTTAATTTTATTTTTTATATATTAGTATTTATTTATAATTGTTATTTTAGATGGCTGTAGCTTCGGGTAGTTCAATCCTAGGTCCTTTGGATTTCACCGAAGCAATCAAAGATTCGCCGTCTTTCAGGTTTGTTTGCTTTGTTATCAGTTCTTTGTTTTTTATTTCTGCTTATAATGGAATATATCGATTCTAGAAATACACTTGGCGATCACGAAAAATACTTTGTCAAAGTTCAGAAGACATTCGATGAGGTTGGTTTCCATATATCAAAACTTTGAAAAAAGTCGAATTTAGACAGTCAAATGTGTCGAAACAGTGGCAGAATTGGGACAAAATTATATATCTTCGTTTTAGTAGGTTTTTTGATATATGAAAATTAAACAAAAATGAGGTTTTAGTAACTTGACTGTTGCATTGAACACTCTTTGGCAGGATTTGGAGATCACGGATAATAAAACTAACGAAGCCTATGCTTCCCTGTCAGATGCCTTCGGGCAAGTTGTGCATTTGAACAAATCCATTATTGAACACAGTTATCCGGCACTGAGAGCGGGACTGGATAGTTTTTTGAAAAAGTAAGTTTGACTTGAAAGTTCACAAGGATTTTGATTTTCCGCGAACTACGGAAGAATTAAGATTATCATCATCGATTAATAGCCTAAAATCAATTTTAACTGGTTTTTGATATATGGAATTTTATTTTTTCGAAAACTATCAAGAACTGGAATTATTATTCTCAATCATATGCTTAAAATCGACTTTGATATATAGAATTTTATTTTTTTCGAAAACTATTGATGAACTGAAGCTATTATTCTCAGTTGTATGCCTAAAGTTGATTTTAACTGGTTTTTGATATATGAATTTCGGTTTTCAGTGAACTTCATAGAGTCAACGATTCCAAAGCTCATTTCGAACAAATGTCCACATCCCTCGACGAAGCCATTACAAAAAAAGCTTCAATAAACAAATCCAAAGTCCATGAACTTCACGAAGCCAAGAATTCTCTCACGGCAGTCGGGACTCTGTTTGCGCATACTTCCCTCGATCATGTAGCTCAGATCCAGATTGCTCATTCCAGAAAATCTCTAGTGATTTTAGAATCTGTAAGTTTATTTTTATATAAATTAAAAAAAATTAATTTTCAGCTTGTTAATTTTGTTTCGGATTGCTCAACATTTTTCCGCAAAGGTCATTATTTTTTTTCTAGCAGTTCAGAAGTGGATATGGAGAAAATCAACAATGCCCTTACGGAACTGAGAGAAAAAGCAAAAATTGTAGATAGAAAAATGCAAGAAAGACACGCAGCAGTGCCAAAAGTAAGTTTTAAAAATTTGTTTTATGATAATTGTTCTTTTGCGACAGTTAATCCCCCTTATTTTATAATATTTAATTTATTTTTAGATTAGTATTTTTGGTAGTTGGATTGATCTAAAGTACAAGTTAAAAATGATTTTTAAAACATTTAAAAATACATATAATAAATCCTTCTATGAAGTTTCACTTTTTTAGGATTTGTGTTTTTTGTGGTTTTAAAAACGACTATTAGTCACCTTTTTCACTTTTTTGAATAGATAAAATTGATACTTTTATTTTTTAGGAAGTTTATCAATTACCAACTGGAATTCCAACAGATCCGGATGTCGTGATGGAAGGGTACTTGATGAAGAGATCGACGAATGCTTTTAAGACGTGGAATAGAAGATGGTTTCAGATAAAAGATGATAAGTTGGTAGGTTTTTATTATTTAAAAGAAAGCAGAATTCATTAGAACTATTTTTTTAATAGTGATTAGTTTTAATAAAAAATTGTTGAATTTAGTCACTATTTTCGTTTTTACTGGAGCTGTTATTTTTGACAGCTTTAGAAATTGCTTAGGATAGTGACTGAGATGGACAAGGAGTAATTGGAAATAATCACTATTCTAATTTCTTATTGGAAGTGTTATTTTTGAAATTTACTTAAATTACTGTATATAGGGAGTTGTAAAATTAAATTTCTGACTAGATTTTATGATTTTTAATGATTTTATTACAGCTTTATTCTCATCGTCACGGAGACGCGAAATTGACTGTGATGGAAGATAATCTTCAACTTTGTCTTGTAAGACAAGCCCCACCGAACATAGATAGAGCCTGTTGTTTTGAATTAGTTACTCCTTCGAAAAATCATCTTCTTCAAGCGGATTCAGAAGCTCTTTGTGCTGCATGGATTAAAGCTCTTCAAAGAACAATTCAACATTTACATGAAAATGGACAAGGATATAAATCAACAAGACAATCAATAATTAGTAATGTTAATGATGGAATTTTAACTAATTCAACGAAAAATTTTTTGAATAGTGGAATTCCATCAACATCGATTGGAACGAATTTTGGAAGTTCAGCAACAATGCCTGCACAAGTTAATTTTAAATCGAATTCAGGAAATTGCAATGTTGAAGTGTCACCAAGAACGAAAAGAAGAGAACAAGCTCAGACGGAAATGAAAAAGAAGATGCAAGAGTATTTATATGAATTAACGAAAATTCCAGGTTTGGATAGTGACTGAAAATGTCGATTTTAAACTGAATTTAAAATTTTTTAAAATCAAAACATAAAAAAAATTAAAAAACAGAATTTTTTAAATTAAAAAATTTTAAATTTTAAAATCGATATTTTTTAATAATTTAAATTTAAATTTAAATTTATATTTATATTTAAATTTATATTTATTGTTGTTTTTTAGGGAACGAACGTTGTGCTGATTGTGGATGTCCAGATCCGAGATGGTCAAGTTTAAATTTGGGTGTGTTGATATGTATTGAGTGTAGTGGAGTTCATAGATCCCTCGGAGTACATGTGTCGAAAACTAGAAGTCTGACAATGGACGATATTGATGATTCTCAATGGCAAATTTTAATGAAATTAGGAAATACGAAAATTAATTCAATATATTTGGCGAATGTTCCAGAATCAAATATTGTACCTATTCCAGCAACGGAATCATCGACAAGACAAGCAAGAGAATCATGGATCACGGCGAAATATAAAGATAAAAGATTTACGAAAAATTCAAAAAGAAAAAATTCATTTATTTCTAACTTAAAAGGTCATGGAAGAAGCTCATCTACAGTAATCAATAGAGAAGGGTCATTGTCGGATTATAATTTAAAAAATCAGGACAATAATCCTGGAGAAAATGAAAATACAACATCAGCAAGAAGTGACAGCGGACTTTCGGTCGATGTTATTTGTAAGTTTTTAATTTTAAGTTTAAAAAATTAATTAAACTAAAAAAATAATTTTTAAATTAAAAAAATTTTTGATTGGATATCGTAGTGTTAGTTGTAATTTTTTTTGAAGTTTATTAGTATTTTTATATGTGGAAAGTAATCTTAGAAGATGGATAGAAAGTTTTAGAGTATATATGTGATAATCCAAAAGGTTTATAAATTTATCTAGATATAGCATAATTCGAAAACGATTGATTATGAAATAATCACCCTTGCAAGATTGAGATTTTAAGTTAGTTTAGTTCTTAAAATTCGCTAGAAATTCATCCCAGGATCGTTTTGCAAAAAGTTCATGTATGGATTTTACAATATAAGATTGACTTCGAAATTGTGCAAGATTGTGAAATTATCACCCTTGCAAGATTGAGATTTTACGTTAGTTTGGTTCCAAAAATCTTTTGAAAATTCCTTCCGAGAGTATTTTGGAAAAAATTTGTCGGTTTTATAATAATACGATTTTTAATGGATTTATTTTTTAGCAAAAAGATTATCGAGATCCTCATTTGGATCTGATACTAATTTGGATTATCTTGTTGGACATCATGAAACAACAGAAGTTGAAAAAAGAGCAATAGAAGCTTTAAAATCAGGAGATTTGATTGAAATGAGGAAAGCCATAAATGACGGATTGGATTTAAATGTTCCTATCGGTGATTGTTTTGTTCTTCATTCAGCGATAAGAAATCATGATACTGTAATGGCGGAGTATTTAATGCTAAATGGAGCAAAAATGAGTGTTGTTGATCATGAAGGAAATACGCCTCTTCATGTAGCGACTTTGAAGGGATATCCAATTGTGGTTCATCAATTGTTGAAAAAAAATGCAGATTCGGGAATTAAAAATAAAGAAGGAAAAACAGCTCTAGATTTGGCTATTCAAGAACAACATGCACATATTGTTACTTTGTAAGTTATTTTAAAATTTATGTTTTGTGACATTTGTGTTCGAATTTTAATATTTTTAAATTGTTTTAAATGTTTTTTTTTGAGATTTTAAAAGTTAGGAAAATTTTGTTTTTTATGGAATTTTAAATGTTTTTAGAATTATTATTAGTCTTCAGAATCCACGATTCTGGAATTTAATTATTGAATTTGGATTCAGAATTTACAAATTTGATTATAATATTTTAAACATTTTTGGTTCAATTTTGAGGATATTTAGAAAACTTCTAAAATGAGAATCGTGGATTCTGAATTTAGAATTATTATTAATCTTCAGAATCCTGGTTTCTGAAGACTAATTTCTGATTTGAGTACTGTATTAAGAATTTTTTTCTAATGTCAGAATTAGAATGTAAATTTACAGGACACAAGTGTTGCAATATGGAATTATAATAATTACAATAGTTTTTAGATTGAGATTATATGATATGAGGACAGAATTTAACGAAGATTATGACTATGAAATGGATCAAACCTTAGATTCTTTTATAAATGATCTGGCGGTAAAAAGAAAATCAGAAATGAAGCAGAATAGTTAAATTTTATTTTTATACGGATTTTAGATATCTTGTCAGTTTTATCGTATAATCCGGGATTTTTAATAGTATTGTTTTTCCTAAAAATAATGAGTCATTGAATGTGCATTGTACTGTAATTGGTGCTGAATTTTGTATTTTTTAAGTTGATTTAAATTTTTAAAATTTAAAAGTTAAACGAGAATGAAATCATTCGTCGTTGACTTGATTCTTGAAAAATGAGAACTTTGGAAATGAAATTGTAAATACAGTATGGAGTACTGGGGTAGGGGTATTTGGAAAGAAAAAAATGTTTAAAAAATATGGATTATTTGAGATTTTAGAAATTGAACTTTTAAATTTTTGAACTACATAATTGGAATTCGAATTAGAATTGTTGAATTTTCAGAATTCTCAAATTTTAAATAAAAGTAATTTTATTTCGAAAATTGAAAAATTTAAATTCAAAAAAATTAATTCAGTTTGAAATTTGAAAGTTTTGAAAAGTCGGCAACTCTGAGAGTAACTATATTCATCAAATTGATATATTAAAAATTTTCTTGTTGAACAAATTTGTTCATTTTTGTCGATTATTTAATAAAATTTGATTTTTCGAGTGTTAATACCCATATTTCTGCACAAAAAGACGTAACTTTTGGTCTTGTAACGATTACGAAATATAAAAAATATATAACACAATCGTCAGATATTTTATAAATATTTAATATTTTTGACGAAAATTGAAACTTAATAGTGACGATTTGTATTTGTTACTGGACCAAAAGTTATGCTTTTTTGTGCGTAGAGATTTTGGATAGTGTCTATTTCGAACTCAAATCAGGGTTTTCTAGTCACTATTCAAAACAGCTCCAATACACAAGAAACATAATTTTTGACTTTATAACAATTGCGAAATGTCATATAATCATCACATTTTTATGAATATTTAACATTTGTGACGAAAAATAAAATATAATTGTGACGATTTATATTTGTTATTGCGCTAAAAGTTATGCTTCTTTTTGGGAGTAGCGTCAAAATCATATTTAACTGCTTTCAAAAAACTAAGTTGTCTTCAGTTCATTCTCTAAGATAAACTCGAGTACTTGTCGAATACGATAACTTAGATCATTACTTTGTTACTCGTAGTTGACTTTGGACAATATTCAGATTTTATGGGCCTTCATAGCGGATTAGGGACTGTTTCCGGGGACTGCGTTATTGCCATTACTCCCGAAAACGTCGTGAGTAGCTTCGTATTCTTTGATTTTTTCGAAAATTAAAGCTGAAAATTTGAGTCAGGGGATTTTAGTATTTTGGACTCACTTTTCCACTGATCAACACTGTGATCAGTCTCTTCCACTTGATTATCGTAGACTCCGGGAGCTGGGGCTTGGACTTCGTCTGAAGTGTACCAACCGATCACATATGGATGACTCAGGGCGGTATGGACGTCGATTCGGTCCTTTGGGTCGACAACCAGCATTTTGGATAAGAGATCCCTCGCAGATGCAGCTGAAATTAGTTGACCGTCAGCTGAAGGGAACTTGTATCTTACGAGTGAGTGTGGGCTCGGTGATTCTTGGGAACCGACTGTCTGGGAACAGAACAGTCCAGGAGGTGGCTCTGAAAGCAGGTCTGGATCGGACGTAATATTGGAAGGCAGGTTGCAGACGTTCGATAAACGCAGGGCTCGGGGAACCGACTTTCTCGATGATCTTGTCCCACTGATCAGTTGTGTCTCTTCCCGGGAATAGAATCTGCTTCACGACCACCTCCGCGAATATGCATCCAATGGACCAGACATCCACCTTGGAGTCGTACCCCATTTCGAGATGATCTCCGGGGCTCGGTAGTACCTCGTGACCACGTAAGAGGTCATCGAGAAGTCTTCGCTCATCCTCGCCAAACCAAAATCGAGGATCTTCAACTGACATTGCCTGTCGATGGCGATGTTGCCTGGTTTCAAGTCCTAGAAACATCAAGTAAAGCAATTCTACATAAAGTACCTGTGAATGATGCCGGCTTTGTGAAGATGGTGAATCCCACAGAGCAGTTGGTAAAGCAAATAGGAGATTTGTTCGTGATCAAGGTTGTTCTTAATGGCGGGGTAGAGATTGCTCTCCATGCACTCCATAACCAGATAAATATCCGAGAAATCTGCCAAGTTGCCCTGTGGCGTGTATGCATTTAGAAGTTTGATCACCTGAAGACAGATTCAGAAGGTGTTTCAAGTGTAAGGACCTCACATTCCGATGATTAACCAAGTTTAGGATCACGAACTCGCGATAGGCACGTTTGGCACTGACAACATTGGACAGCGGATTAGTCAGTTTCTTTATCGCCACACTTCGGTTGGTAACTCTGTCGTAGGCAGAACTAAAGGATGGCATTAGAGCTGTAGTAATTCGGAAATGACATACAAAACGTGCGCTTGAGCACCGACCCGATCCGTCTGAGGTTTTCATAGCGTCTCGGAATTTCGACCTGGGTGTCGTTGACCGGGAGTTTGTGAAACCGGTTATCCATCGAAGTGGAGTTGAGGATAACGGGACTGAAACCGACTTGTGATTACTTTGAGACAGTAGAGCCAGTGGTGTTAGGTGTTTACAAGTGAAACAATTTTTTTTTAAGATAAACAGGTTCTGGAGTACATGGAAGGTGAACGGTTTCCACATAATGACAATTCCACCTTTCCAATGCGTCTATAAATACACTGATGTTCGGCGGACTTCTCATGCTGAGTGTAATGGCATGTAACATTCTGGGGTTTTGACTTGGACACATGATCGTCGATTTACAAATTACTTCATAATCAGATCCGTCGACATTTCGGAACTTGATTGAGATGAACTTTATAATACGGGGCTCTGTTCGCTAAAATGCAATCTTGGGTGCTGACTAATGCGCAAATGATTTCCATCAATCATAGACTAAGATGTCAGGTTTCAACCACAACAAATATGACTCCGATTCTTTTAATAATTTGCCCAACAAAATCGGTTTCTTCCAAGTTTGAGAGCAACATTAATTTTTGAAGAAGCTAAAATTATGAAAGTGCTCAAAACATAACCAACTGAGTGCAGAAATCGGTGAAATTTCGTTTTTTGAATGTTTTTGTTGGAATTAACAAATTAAAAATCTGCAATTGGAATTGGAGGATTTCGAAATTCGGATTGATGGTTGAAGTCAAAAAGGAGACAACAAACCAACTCTTAAAGTTAATTGTTGTCATATTCAATCTGAAAGTACTAAAATGAACCTGAAACCGACAACGAAAAAATTTCTGAAATTGACAAACCGAGTGCAGAAAAAACCAATTTTACTTTGAATAAATTCATGATTTGTGTCGTCTTAGTTGGACTTTCGGAATGAATCTGTTGTTTGTTCTCAGATGGATACGGGCTTCGACTGTGTATATTAAAAATTTCATGTTTGTTTTTTAGTTTTTTTGTGAACTCCTAACATTAGTCCTAGAACACCGACAGACATGGTTGGAAGTTCGTTGAGTACTTCCTCACAAACAACGGATATCCCAATTCTATAGATGCTGTCTTTATGGTACAGTATTACGACTTTACCTCTGGACACACTATATGTCACACAAATTACTTTAAGTTTTAAAAACTTTTGGAAGTTCACATGGAGACAATTCTGTAATTAATGTACAACATGAGCTAACGCCTACCCATAAGTCCTAGAAGAAGCTACAGTAATAGTTCACATGAGGATTTACAATTGAAAAGTAATTATGCTTCGTAATTACCGATTTTGCAGTAAATTCGATCTAGTCCAAAGCACATCACGAGAGTGGTCAGTAACTAGCAGTGATAAAATTCATTATTTTCCAACAATAATTGTTGGATCGTGGTTAGTGGTTCCTGATCTGCGTGTAGACGAGAAAATATATAAAACAACTTTATAGAGCCGGTGTAAGGGAATCTGACCTATTCCCTTAATCGACGGTTGTTAACTGGTTGCTTTATTCCAGCAGTCAACAATACAAAATAGTTAAGAACAACTCCTCTCAGCTTGGTCTCGTTCCCTGTTGTCACTTCTGAGATCCTCCGCTTCTGAAATCTTCCGCTTTGAAATCCTTCGCTTTTACCGAACTGCTTGGCGTGCAAGTTGAGTTCCTGCATCTCAAAGGTTTTCGCGCTAAGAGTCTTCTCGCTTTCTGGCGACGCCAGAGGCACGAGAATAAATCACAACTCTACAAAAATTATTGCGCAACCTTAAAATTGCCCGCCAATCTGCAATCGTACGTCTTTCGTTGGTCCTCAGGGTATTTCCCTTCGGGACCAAAGTTATACAAGCTTCCAATCAAATAGTGTCCGATCCAACAATAATATTACTATTTTTTACTTTGTTAGTTATTAAAAACATTAAGATATTTTCATTGTTTTGTCAACAGGGATAAAAAATATAAATTATCTAGAGATGGTTGAAATTCTTCGAGAAAGAAGTTCTTCGTCTCTGAGAGGAATCAATCGACTGATTTTCCTAAATTCGTCTTTGTTCTGACTTCTACGACGATGAATATCCATGAAAGTCCCTGGACAAGGAGGATTTTCGAATTTCTCGTCGAATAAAGATGCATGTTGGGGTTCCTGGATTCTGGGAGTTCTGAAAATTTAATTTTTACAAGTTATTGAATTCACAAAATCACCGTTGTTCGATGTTCGTCGTGGCTAAGGTATCCAGTCTCGTCGCGGTCAATTGGGGTCGATGAGGCAAAAGTTTTTCTTCTTTTCTAGTTCGCCGTAAATGCCACCAATTGAAGAGTTTTCCCAAAAGTCAAATCTAATCTGACAGATTGCTGGTTTGATTCAACACAGTATTCCCCGATGGACATCAGAAGGGAGATTATTAGTCCTGTCAGTAAGACATAGAAAATTCCAAGAACTCGATCGAGTACCTGTGGGGGTCCTGGGATTGAGGACAACTCAAGTGTTTCTGAAAACAACAAATTTTGTAACTTGGATTCTTTAATTTTTTAAAATTTTATGGAGACTTTTAGAAGCTTCTAGAATTCTACAGAAATTGTTTAGAATCTTTTGGAATTTTGCGAAAAATCCTAGAACCTTTCGAATCCCATAGAGACTTTTGAAAGTTTTCTAGAATCCTAACAGAAAATTTTAGAACCTTTCAGATCATATGAAGAATTTTAGAGATTTCTAGAATCCTACAGAAGTTTTAGAATCCATAAACTTTAGAAGTTTCTAGAA